>JAXQQM020067467.1:0-72533 GCA_034641835.2 Pinus albicaulis | reverse complement strand
GGATCCAAAGCTTCCTTTAGGACACCACTTGCAGGCCACGTTTCATCATATTTTCAGACTGGACCCTTTCCATACTTTTAAGCACAGTCAACCATGAAACAGATACATATAACTTACTGACAGATATCAGTAAACCAGCAGAACAGATCAGACATTTCTTACCACAGACTTCAAAAAACCCTAGTTTTCATACGCGCTTTCCTTTCTCTGATGTCGCATATATACGCGCTTCCGTCCACATAAACCAGCGTATACTTCAGTACAAATTACAGAGCTAATACACACTTTCTCTTTAGTGAACGCGTATATACGCGCCCTCTTCGGCGGGCGGCGTGGTTCTTCAGAACTTTTATGTCATTGCAATTCTTCAGATCAGATATTCAGTTCAGATTCAACCCTTTACTTCAGACAGATGTTCGCCTCATCACAGATCTAATCACTCCATAAATAGATCTAGTAGATACAAATACATTTCAGATCGAGATCCCCTTCTTCATCATTTTCTTCATTGGTGCATCATAGATTCGGATCTATCATCAAGCCTTTACCCTTTCCATACAGATATACTTCACAGCGAAGTATTCATTCAAGCTCAGACATCTTGAACCCACACTCATGATTTTCACAATGAATTTCTTCTATTTATATAGGTTTACCCTTTTTCAATACCATGAGCCAAAACTACATTACATCCAATGGTATTCCTGGACGGGGTCATTTAGACGAATCATTACCCAATACAATGGGTCAATACCATGGTGGTTACCCCTGGTTTTGCACTTTATGAGCGGTTTTTCCCATACGCGACTTGGCACGTACTTAACCGCGTGCATACGTGACTTATCCTAGCCAAATCCGCGTATTCCTTGAAACATACTCTTTTCATCATGGATTTAGCACACGCTAAATTCCTTTCTTCATTGCCTTCTGTACTCACTGTAGATACATCAAATTTAGTTTCATCAAGTAAGTTGTCATCATCTTAAGTGGGTTTCCATTCAAGGACAACACTCAGCATCATATTGCTAACAAACATCATTGCATATCATATTTACATCATTTACCAAGTCCATCAGGTCAAGAATAACTTCATGAGGTGGATTGCCATCAAGGACAACACAAGTCAAAAATCTCATGTCTTCATCTTCATTCAGTGGGTTGCCATCAAGGACAACACTCTGCATCATATTGCCAACAATACCCCTAGTCAATCTTCCACAGAACTATCAGTCCAAAATTCCATTATATGATGATAGCAATGCTACAACTACATCAAAACATGTGGATAAGATGAATGACTACTTTGACAGAAATGAAATTGATAATGATTCTGTCAAGCTTAGATTGTTTGCTCAAAGTCTAGGGGGAGAAGTAAGAAAATGGTTCAAAGTTCTAGCCCCCCATAGTATCAATGATCTCCAAGCCTTCCATCAAACATTCTTAAATAAATGGGAAGTAAAGAAGAATCCCCTTCAAATCCTTGCTGATTACAACAACCTCCATAGAAACACTGGGGAAAGTGTACAAGCTTATTGTACTAGATTCAATAGTATCTATAATGCACTTCCCCCAGAACTAAAACCTCCACAGGGGTAAGCTTTAAACAAGTTTCCTAAAGGGTTTGACTCTGACATGACTTATTCGCTAAGAGAGAGAGACTTTGCAACTCTTGAAGATCTGCAAAGGGGTGCTCTTTCTATGGAAGTCAATTTAATGGAGAAGAGAGAAGGAATGAAGACTGAGAAGAGAGTATGTTTTAGAGAGGAGTCCACACCTTCCACTTCAAAATAAAAAATGGAGAAAATGATGAAGAAAATGAGCATTCTTGAGACAACACAAGCCAGTCAAAACCAAACTGCCTCTCAAAACAGAAACCAGAACCAGGGTCATAATTTTAGAAGAAATCAAACTCCAAACCGACCTGGGGAAGATGACCAACAGATCACCCCTCCCTTTCATCAAAACTTCGTAAGTGAGGTTGAGGAAAAAGATGAGATAACAGAGGAAGAGGATGTCAACATGTTAGGGGTAGATAATGATGACTGTGAGATTCATTATGATAGAACATAAGGACTATATACACCTCATGTTGACACAAGAGATGATGAAAATTATTATCAAGACATGCAAAATGTTGTCATAGAGTCTCAAAATTAATATGACCTCAGAAGCAAAACCGGTCAACAAACCCCCAACTCCAAAACCTCTGACAAATATTCACAAAACAACCCTGTAACTAAGCCTAAAGTTGTCAAACAGAAGGATAAAACAATGACTGAGAAGTCTGATAAAGGTAAAGAGAAAAGCACTCAAAACAATGAAAAACAAAGTGCAGACATTAGTAGTACTAACATCTCAGCTAGTACTCCTGTGAAAACCATTTTGTCAAGTGAAAATAGAACAAGTCAGCAAACTGATGTTATTGAGAAATTGACAGCTAATAAGACTGAAACCAGCACTTTAAAGAGTCAAATTCCTTTCAGCCTAGAGCAGGAAATTTCAAAGATCAAAATCTCTATTCCTTTGACTGAGTTAGCTACCCAGCATGCATATAGAGCCCAAATTCTGAAGGCTTTAAATATTGAGGACAATAATGACACAGTCAATTTTAATGATGACCAGCCAGAGCTTATTTTTGGTCCTAAAATTGAAGGTAAATTTCAAGAAGGGGTAGTACCCCCTTTCTATTTCAGCCTAAATGTCCATCACAAAATCTTGCATAATGCTATGCTAACTCTGGAGCCTCACACAACCTTATGCCAAAAGTGATAATGGAAAGGCTAGGGCTAGAAATAACATGACCTTACAAAGACTTATATTCTTTTGACTCTACCAGAGTGAAATGCCTTGGCCTAATCAAAGACCTTTGTGTGATTTTGACTCAAATCCCAACCAAGTGCATGGTTATGGATGTTGTAGTGGCTGATGTGCCCCCTAAGTATGGCATGTTGTTATCAAGATCATGGGGTGCCAAGCTGCAACGTACAATTCAGATGGATGGAACATATGCTTCTATCCCTATATTTAGCCAGCTTAGAAGACTATACAGAGAGGCACACTTGAAATTCATGGTCAGTAGCCCAGAGAAGCCCAAAAATTCCCCCATTTACTCTGTCCATACTGACCTGGATTCATTTATCCTTTATAATGACGAACCTTCAAATAAGCCAGAGCTAGAAGACAGCGACTCAGCCGAATGGTTAGAAACCCCAAATCTAGAAATGAATGCAGTTATAGAGACGGAAGAAAATGAGATAGAAACCTTCAAACAGTGTGTTGAAACAACCCACCTGAATGAACATAGCCAAGATGGCAAACAACAAACTGCCCCTCTCCTTCAACTCCATGAAAATATTAAGGAACAAGATCCAGCACAACATCTTCTAGATCTCAGAATAGAACATAATGATGACACACTTACTGAATCAGTCACTTTAACAGGATTGATTGTCGATGGCAAGAAAGAGAAACACAACTCAGAAATGTCAAAATAGTTTGATACATGTCAAGGCATTAGTAAACCAAACAAAGATCTTGAGCCATGGGACATCTGCCCATCACCCTTAAAACTTGAAAATCAAGACAGCAACCTTCAACACAATTAAAAACCTAAGAACTCGAAACCAATTCAACTAAGTGATGATTTTTAACAACAATCATAGATCACGTTAGTTGACGAGGGCACTAACTAGGATGAAATTGAAAACGGTCCTCTGTGGACTATGTACTTTGACGGGTCATGCATTAAGAGCACTTCTAGTGCGGGTGTCTGGATTATTAACACTGAAAACAATAACACAGAATGAATTTCCTGCAAATTAAACTTTCAATGTTCTAATAACATCGCCGAGTATGAAGCTCTTATCTTAGGCTTGCATCTATTGAAAAAGTTAGGAGCCAGAAGAATCAATGTCCATGGGGATTCAGAGTTAGTGATTAGGAAAGTCAATGTGGACTATAATGCAAACCATCCTAGACTTAGAGCCTATCGAAACGATGTCATCGACCTTTTGAAAAGTTTTGAGGAGTCCAAATTGATTTTTGTTCCAAGAAAACGAAATATTGCCGCACACAATTTAGCCTTTGCCGCTAGGACATGCTTAGCCCCATATGAAACTAAAGACTGCACAAATCAGATGAAATTTAGACCAGCCGTGCCTGATAATAAACAATATTGGCAGGTCTTTGAGGACGACAAACAGATAGAGGATTTCCTGGTTGGCAGGAATGAGTTTGAATCATCTGATTCAGATTCTAAATCCGATGAAGACTGCCTAAACGAACAACCCCCTAAAGAAGAAGAACCATCTCATCCCATAGAAAGCAACATGTTAACTAACAAACTCGAAACTCATACTAAAGAATACGAGGACACAGAAAATGAAGACATTGAGGTATTGTCAGCAAAGGACAAGAACATACCTAGGGGGCTAGCACCATTAGAAGACCTGTTTGATTATAACGACGTGGCAAAGAAACCCACAGTGGAATATACAGAGTCTAAGGTCAAATAATGCAACATAGGCACTGAGGATCAGCTCGAAATAATTAAATTAGCTAGGTCCTTGCCGTCAGACATAAAAAAGAAATACATTGACTTGTTTAAAAACTTTTTCGATGTGTTTTCCTAGAGCTATCAAGACTTAAAAGCCTACGATACAAAGATCATCCAGCATAAGATTCCTTTGAGAGAAAAACAAAAACCCTTCAAGCAAAAACTGCGTCAAATTAATCTGATATAACTACCTCTAGTGGAAAAGGAAATCAAGAAAATGTATGAGGCAGGAATCATTGTGCCTGTGAGGTTTTCAGATTGGGTTTCTAATCTTGTAGTTGTGAGGAAAAATACAGGAGAAATAAGACTCTGCATTGATTTCAAAAACCTTAACAGAGCCTCCCTAAAAGACAATTATCCTAAGCCCAAAATGGAAAACATTCTACAGGAGGTAGTTGGTTCAAAGAGGATTTCTCTGTTAGATGGTTTTTCAGGATATAACCAAGTTTTAGTACTCCCAGAAGACCAACTCAAGACAGCTTTCACCACTCCTTGGGGCACTTTCATGTATGTGAAGATGCCCTTTGGACTAATGAATGCTGGGGCCACTTTCCAAAGGGCCATGGACATTGCATTTTCATAGGAAATAGGGCACTTCATGGTAATTTACCTTGATGACATAATGGTTTATTCCAAAACCGATGAAGAGAACCTTAAACATCTAAGGAAGGTCTTTGAAAAATGCAGGAGATTTGGGCTATCTTTAAATCCCAAAAATACAGTATTCAGCCTACAAGAGGGTAAACTCCTTGGCCATATTATATCAGAAAAGGGAATTAAAATAGATCCAAAAAGAGTTGAGGGAATACTACAGATTAGCCACCCAAGGAGCATAAAAGAACTGTAGTCCTTTATTGGGAAGATTAAATTCTTGAGGATTTTTATTCCCAACTTAGCAGAGCTCTTTAAGAACATGACTAATATGCTCAAAAAGAGTGTAGGAGTAAAATGGACTGTAGAAGCCAAAAAATCCTTTGAATTGGTAAAACATGCACTCACCCGAGCACCAGTCTTGATCAGCCCAGACTTTTCAAAAGATTTCCTTATTTTTTCCTTTGCCTCAGAACATACAGTGGCTGCAGTCATATTGCAGAAAAACTCAGAGGGACAGGAACAACCTATTGCTTTTTTCAGCAAGGCTTTAAGAGATGCACCCTTGAAATATAACATAATGGAAAAACAAGCCTATGCTTTGGTAAAGGCCTTAAAGGACTTCAGGGTGTATATTATTCATTCCCACACCATTGCTTATGTGCCTAACATAGTGGTAAAAGACATCCTATCTCAAGACCCAGATGGAAAGAGGGGCAAATGGATTGCTGCAATCCTAGAGTATGATTTGGAGATCAAACCCACAAAACTCATTAAAGGCCAGGGCTTAGCTCAATTAATGGCTGAATCTAATCTACAAGCCCTTGACATTAACATGGTAGATGCCTTGGATGAACAGGAAGAATTATTTTCTCCCACTGTGGAAGAGCAGTTCCAAAACTCACCTTGGTATGCTGACATCTTGTATGTACTTACAAATCTTAATGCTCCTCCTGATTTATCAAAAGCAAAGGCAAGGTTTTTAAAGTTGAAAGCTAGGAACTATTTCATTTTAAATGAATGTTTGTATTGGAAAACTGCTAATGGTTTATTACTTAAATGTTTCCTTGAAGTGGATGCAGAGAGGATCAAGCATGAATTCCATGAGGGAGAGTGTGGACGTCATCTCTACTGGAAAACCACGGCAAATAAAATCCTTAGAGCTGGCTATTAATGGCCCACCCTCTTCCAAGATATCCATAAAATGATAGTTGCCTGTCATAAATTCCAAATCTTCGAGGGAAAAAGAAAGCTCCTTCCCTTACCATTACAACCTATCATTGTTGAAGCTCCTTTCCAACAATGGGGCCTAGATTTCATAGGAGAAATCCATCCTGCTTCATCTTCCCAACAAAAATGGATTCTCACAGCCATTGACTACTTCACAAAATGGATTGAAGCCATACCTTCTAGGAATGCCACAGATTCTGTCGTTATAAAATTCCTTGAAGACCATATCTTGTCTAGATTCGGATTCCCTAGAAAGATTATTACTGATAATGCTGCTGCTTTTTGTTATAAAAAAATGATTGAGTTTTGTCACAGGTATCATATTACACTTGGTCATTCTACTGCTTATTACCCTCAAGGTAATGGGTTATCTGAATCATCAAATAAAATTTTGGTGACTATCATCAAGAAGATGCTGGAGGAAAATAAAAAATCATGGCATAAAAAGTTGGTGCATGCTCTGTGGGCAGACAGATTGACCACAAAGAAATCCATTGGAATGTCCCCTTACCAACTTGTTTATGGAGTAGATGCAGTATTTCCTACCAGCCTGGGTGTACCAGTGATAAAATTAGTCCAAGAAATACAGTCAGAAGAAGGCAGAATGATAAGGAGGATCAATGAGACAATACATCTCCAGCAGACAAGAGAAGAGGTTTACAGCAGAGCTCAAAAGGTGCAAGAAAATATAAATAAGTTGTTTGACAAAAGAACAAAGGCTTGTGATTTCAGAATTGGAGATAAGGTACTCAGATGGGACTCCAGAAGAGAGGAGAAGGGAAAACATGGCAAGTTTGATAGTTTGTGGCAAGGTCCTTACATCATTCAGTCCACCATTGGTCCTATTGCCTATTTTATGCAAGAGCTAGATGGCACAGATTTGTTTGGGGGTCCTGTCAATGGCAGGGTCCTTAAACACTACTATTGCTGAGTCTAATTTTAAAGCTTTCATTTCCATTATAAATATCATTGCTTTATTCAGTTTCACAAAAAAGAAAAAAAAATATACAAAAACAAAGAAAAGAACGAAAAGAGGGCAGATTGTAAGAACAATAAAGGCAGAGCCCCATGCCAAAAAAGAGATAAAATTCTAAAAGTTTGCAAGCTTAAATTCCACTCCTAAAAAACACACTTCTAGTTAGCCAAGTTGTCTAATCTTGACTAATTAGCTTTAAATTTTCTGAGGATAGTGAATTCGATTTGCCAAACTGTTTAATCTTAGCTTATCAGTAGGAAGATTAGGATAGAAATGAAAGGTTCAAACATGTTCAAAACCTGAACCTAAATTTCCAAGAAAAGAGGTGACTCAAAACTATTTTATTTTCTGAGTCATAAAATAGAAAAATTGGTTCTAATTTGCCCAAAATCTGAATCAGATATCAAGGAAGAGACAGCTCAAACAAAAGCAAAAACAGAGCTGTGAAGAAAAGAGAAGGCCATGATGAGAAACTTTCAGATCTTAAGCCTTCCATTTTTTTGATTTTAATTTTCTGCAAATAATAATCTATGTGTAGCTTGTTCTTATGCCATAGATCACAGCAAGTCAAACAACTCAATCTTGACTTGACTGTTTTTAAATTTCTGTTGTATAATTTAGAGAATGAAAGTTTGTTGGACAGTTTAATCCCAACAGACAGTAGATTAGGTAGAGAATCATATGGGCTCAACTGTTTAATCTGAGTCCATGGAGAAATAAGGAGTAGAAATAGATTAGATTTCCTGCTTTCAAAAGAATAAAATTTTGTGAAAATATTTTGCCAATCCAAGTGCACTCTGATGAAGAAAAAATGTTAGATCAGTAGGATTGGGTAGGTAGAAAGTTTGTATTGATGAAAGTCCATTGTTTTCATAGCTGCTAAAAATGTTTTCAAAGCCAGATCATCTAGCAAAGGAAGGGAAACCCAATGGATTAGGCACAGGTCAGAATCCCAGAGAGAACAATGGATGAGGCAACTGATCAACCTCCCAAAGGATCAAGTCTGAATTCTTGATGCCTTCAAGAAGGCACCATCCCCAAGTGGAGCCACTGTTAGCCACCTATAATATTTTTTTATACCAAAAGGTGGATAAAACTTTTTGGAGCCTCCAAGGAACAAATTTTATCACTAAAATTTGTTGGCTCTTGAAGTCTCTTTAAGGCCTCCTGCTTTTTTTTCCCTCTATCCAGATCCTACACTGCTATTTACATTTCAAAAGACTCAGAAATCCTGCTAATTTCCAAGCCAGATCACTTCTGAAAAGGCCATAATTTCCCCTCCCCCACTTCAGAACTAACTTTCATTTGTTTCCCCTTTTTCTCCATGAATTCCTCTATTTTTCATGAGTTCCCTTCTTCCATTCATGAAAATTCACTTTATTAAGGTTAAAGACTCACTCTTTAAACTTACCGAAACCCTCCATTTCCTTTGAAAATCATTTAAAAACACATTTTTCATAAGTATTGGACTTAAGCCCTTAGGCTAAGTCTTTAACCCTATTTTCTTCCATACGCCCGCACCCTGGAACCAAGTTTTAAACCCTTTTGGCGTGTATCGCAAAGCGTAAATCGCAAAATCCAAATTGCAGTTTCATTTTTAAAAGTTATGATCACAAAAATATGCGCTGCGATCCATCGCAAATCGCATAATCGCAATATCGCATTTTCATATGTTGGTCGATCGACCCATTACAAATATTTGTGATGCGATCAAACCCATCGCAATTTTTCGCCCATCGCAGATCGCATAATCGCAATATCACATTTTCATATGTTGGTCAATCGACCCATCGCAAATATTTGCGATGTGATCAAACACATCGTAGTTTTCCGCCCATTGCAATGTCGCATTATCGCCATATCACAGTTTCTCTCCGTCGCATAATCCACCATCGCGTTTTCCACTTTTTGTGATTTGCGATCAGTCTCGCCAGGCCCACCATACGATACCCCCGCCATTCATATAAAAAGGAATTTTTCCCTTTGTAAAGTCGAAAATATTATATTTTGTGATTTACAAAGGATTTTCTCATTACATTCCGCCGCTGCATCTCTACCATTGATCTGCGGCCCCGCTCCATGATCCAACGCTCCTCCGCACATGCCTCCTAAGCAGTCAGCCAAATACGCAGGATTTTAGAACAAATTGTTTGTATTTTGCAAGTTTTCAAATGATTTTTCCGCCATTTTGAAGAAACCACAAAGGCCGAGGGTGACAATCCTCTGTCTTCTGAGTTCATAAATAATCTTTGAAGGGTGTTATATTTACATTTTATCAGTGAATTCATGACCCATTGATGCCATTCGACCCCGCTACTACCCTGCGCACCAGAAGACAAGCACAATTCATCATTTGTTAAAGAGTATCAGCGCCGAAGACAAAATTTATCAGAACCGGAGATTGAAGACCCAAAACACAGATTTCAAGTTAATTAAAGGTGTTTTGGGAATGATGAAGAAATCTGTCAAGCTGAGAAAGCCTCTACTGCCATAAAAAGAGGCTAATCGAACCCTCCATAGCTCCAAAAGACACCAACAGCCTCGCAGAAATTAAAGATCGCCAAACAATTAATGCAAATCAAAGAATCTTATCTCTAATTGTCGGTAAAACCATTCCAGAAGTTGAAGAATAGGTGGGAAGCAAGTCTTTTCAATCATTTGGCCTCGAATGACACAAACAGAGTTATGAAGTAGAGTTATAAATGATTATATTCCCACCTTATGCCTTGCCTGGTTCCCAAAGGCCAGGAATTGCATTAATTGCATAATTGATAATACTTGACCCCTGGGAAATCCTCCCACCTCTTCATTCTTCTATAAATACTGTTATAGAAGATGAGAAAATGTTTGTCTCTGGACATCTGAATGCATGTAATGGTTATTTTGAAGCTACTAATGCCCTGTCTTGTAACTGAAAGATACACAAGCTGATATGAGAATTTCAAAGCTGTAGAGACCCACTGGGCTTGCAGATTGTAACTGGTTTGAACATCAATACAAGCTGTTGATTCATGGAATCCTCAATTATGTCAATGTTGATGTGCTCCTTACTGTTAATTGTTATTTTTCTTAATGTTTTCACACTGTTTCACTTTCTCTGATAAAGAGCAGCAAACATAGAGTTAGGATGTATTCTCCACGGTACCCTACTCTTACTGAAAGCTTTACTTCTATGTTTTCTTCATTTGAATGTTCTCTTTGAAGAGTATATTAATGCAGGTTGGTTTAAAAGTACTTCCCTGATCTAGATTTCTCTTTAAAACGAGCCTTCCCTGTGTTTTCCTTAGAGTATATTAATGCAGGTTAGTTTAAAAGTACTTCCCTGATCTAGATTGCTCTTTGTGATTATCATCTGTGTTTCCTTATCGAATATGCTGAAAGCAGGCTAGTTTAAAAGCACTTACCTGATCTTAAGCAGTTCGAGCTTTTTTTTAAATGTTTCTGATTGAAATTACTTCAATGCAGGCTAGTTTAAAAGCACTTACCTGATCAACATAAATACTTTTATGTTTCCCCTTAAGTACATGTTGAAATAAATCTAGTTTAAAAGTACTTACTTGATCTTAGACTGTGCTTTGTCCTTCCTTTTTTTTGGTCTTTCACTTCTTATCTGTTTCATTCCATAAAATCACTTTAAAAGATCCTTTGATATAAGTAACTTTCCCCATGGATCCTTCTTGAATCTTGCTGTCCAATTAAATCCTCCTATGACTCCATAGCCCAATGGGTTAGAACTGTCTTTTCCATTTTCTGTCAACTGAATCATTCTTTCATTGCAGACATTTCACCCTTTATTTAGAACTGCCTTTCATCTTCATCATGTCTTTGCCCAACCAAAAACAAACAAATCAAACCCATGCTCTTCATAACTAGCCTAATATCACTATTTCCGCCTTTGAAGATCACATCTTTTAACTCATTTATAGAGAGACCCCTCTCTAGATTCAGGAGGGCTAGATCCTTGAATCCCAAAGTGGTATGATGTTACCTCTGTAGTTGGAATTTTCCAATCTTGCTAATTACAGGGTGAAAACAAGTTCGATTGAGTCTTTGGCCTAAGAACACCTAGGAAGTAGTAATAAATACCCTCGATACTCATACAATTCTACTTAGAACGTATCACAACATATCTATCATGAAATTCACGTCGGCACTCATATACCAACCATGGACAAGGGAACCAATATCCCCCATTCCCCACATAGAATGGACCAATGGCACAATGTAATGCGTTGATCAATCTAGTGAAACCCTTCCTAGGCTCGTCAACAACCATACAACCAAGAGAATTATGATAATCCTCCAAAATGCTGTAAAAATAAGCTGAGGAACAAACAAAAGGGAGATCCTAGACAGGGGGCAGTAAACGACAACGCCCCCCCCAATCTCAGTCTGGGGGCAGCCCCAACTGAAATCAAAACTAAGTCCCGAGTAATAACTCGCAAGGAAAAATTGGAGCTCAGAGTATCTGATCACCGACTGAAAGAAACACTATGATCAACACTCCACAACAAATAAAGGTGATACCACACATTCGGACTCCCGAAAAAATTAAATTTTTGGCACCAGAAGGTATGCACCCTGTTAGCCACTGATAAGTTCTGTTATACCAAGAGGTGGAAAATATTGTTCTTCAAAAATCGAAGAGATAATTCCCCTTTGAGAACCTATAATCCTTGAAGTTTTTATGAAGATAACTAATACTTTAGTTAATCTTCACTGATGTTTCCCTTTTAAACCTGAAAATTTTGTTGTTTGCCTGAAGAAAAAGACTATTGAAAACCCCACTTTTCCCTTCATTTTTCTCTCTACATAGACATTCAAGTCTTGGATGCTCACTTGGATTACAATATACTCCTTGGGTGGAGTTACATGTATGCCATGTCTTCCATAGCATCCTCTGATTTCTGCATCATGATGTTCCCCCACAAGGATCGAATCATTACAGTATACCAGTTGATGCACACTGAAAAGTGTCCTTTGACCAACACAGATATGGTTCTACCCTATGTAGACACAACCATAGATGGTCTTTTATGGTATCAATAATATGGACCTAGCCAATTCAAACCATCATTCATCTTAGGATCATTCCTAGTAGATCCTCCTATTATCCCTGAGGTATCGCTCGATGCCACAGGGGCCCCATTGTGCATGATGTCCACATCAAGCACCGAGGTTAGTCAGGACATAGACTCAAGCAGCAATGACACTGAGGCATCAGCTACTATTGCCTCCCTAGTCTATGTCGCCTCCCAAACTCCTTTCCTATACCCACCTCTTGGCTTCACCTCCCAGCAGGTCTTGGCAACACTGGCACTACCCAACATATCATTGCCATTCCCAGTGTGGTATCTCGTTCCCCCACCAGGAACGCCAGCTACCAATGTTACTGCATTTGGGTTAAAGCACCACGATCCTAAGGAGCCCCAACCTACCCAAGTAGTAATCGAAACTTCCCTCGCAAAGGAAATCCCCACTGTGAAACTAGTAGCCATGGTGAAGAAAATTCCCAAGAAAGAAAAGAAAATGGTGACCCCCACCATACACCGGGAGTCATTAGCCTGTGCTATATGTGATGTCACAGGACATCCTACTCACATATGCCTAGATTTGGATGAATTAAAACTACTCCTCGGCTACGAGGCAGACACCTCAAAATGACATCCCATAAAAAGGAACTTGCCACCAAAAGTACAGGAAAACCACTATGTACCAATCACGCATGTGTCCTCTGTGACACCTATGGGAATTATAGCCACCAATTTCCATAAATACCATGGTATAGGGATGCCTCACACATGGTTGAGTGATCCTATCAAGAGGATCCCTCCATCTAGTTCGTCGACGATGAACCTCATATCGTCTCGTACATGTAGGAGGAACGACACTCACAAAAAAGACAACCACTTGTCTCTCCTCCCCCCAAGCCACCATACACCAACAAGGGACAGGGGAACTTGGTTCCCTCATAATCTTGAGTTATAACACACATCGATTACTGCATATGGTTTGATCAAGTCTTTGACCCAAGGTCACCTTGGCAGTAGTAATATGTATTCAGGTAGTTACTAGGTGCATCGTTTACCATAGATGGTTTGATCATGTCTTTGACCCGTGATCTCCTAGGAAAAAGTAGCACCCTTGGCACTTAGGGAGTTACAAGGTAGGTAGATTCTGAAAATTTATTGATCAGGTTTTTGACCCAATATCACCTAGGCAGCAGTAGTACTATGTCCATCAATTCTGCAAATGGTTTGATTGGGTATTTTTCCCAAGATCACCTAGGTAGCAGTAGCACCATGCATGTTGATTCTAAAGATGGTTCGATTGGATCTTTGGCCCAAGAACACATAGGAAGTAGTAATAAATACCTTGGATACTCATAGAATTCTACTTATAACGTATCACAACATATCTATCATGAAATTCACGTCGGCACTCATATACCAACCAAGGACAAGGGAACCGATATCCCCCATTCCCCGGATAGAATAGACCAATGGCACAACGTAATGCGCTGATCAATCTAGTGCAACCCTTCCTAGGCTCATCAACAACCATACAATCAAGATAATTATGATAATCCTCCAAAATGCTGCAAAAATAAGCTGAGGAACAAACAAAAGGGAGATCCTAGATAGGGGGCAGTAAACGACAATGCCCCCCTGATCTCAGTCTGGGGGCAACCCCAACTGAAATCAAAACTAGGTCCCAAGTAATAACTCCCAAGGAAAAATTGGAGCTTAGATTATCTGATCACCAGACCGAAAGCAACACTATGATCAACACTCCACAACAAATAGAGGCGATACCACACATTCGCACTCTCGAAAAAATTAAATTTTCGGCACCAGAAGGTATCCACCCTGTTAGCCACTGATGAGTTATGTTATACCAAGAGGTGGAAAATATTGTTCTTCAAAACTCTAAGAGATAATTCCCCTTTGAGAACCTAGAATCCTTGAATTTTTTATGAATATAACTAATAATTTAGTTAATCTTCACTGATGTTTCCCTTTCAAACCTGAAAATTCTGTTGTTTGCCTGAAGAAAAAGACTGTTGAAAAACCCACTTTTCCCTTCATTTTTCTCCTCCTTTCATTCATAATTAACCTCCATTTTTATCCCCTTTTTCCTCATAAAATTCCTCCATTTCCCTCATTTTCTTTCTTTTTCTCCATAAAAAACCCTTACATAAGGTTTAAAACTCCTTTTTAACCTCATCGAAAGCTTTCAAAATCCTCTGAAATCTTCGAAAAATCATAAAAAGAAGCCTTTTGGGCTAAGGCTTTAAGCCCCTTTGGCCTTAGCCCCCAACTCTTTTTTTCGCATGGAATCCGAGCTATGACCCACTGTTAAACCCCCATCATGCAATCGCAATCGAGGCGTTCTATGTTCCTTTTCCCATTTGCATTAAAAATTTTCGATGTGATTAGGCCTTAAGCCCTTTTGTGCTAAACCCCAAACCACTTCCCCACCATACAACTGGCATTAAGACCAAGCGCTAAGGCCCAATCGCGTAATCGCAATCAGGCATTCCATTAAGTTTTATTACCTCTAGCTTTCAAAATCCTCGATTGCGATTAAACCTTCTGTATAAAAAAAACCCTTCCGTGACAAAAACTTTCCTTTGTATTTCATTAAAACCCCACTTTTTCTATGTTTTTATAAAACCCAACTGTTCATTGGTCGGGCGAATACGAACCGTTGATCTAAACCAATCAACGATCTTTGGGATCTCGCATCGGAGTTTTTCATTGGTTGCATTTGAATAGTTTATTGCTCTCCTCTGATTGGAAACCTTGCGATGGTTTACCAACTGTCGATCTATTCCACCATACTAAGATCTGATAGTCCCCGTTTCTCTTTCCCAAAGCCCGTTTTTCCGCCTTTGGCATTTAAAAACTAATCTCCGCCATCGATCTGGTCCTAATATCAACGATTCTTGTGCAATCGCATCACAAAATTAATTTGTGCCTGTCCTCTGTCCCCCGTTGATTTGCAACCCATGATTGGATCTAGGCCATTCATTTCACTCATCCGATGGTCTAGATCAAATCTTAACACCCTTTGTTAAAATTCATGAAACCCCACTGTATAAATTTTTCGGCGAATCTCTGTCGTTGATCTCTGTAGATCAACGGCCCACATTAACACAAAATTTTCCCGACTCTCGCCTCATATTTTATTCCATTAACCCCAAGATTAAATCTAAGTTGTTGATCTATTTCATCCAACGGTCCATATTTGACCTCAGTTCATCACCCTCCACCCATCCTCTAAAGGAATTCATAAATCAACCTCTGTTGTTGATCTCTAGTTGCTAATCAAATCCTATGGCCCACAATCTTTCAGGAACCCCAATTTTCGTTTAACCTCATTTTCCTTCCGCCTAAGGTTTTTTGTCCATTTTCTTTTTAATTTCCCCCATTTCATTATAAATTTTCCCCTCTACATTATATAAACTCAATCAATCTTGCTCGGACTTAAATCTCCACCACCATTGAACCACCGCCTCCCTATCTCACCCAGCGAGCAATCCTCACTGTTGGATGCTTTCATCCAATGGTCACAATCTAACCTAAAACCTCCAAAGTAGTTTAAGCCTTACCCCACAGGATTTTCTTAATTTTTCTTTGTTTGTGCAGGTTTTAATGGTTTTTTAATTTAAAAAAAATAAAAATTGAAGGCCGGGGATGATGATCCCCCAGGACTTTATACGTGAAGGAGATCATTCTGCAGGGTTTCCCATTAAGTTTTACCGGTGCCTCATGAACACTGGAAACATTATAAGAGCCCTGTTTATGCCTGTGCAGCAACAAAACATAGCATACATTAATCATACAAAGAGTATTAGTATCCAGGGATAAAAGTAAAAGCATAAAACTTGTTTGAAGACTATTAACACAATTTTGGAAGGATTAAGGCATTAATTCGATTAATCAAATACCAGATCCATGATTGAAAATAGTTTGAAGAACAGAAGATAGAAATTAGGCTTCATTAAGCCTAAAACATAGAAATCAAGTAAATTACAGGTGTTTTAGGTCAAAACAATAATATCTATCAGTCTAAGAAGCCCCCACTGCCACATCAGAGGCTAATCGAATCCTCACCTGCTACCCAAACACACCTGCAGCCTAAAAGAAATCAAAGAAGGCCTACTTATTGCTTAAACATAAGATATTTGCATAAAGATAGTTGAAAAGTTATTAGCAAAGAAAGAATAAAATCTGAAACTATCAGCAGAGTTATTACGAAGATAAGAAATAGGCCTCGAAGTCAATCTTTTTTACCTTTGAGTTTAAAAAGACAGAAACAGAGTAAATAAATAGAATCATAATTCAATGCTCTCCTACCTTAGGCCTTGCATAGTTTTCAAGGTTTGGAGCTACATTTAGTGTAGAATTTATTGCATTTCAAACCTAAAGCTCTTCCACCTCCTCATTTCTTCTATAAATACTTATGAAGAAGATGAGATCTAGGTTGGTTGATCACTAGTTGTAATACTGAAACTCTCTTAAATAATACATAGTCTATTGAAGTAGAAGAAGAAGTTGAAGTCTTGGAAGCCCTGATGATATTGTTGCATGCTTGTTCTTGAGAAGGGTTTATCATGGGATCCATGAGCTTGCTTTTTGGTGAAGATTTCTAAACTGTTTAATGTTTTCTCATGTTTCCATTTTGTTCCATAGTTTTTTACTACAGTAGTATGAAATTTTTAGGCTAAGAAATGACTCCTGGAAGCACCTTAGACCTGTTTATCCTTCACTTTTTTATGTTTTCTTATGCTAAGGTATTTTAGAGTCTTTAATCTCTCGGTTTAGTCCTCATGCTTTTTTATTTCTCTAATAGTTTGAATAGTTGGTTTCAACATGATTTATGGTTCTCCCTGCTTGTATACTTCCACATAAGGGCTGTTATTGAAGTCTCCCTTTGAAGTATCTTTGTTTATAGTGAGCCAAGGAGGTGTGTTCTGATCATGCCCTTTTTCCTTTCTTAAACAATTGTCTTAAAGGTCTCTTATAGTTGTGATCATAGATGTATTAGGTGTTCCCTCTTTTATGACTGCAATTATCAGTAAATCTTTTATGTTTTCTAAGTCATTTGAAATAAAATCTTTGAGGAAATAGGATGTGCTCCTGAATCTTAGATTTCATTTTAAAAGTTGTTTTGAAGTCATTTTTTCCTTAAAGTGTGGTTTGTGGAATTTATAGTTAGCCATGTCTATCAAATACCTCTTTATTTTTGAAGTCATGTTTTCAAATTCCCTTTGTTGAGAATTAAACCTCTCTTTTCTAAACCATTAATGTCCATCTCATTCATAAACTAAAGGATCATGTGGCCAAGTTATATTTTCCCTTTGATATCCCATATCCATTTATAAGTTTGTCATAACCTCTTTTCGACTCCATTGGCCAATGAAACTGATACTTCTTCTTTATACCTACCCTTCCTAGACCTTTCATATTCTGTTGTATCAATTCAACCAAACAAAAAAACAAACACTTGCACCTAATAACTAGTCTAAAACCAATATCCAAAGCACACAAGATAAACATTTGTAAAAACAAATAATTTGAGAGATCCCTCTTTGATAATAGCAGGACTAGATCCCAGAACTCTAAATATTGGTTTTGATGTTGCCTTGTCTTTTGATTTTCCAAACTATCAAAACACGGGAGACCAACATAATGGCGATCACGGTGGGACCTACTGAGAATAAAATTTCTTGAAAACACTTCTTAAAACTCTTTAGGCCCTTAACTCAACCAAGAACACCTTGTGGACTTATCCCTCTGCTCACACAAACATAATGGTGATCACAGTGGGACACTGAGTAAAATCTTTAAAACAAAACACTCACTTTCTAGTATAACATAAGTAGCCTTATTCAAGCACTACCTAACAAAATTGTAATGATGATAGGTCTTATTTGAATCAGTGACAAAACTAAGTAACCCTTAGGATTCTCATAGAACTTTATCCAACCTTGAAAGAATTAGTTACCAAGCCATAAGAGTGAACTTTGTATGTTTAAACACATCAGCTAAGTGCTAAATCAGATTTAGAACACTCTCATAACCCATAGGACTAAAAAAACTCAGAAAAACCCAAAAATATTTTAGTTTGGCTTCATAATAAACATGGTGGTGAAACCATCCAATATTTTACCTTCATAGAAGCTAAAAAACTTCCACCTGGCGACTCCACTAACCTCAGTAGGCCCTTTACTCATCTAGGTCTCCAGATCTCTTTAGGAATGTGTTAACCAGCCTTGAACAAGCTTAGAAGCCTAGTCCCATACCATATAATACATCGGGAGAGGTAAAACTTCCAAAAAATAGTCCCTAAAACTTTAACCTCTCTCATTTTTGAAAATAAGTCTGGCTTCACATAGGATCAACACTAGATCTCATCCAGACCATAATCCTCCTTTGATAGTTGACAATCCAGAGAGAATTATGTGGTAGACTTCCTAGTCTGGAAAATCAGCTGCTAATAGGATCCTCTTAAGAACAAATTCTGTCCCTGAAAACCTTGTTGACTTAGAGGATTTACACTTTCATTTACATCATACAAAGAACATCTTCAGAACTAGATCTCAAGGTGATTTAAACCAAACTCATATGGACTTTGTAGATTTTCAATAGAGCTTTAGTATAGAAGCCTCACCTTCCACTCCTCCTGATTCCCAACTTCTTCATCACTTTAGCCTTTTCCATAACAAATCTGCTCAAAACTAGTTTGTTGGCCCAAGTGTTTCTTCCACTCCAATCCATACTACCACTGTTCAAAACACTCCAGTTTAGCCCACTTTCACACTTGTAAATCCACCCCTTCTAAACCCACCCTTCTTTCCAACCATGGAAACATGGTATGCCCCATTAGTGTTACCACAACCTGTGCTTCCCTTATCAAATGAGTACCAACCCAAAATTCCTCATTTCACTAAAAAAGAGTCTACAATAGCTCAACATCATGTAGATAGGATGGAAGATGCTTTTGATTACATGGAGATAGAAGAAGAAACCGTTAAGATGAGGATATTCGCCCAAATTTTAGGAGGATATGTAAAGAAGTGGTTTAAAAACTTACCTCCTAACAACATCAATGATCTCCTTGCTTTGCATCAAAGATTCATCAACAAATGGGAAATGAAAAAGAACCCTCTCCAAATACTAGAAGAGTATAGAAGTCTCAAAAGAAATCAAGGGGAGAGTGTTTATGACTACTCCACTAGGTTTAATAGTGTTTACAATGCTCTTCCACCTCACATGAAACCTCCCCAAGGCATGGACTTAGTGAGATACCCTGAAGGTTTTGATGTTGAAATGGCCTATCAGCTAAGGGAGAGAGATTACTGAAAATTAGAAGACATGCAGAAGGGAGCTGTGAGCATAGAAGAAAAAATAATTGAGAAAATAAATAGGTTGAGATTAGAGAAGAGGGTAACTTATAAATATGACATTGCACCCTCAAACTCAACTTCTGACACTAAAGTTGATAACCTAGTGAAGGTAATGGAGAGGATGGTTGAAAAGATCAACTTGAATGATAGAGTGCCACCAAGAGAACCTCAAAACAACCAAACTAGAAATAGAAATCAGAATTATAGAAGATAAAACATTCAAGATAAGAAAAAAGAAAGTGACCAACAAGTTAGACCTCCCTTCCAACAAAACTATGTGGATCAATATGAGGAAGATAGGGAGATGGAAAGGTTGGGAGAAGCTCATTTAAACTTGATTGGATCAGGCAGTGGGGATGATGATTTCCTCACTGAAGAAGAACAAGGTTTATTCTCTGATCAAAATACAAACACCTATGAAGATTCTAATGATTATAGATTAGGGTTTGAAAATGCAATCATGGAGGTACACAAACAATATGATCGTAGGAGAAAAGGGAACGTAGACAATTCAAAAGATAAGAACACTAGCACTACTGTCAAGAAAAATGAAAAAAGTCAGTCTAAGAAGATAGCAGAGAAAACCAAATTGGCTAGGAAACCATATTCAAACAAAGAGAAGAGCAGCCAGCCAAACGTTGAACAAAACATCCCTAGCACCTCAGCTAGTGGACCTAACAAAACTGTCCCAATTACCAGTCCAAAAAAAGTTCAACAAATCAAAACTGCTGAAAGGAATTCAATTGAAAAAACAAATGAAAATATAAATAAGTCAATTTTTCCTTTCAGCCTTGAGGGAGAGATTTCAAAGATAAAATTTACCATCCCCATAGCTGAAATAGTAACCCAAGAAGTGTACAAAACCAAGTTTTAAAAGCTTTAAACTTAGAAAGTGATACTGATACCTTAAACTTGACAGATGACAAGCCTGAGTTGTTGTTTGGTCCAGAAGTTGAAGGAAAATACCAAGAAGGAGTTGTTCCTCCCTTCTATGTTAGTTTGAATATACATGAGAAAATTTTACACAATGCCATGTTAGACTCTGGAGCTTCACTCAATCTAATGCCCAAGGTAGTAATGGAAAGCTTAGGATTAGAAATTACTAAAGCATACAAAGACTTGTATTCCTTTGACTCAAGAAGAGTCAAATGTTTGGGTTTAATCAAAGGTTTATGTGTTAACTTATCTCAAATCCTTGCTTTGAGTCTAGTAATGGACATACTTGTAGCTGACATTCCCCCTAAGTATGGCATGCTATTATCAAGATCATGGGGATTCAAACTTCAAGGAAGCCTTCAAATGGACATGTCTTATGCCACCATTCCTATTTTTATCCAAAACAGAATATTATATAGGGAATCTCACATGAAGTACATGGTCAGAAACATAGATAAACCAAACAACTCTCGAATCTATTCTGTTCAATCAAGTTTAGAGTCCTTTATCTTGTACAACAAATATGAAATCACTCAACAATATAAGGAAAATGTAGACCCCATCAGTTTATCAGAACAATCAGAGCTTCCATCAAATCAGATTCAAAACATTGAAAATCGACAGCAACAAGAGATTGAAAATAAGGCTGATATACTTTGGACAATAAATTTTAATGGATATTGTAATAAAACAAGTGTAGGGGCAGGCATGTGGATTCAAAATATAAATCAGAGTTTTTCAAATAAATTGGATTTCCCATGCACCAACAATATTGCTGAGTATGAGGCACTTCTCTTAGGCTTACAATTTCTTAAACAATTAGAAGCCCAAAAGATATCAATATTAGGAGATTCCAAACTTATCATAAGAAAAATCAAGGGAGAATAATTAGCTAGAAATCCAAGGCTTAGGGAATATTGAAATGCTGCCCTTGATTTATTGAAAAACTTTGAAAAGTATGAACTTATTTTCATTCTAAGAGCACTAAATCATCTAGCAAATGAACTCACTTTCAATGCCAACAACTGCCAAATACCTGAGATAAATGAGCAACTTAGTGTAAAGGTAAAACACAGGCCTGCAGTGCCTAATAACGAAGATCACTGGAAAGTGTTTGATTCTAACAAACACATAATTGATTTCTTAAAATCAGAGAATGATTTTCCATACCAATATCAGAAACCAGCCATAAAGAAAAAAATTTGTATATCGAACAAATCCCAGAAGTTGAAATAACACATTTTGTTGATATGTATCACTGTGATAATCCTTTTTAAGTAGAATTAATTGACAACGCAGACCAAGAAAAAATTGAATTTTTACAATGCAAGAGTGATAAAATTCCAAGAGGTCTCAAACCTTTAGAACACCTTTTCGACTTTAATGATGTAGTCAAATAACCAAGAATGGAGCCTGTGGAAATAGATGTAGAGGAACACAACATAGGTAGCCTAGCAGGACCCAAGCTGATTAAACTGTCTAGCACTCTCCCAGCTCACATAAAATAGCAATACATAGAGCTTTTCAAGGAGTTTAAAGATGTTTTTGCTTGGGGATACAAAGATCTGAAATCTTATGATACTAGTATCATTCAACACAAGTTTCCTTTGAAGGAAAATCAAAAGCCTTTTAAACAAAAAATGAGGAGAATAAACCTTGTTTTATTACCTTTAGTTAAGGTGGAAATTGAAAAGATGCACGATGTTGGGATCATAGTACCAATTAGATATTCAGAATGGGTATCAAACTTAGTTTTTGTTAGAAAGAAGACAGGGGAAATCAGGCTCTGTATTGACTTCAAAAATTTAAATAGAGCCTCGCTAAGGGACAAATAATCCTTGCCCAAGATGGCCCATATACTTCAAAGGGTAGTAGGGTCAAAAAGGATATCACTCTTAGATGGGTTCTCGGGCTACAACCAAGTGTTAGTGCTCCCAAGTGATCAAATCAAAACTACTTTTACCACACCTTGGGGCGCCTTTATGTATGTCAAAATTCCTTTAGGATTGATGAATGCAGGGGCCACCTTCCAAAGGGCCATGTATATAGCATTCTCTGAAGATATTGGCTTTTTCATAATCATTTACCTTGATGACATAATCGTTTTCTCAAAAACTGATGAAGAAAATTTGATTCACTTGAGAACTTTTTTTGAGAAGTGTAGGAAATTTGGCTTATCTTTGAATCCCAAGAAGACACTCCTTAGTCTCCAAGAAGGTAAACTTATTTGCCATATAATTTCAGAAGAGGGAATCAAATTAGACCCTACAAGGATATATGGCATATTTCAAATCAGCCATCCAAGAAGCCTCAAAGAATTACAATCTTTCATTGGAAAGATTAATTTTTTGAGGAGCTTTATCTCCAACCTTGATGAGCTATTAAAAAACATTACCAACATGCTTAAGAAATATGTAGGTGTGAAATGGACTATGCAAGCTAAACAATCATTTTAATTGGTTAAACAAGCCCTTACTCAAACACTAGTCTTGATTAGTCCATATTTCACCAAAGAATTTTATATATTTTCTTTTGCATCTGAGCATACAATAGCCATAGTCCTACATCAAAATAATTATTTGGGGAAAGAAAAACCGATATCCTTCTTTATTACGTCCTTAAGAGATACTCCTCTCAAGTATAACATCATGGAAAAGTAATCCCTAGCATTAGTGAAATCATTAAAAGACTTTAGGGTCTATATTTTACACTCTCACATAATTTCTTTTGTTCCACATACTATTGTCAAGGAAATTCTAAGTCAAGACCCTGATGGTAAAAAGGAAAAATGGATTACAACTATTCTTAAATATGACTTAGAAATCAGGCCCACCAAACTAGTTAAAGGGCAAGGATTAGCAAAAATTATGGCTGAGTCTAACTTCCAAGCACTTGATATAAATATGGTAGATGTGTTGGAAGAAATAGAAGAATCTACTGATCCTTTCATTGAAGATACATTTCTGAATTCTCCTTAGTATGCTCACATTATTTATGTTCTTTTATATTTGAATGCCCCTCCTTATTTGTCTAAAACTAAAGCTATATTTTTGAAACAAAAATATTTTATTTATTTCATCCTAGATGGGGTATTATATTGGCAAAATGTTGTTGGAATTTTTCTTAAATGTTTACTTGAAGATAATGTAGGAAATATCATGCATGAGTTGCATGAAGGAGAATGTGGAGGACACCTCTACTAGAAGGCCACAACAAACAAAATTCTTAGATATGGTCACTATTGGCCTACCCTTTTCCCAGACACTCAGAAGCTAGTCATGTCTTGCCATAAGTGTCAATTTTTTTATGGCAAAAGAAAACTCCTTCCCTTACCATTACATCCTATCAAATTTGAGGCACCTTTTCAACAATGGGGTTTACACTTCATTGGGGAAATTCACCCATCTTCCTCAACCCAACATAAGTGGATCCTCATGGCCACTGACTTCTTTACCAAGTGGATAGAATTTATACCTTCTAGAAATGATAATGACTCTGTCATTATTAGGTTCCTTGAAAAAAATATCCTATCCAGATTTGGTTGTCCCAGAAAAATCATAACAGATAATGATGCTTCCTTTAAATCCAAGAAAATGGTTGATTTCTGTTACAAATACCACATTACCTTTGGCCATTCTACTACCTACTATCCCCAAGGAAATGGATTAGTTGAATCTGCCAATAAGAGCCTCATCAATATCATCAAGAAATTGTTCGATTAGAATAAAAAATCATGGCATAGTAAGTTGGTTCATGCCTTATGGGCTGATATATTAACTACAAAAAAATCAATAAAAATGTCCCCCTATCAGCTAGTTTTTGGCATGGATACATTCTTTCCCACTTCATTAGTTGTTTCAGTCATGAAACTCCTTCAAGAAGTGCAGATTGAAGAAAATTATATGCAAAGAAGAATCAACCAAACAATTCATTTACAGCAGACTAGGGAAGAAGTCTATGAAATAACACAGTTAGTCTAAGAAAATATCAAGAAAATATTTGAAAAATGGACTTAGGAAAACAATTTCCAAGTTGCAAATGTTGTTCTTAAATGGGATTCAAGAAGAGAAGAGAAGGGAAAACATGGCAAGTTGGAGAACTTGTGGAAAGGGCCCTATATTATTCATGCTGAAAGGGGTCACAATGCATTTTTCTTAAAAGAATTGAATGGAGAAGATCTGTACGAAGGTCCTGTCAATGGCAGGATGCTAAAGTGATGCAGCTCCACTGAATGTGAATTCTAAGGAGAGGATGGTCAAATGAAATGGCCAAATAAATATGATTGTGGCCTTAGTTATTATATTACATTCCCGATATAATCACCCCTCGCGTTTTTTATAATCGCAGCAAACCTTACAGCAAACCTTTGGCGATTTAATTATGTCTCCACACCTTGCGAGATATCTTGACACATTATAGCAAATATTGAACCTTCGCTTATTACGTATACACCATGCTTTGGAAAACTTTATAACAATACTTTCGCATCGGGCCCACCTATATATATATATGTGTGTGTCAATAACTAATCAAATGTGTGTACCGTACCCCTTTTATCCTCTGCACACGTTTATTATCATTCGTGCATCTATGTCCAACGTCCACCGTCTGATGTCCCCGCACCAGATCGACGGTTCTCGTGCATTTTGCTGCGCATCCCCCATCGGACTTTAATGTGCGAAATTTCACGTTAACAAAACCTCTTGGGACATGCAGAAAATTCCCTATGGAATCGCTGCCCGACCCATGAATACCGCTTAACGTCAAGAGGTGGTGCGGAATAGGGCAATCCGCCCTTGGAAATCCACCGTGGTTTCGCTACAGTGGTTGACCAAGGTCAAGTCGGGTTTGCGCTATCCATTTAACTCTTTAACTCTGTGTCTGCCTTTGGTTAAGGAGTTAAATTAAAAATTAACAATCACGAATTTCTTCGTTAAGTGGGATTTCAATTACCATTCAACGCCAGGGTGTACCAGATTTCTTCTATGAATGGAGACTTATTCAACTGCGCCTGTTCAAACAATCTTGAGGGAGACAATGACCAAAGATATATGGAATCTATACAATAGTTTCTTTTGCTCAATAATTGCATGCACATAGAGTCAATCATTCTGCAACTAAACAACCTCTTACAATTAAGGATTGGGACAGTTCAACGACTAAATGAGCACAGAAATCATTTAATTGGAAACAACTGTTAGCACAAAGTATTATTGCCAAAATTTCTCTTCGTCCTTTCTCTCCCTCAATGCATCCGAGGGAATTCATTTATATACATAAACATATGTCCTTTCGGTTCCTCTGCGAGGACCATTATGGAAATTAAAGAGCCTCATTACAATTATTTGAAAACTAAATAAGACAGATGGCTTTAATCTAAAGCTATTCGAATTCTACCTCTCTAACTACTCTAAGAAACAATCAGCTGGGTATTGACACCTAGTTGTTACAATTTGATGGATTTCGAACCCTCCTAGCCACAACATGTGGACAAAACCTCCTACATTGCTGGCTAGTGTCTAATGCCCCTGCATCAGACTCCTAAGGGCAATTTTCTTCATGGGCTCCTATCCATGAGCTCTTCCACTGATCTGCCTTTCTGCCACAACATTTCTTCAGTCATCCAAGTGGCATCTTCCTCTAGTTTTTCCTTCCATTTTATCAAGTACTGAAAGTACTCTTGTCCTCTGGTCCTTCTGAACACTCTCTTGTCCAATATCTTTTCTGGTTGCAAAGGCTGTGTTGGAGGTAGCTGCTATTTCCACTCAATCTGCTCCTTGTCTGCTGATCCTTCTTCTGCACCATCATCTTCATACTTGTACAAATCTGCAACATTAAAAATGGGAGATATTCCAACATCAGGTGGAAATTCAATCTCATAAGCATTTGCAAAAAAGTTCCTAAGTATCTTGCATGGCCCAATCTTTTTGAACTTCAACTTGTTGTACTGCTTCTTTGGGAATCTCTCCTTTCTCAAGTGTGCCAAAACCTAATCTCCTACTTCAAAATGAACTTCTCTTCTGCTCAAGTCTAATCTGTTTTTATATTTGATGTTGCTGCCTTGTAATTTTCATTTCACTTGTTCATGTATGGCCTGGATCTCTGAAGCAAACTCCTCACCATCTGCACTCCTTAGCTCTGCTCTTCCCAGATTTCTTAACTCTGATATTCCTCTGGGGTGCATTCAATAAAAAATATGGAATGGACTCTGCCCTGTGCTCCTATTTGGTGAATCATTATATGCATATTCTGTTTGGGGCAAAATACGATCCCACTACTTGGGATGCTCTCCTGCAAGACTCCTCAACAAATTTCCCAGACTTCTATTCACAACCTCAATATGTCCATCAGTCTCAGGATGATAAGCTGAGCTAAAAATCAGTTTGGTACCAAGTTTCTTCCACAATGTCCTCCAAAAGTGACCCACAAATCTAGTGTCTCTGTCTGAAACAATACTCTTGGGCAACCCATGTAATCTAACAACTTCTTTGAAAAATAAGTTAGCAACATGGGTGACATCACTAGTTTTATAACATGGAATAAAATGTGCCATTTTGGAGAATCTATCCACCAAAACAAAGACTGTATCATTCCCTCTCTGAGTCTTGGGCAACCCTAGAACAAAATCCATACTCACCATGTCCTAAAGCCTGTCTGGAATAGGTAAGGGAGTGTACAATCCTGCATTCTGGCTCCTTCCTTTACCATATTGACAAATCTTGCAATTATTCACAAACCTGTCCACTTCTGCTCTCATCTTGGGCCAGAAATAAAAGTGACTCAGCTGCTCATAAGTCTTGTCAGTACCAAAGTGTCCAGCAAGTCCACCACTATGTTTCTCCTTAATCAAATTTTCTCTCATGGAAAATTTTGGTACACACAGTTGGTTTTTTCTGAATAAAAAGTCTTCCTGCAGAAAATAATATAGCCACTGGCTTCTATCTGTTAAAACAAGGTTATTGCAAGCCTCAAATGCTTCTTTAAAATCTGGATCTGTCTTATAAAATTCTTTGAGAAAACCAAATCCTGCAACTTCAAAATTAGTCTCTTGAACAAGAAAATGTCTCCTACTCAAAGCATCAGCTACTTTATTGGCTTGGCCACTTATATGTTTCAAAACAAAATTAATACTTTGGAGATATTCAACCCATTTAGCATGCTTATGTTTCAACTTGGGCTGTTGTACAATATACTGCAAAGCATGATTGTCAGAATATAATACAAATTCTCTGGACATCAAATAATGTCTCCACTTCTTCAGTGCTTGAACAATTGCATATAATTCCTTCTCATAAGAGGAATAATTTCTCCTGGTGTCATTTAAATTCTCACTGAAATAGGCTACATGCCTATCATCCTAACTCAAAACAGCCCCAATGGCCTCCCCACTGGCATCACATTTTACTTGAAATGGTTTGGTGAAATCAGGCAGAATTAAAACAGGCTTCTCTGTTATCTTTTGCTTTAATACTTTAAAATTTCTCTCTACTTCAGCAGTCCAATTAAATGGTTGTTTTCTCTTCTTTATTGTCTCAATTATGGGTGCATTAATCTTACTAAATTTCCTTATAAACTTTCTTTAAAAGCTAGCAAGTCCATGGAAACTTCTTACCTCAAAAACATTCCTGGGTGAAGGCCACTCCACAATTGCCTTAACCTTTTCTGGGTCCATCTTCAATCCTTCTGCAGAAACAAAAAAACCCAAATACACCAACTCTTCCTTCATGAATGAGCATTTCTTCAAATTTATCAGCAGTTTCTCTTGATGCAGCTTCTTCAAGACATGATTTAGATGCCTTAAATGTTCTTCTTTAGTTTTGCTGAAAACTAATATATCATCCAGGTACAGTATCAAAAATTTTCCAATGAACTCTTTCAATACTTCATTCATAATCCTCATGAAAGTACTAGGTGCATTTGATAACCCAAAAGGCATTACCATCCATTCATACAGTCCTTCATTTGTTTTAAAGGAAGTTTTACACTCATCACCCTCTCTTATCCTAATCTGATGGTATCCACTCTTCAAATCTATCTTTGAGAAATATTTAGCACCACTCAAATAGTCCATCAAATCCTCAATTCTGGGCAAAGGGAATATGTACTTGATTGTGATCTTATTAATTGCTCTGGAATCAGTACACATCCTCCAGTCTCCATATTTCTTTGGGCTCAATACTGTTGGTACTACACATGGACTCAAACTTTCTCTGATCAATCCTTTGTCCATCAATTATTGTACTTGCCTCCTGATTTCTTCATTTTCTTTGGGAGTCATTCTGTAGGCTGCCTTATTTGGCAGATTTGAACCAGGGATAAAATCTATTTGATGGCTGATGTTTCTAACAGGTGGCAGCTCATCAGGTAAATCATCCACAACAATGTCACAGTAATTGTCTAACATCTCTTGTACCTCTACTAGTAAATCAGAAATATTTGTGGAAGTAAAAACTACTTTAGGTTTGCAAACTAAATCAAATATTACCTCTTCTTCTTCTATCTACTATAGATATTCCTTCCCGCTCAGCAACAAGGTCTTTGGATCAATCACTCTGCTGGATGGCTCTCCTTCTTCCATGGGAATCAATATATGATGTACCCCATCTTTGAAGAACTTGTAAGTGTTATTATTTCAATCATGCACTGCTGCTTTATCAAACTGCCAAGGTCTACCCAATAGTATATGACACACATCCATGGGCATTACATCACACAAAACCTTGTCCTTGTAATTGCCCATTTGCAGCTCTATTTCACACTATTCTTTCACAACCAGCTAGTGCCCTTTATGCAGCCAGGACACCCTATAGGGAGTGGGGTGCTCCCTAGTCTTCAGCTTCAGTTCTTCTATCACCTCAGTGGAAACCAAATTGTCTGTGCTGCCACTATCAATGATTAGCTGGCAGCATTTCCCTTGGATTTTGCATATGCTCCTAAACAAAGTCTTCCTTTATGCAGGTTTAGTGACTTCTTTGGTTTGTTTCAACAGGACCTTATTAACCACCAAGGACTCTCCCCTCTCTGGAAGAAATTTTTCTTCAATTTCTACTTCTTCTTCAACCTAGGCAACAACAAAATTTCTTGGACCAGCACCCACATTCTCTGGACACTCATAGTGCTTATGTCCAACTTCCTGGCATCTATAACACCTCAATTCTCTACCTCTGCCTCTGTCTCTGCCTCCTATTCCTTTTCCTCTATAAGGACCCCTTCTGCCATTTGCATCCTCTTTTGTAGATGCATTCTGAGGTGAGCTACTGTTAGCTCCATCCCTGGGTGTAGGCTTTCCTCTACCACCCTGACTTCCCTTCCCATGGAAAGTACTTCTCTTCTTGGCGGATTGTTTCCTTAGGAGTTTCTCCTCTGCTTTCAAGGCTATCTGGTACGCCTCTTCTACTGTCTTGGGAGACAAGAGACCAATCTCATCTTGGATCTCTAGCTTGAGACCATTCACATATCTGGCAGTATTTTCTGGTGTATCTTGGAATTGCCCAGCTCTTATGTTCACTCTGTATAACTCCTCTGTGTATTCTTTTACTGTCAGCAACCTCTGTCTCAGGTTCTGCATTTGTCTATACAATGCCAGCTGGTAATCACTAGGTAAGAATTTACCTTTTAATTTAGCCATCATTCTGGTCTAGCTCTTGATAGGTTGCTTGCCAACTCTCCTCCTTTCTACCTGCACTCCATCCCACCAAAGTGCAGCATGTCCCTTCAGCATTGTCACTGCAAAATTGACCTTCTTATCTTCACTTATTTCTTCATAATTGAATCACTTGTTTAATTCATTTATCCAGTCCACCAGCTCCTCCAGATTCAGTCCCCCATGCGTAGCTTGACACTTCAATTCTGGGCTTAACTGCAGATCCCAGAACAGTTCTAAGGAGCCTCATGTCAGGAGGAATTTCAACATTTTCTTCTGCTTCTTTTGTTTCAGGTTCGCTGATGTCTTTAGGATCTCTGGGTTGTCTTTGTTCCATGGCATCTAGTCTGGCCTTGACCCTCTGTAACAGTCCCAACACCTCAGCGTTGGCAATAGGTCTTCTCTTATCAGCACCTCTACCAACTCGGATTTCCATGTTAGCAAAACAACGTCAACCAGCATTGATACCACAAATGATGCAGCTCCACTGAATGTCAATTCTAAGGAGAGGATGTTCAACTGGAATGGCCAAATAAATATGTTCACTTTTTTTATAATCGCAACAAACCTTACAGCAAACCTTTGGCGATTCAATTATGTCTCCGTGCCTTGCAAGATATCCCGACACATTATAACAAATATTGAACCTTCGCTTATTACGTATACACCATGCTTTGGACAAATTTATAACAATAGTTTCGCGTCGGGCCCACCTATATATATATATATATATATATATATATATATATATATATATCAATAACCAATCAAATGCGTGTACTGTACCCCTTTTATCCTCTGCACACGTTTATTATCATTCGTGCATCTATGTCCAATGTCCATCGTCCGATGTCCCCGCACCAGATCGACGGTTCTCATGCATTTCGCTGCACGTCCCCCGTCGGACTTTAATGCGCGAAATTTCACGTTAACAAAACCACTTGGGACACGCGGTAGATTCCCTATGGAATCACTGCCCGACCCATGAATACCGCTTAACGTCGAGAGGCGGTGCGGAATAGGGCAATCTGCCCTTGGAAATCCACCGTGGTTTCGCTACAGTGCTTGACCAAGGTCAAGTCGGGTTTGCGCTATCCGTTTAACTCTTTAACTCTGGGTCCACCTTTGGATAAGGAGTTCAATTAACAATTAATAATCGCGAATTTCTTCTTTAAGCGGGATTTCAATTACCATTCAACGCCAGGGTGTACCAGATTTCTTCTATGAATGGAGACTTTTTCAACTGTGCCTGTTCAAATAATCTTGAGGGAGACAATGACCAGAGATATACGGAATCTATACAATAGTTTTTTTTTCTCAATAATTGCATACATACAGAGTCAATCATTCCACAACTAAACAGCCTCTTACGATTAAGGATTGGGACAGTTCAACGACTAAATGAGCACATAAATCGTTTAATTGCAAACAACTGTTGGCACAGAGTATTATTGCCAAAATTTCTCTTCGTCCTTTCTCTCCCTCAATGCATCCGAGGGAATTCATTTATATACATAAACATATTTCCTTTCGGTTCCTCTGCGAGGACCGTTATGGAAATTCAAGAGCCTCATTACAATTATTTGAAAACTAAATAAGACAGATGGCTTTAATCCAAAGCTATTACGTTTTACCTCTCTAACTACTCTAAATGAAACAATCGAGTGAGGTATTGACACCTAGGCATTTATTTCTGTTGATGGATTTCGAACCCTCTTAACTTGACATGTGGACACAATTCCTACATTGCTGGCTAGTGTCCAATGCCCCTGCATCAGACTCCCGAGGGCAATCTTCTTCATGGCTCCTGTCCATGAGCTCCTCCACTGATCTGCCTATCTTCTGCAACATTCCTTCAGTCATCCAAGTGGCATCCTCCTCTGGCTTATCCTTCCATTTGATCAAGTACTGGAAGTACTCTTGTCCTCTGGTCTTCCTGAATACTCTTTTGTCCAATATCTTCTCTGGTTGCAATGGTTGTGCTGGAGGTAGCTGCTCTTTCCACTCAATTTGCTCCTTGTCTGCTGATCCTTCTTCTGCACCATCATCTTCATACTTGTACAAATCTGCAACATTAAAAATGGGAGATATTCCAACATCAGGTGGAAATTCAATCTCATAAGCATTTGCAGAAAACTTCGTAAGTATCTTGCATGGCCCAATCTTTTTGAACTTCAACTTGTTGTACTGCTTCTTTGGGAAACTCTCCTTTCTCAAGTGTGCCAAAACTTGATCTCATACTTCAAAATGAACTTCTCTTCTGCTCAAGTCTGCTCTGTTTTTATATTTGATGCTGCTGCCTTGTAATTGTTGTTTCACTTGTTCATGTATGGCCTGGATCTCTGAAGCAAATTCCTCACCATCTGCACTCCTTAGCTCTGCTCTTCCCAGATTTCTTAACTCTGATATTCCTCTGGGGTGCATTCCATAAACAATATGAAATTGGCTCTGCCCTGTGCTTCTGTTTGGTGAATCATTATATGCATATTCTGCCTGGGGCAAAATATGATCCCACTGCTTGAGATGCTCTCCGGCAAGACTTCTCAACAAATTTCCCAAATTTCTATTCACTACCTCAGTTTGTCCATCAGTCTGAGGATGATAAGCTGAGCTGAAACTCAGTTTGGTACCAAGTTTCTTCCACAATGTCCTCCAAAAGTGACCCACAAATCTGGTGTCTCTGTCTGAAACAATACTCCTGGGCAACCCATGCAATCTAACAACTTCTTTGAAAAACAAGTTAGCAACATGGGTGGCATCACTGGTTTTATAACATGGAATAAAATGTGCCATTTTGGAGAATCTATCCACCACAACAAAGACTGCATCATTCCCTCTCTGAGTCTTGGGCAATCCTAGAACAAAATCCATACTCACCATGTCCCAAGGCCTGTCTGGAATAGGTAAGGGAGTGTACAATCCTGCATTCTGGCTCCTTCCTTTGGCATATTGACAAATCTTGCAATTCTTCACAAAATTGTCCACTTCTGCTCTCATCTTGGGCCAGAAATAAAAGTGACTAAGCTTCTCATAAGTCTTTTCAGTACCAAAGTGTCCAGCAAGTCCACCACTATGTTTCTCCTTAATCAAATTTTCTCTCATGGAACATTTTGGTACACACAGTTGGTTTTTTCTGAATAACAAGTCTTCCTGCAGAAAATAATCTAGCCACTGGCTTCTATCTGTTAAAACAGGGTTACTGCAAGCCTCAAATGCTTCTTTAAAATCTGGATCTGTCTTATACAATTCTTTGAGAAAACCGAATCCTGCAACTTCAAAATTTGTCTCTTGAACAAGCAAATGTCTCCTACTCAAAGCATCAACTACTTTATTGGCTTGGCCACTTATATGTTTCAAAACAAAATTAAAAATTTGGATATATTCAACCCATTTAGCATGCTTATGTTTCAACTTGGGCTGCTGTACAATATACTGCAAAGCATGATTGTCAGAATATAATACAAATTCTTTGGATATCAAATAATGTCTCCACTTCTTCAGTGCTTGAACAATTGCATAGAATTTCTTCTCATAAGAGGAATACTTTCTCCTGGTGTCATTTAAATTCTCACTGAAATAGGCTACAGGCCTATCGTCCTGACTCAAAACATCCCTAATGGCCTCCCCACTGGCATCACATTTTACTTGAAATGGTTTGGTGAAATCAGGCAGAATTAAAACAGGCTTCTCTGTTATCTTTTGCTTTAAAACTTTAAAATTTCTCTCTGCTTCAGCAGTCCACTTAAATGGCTGTTTGCTCTTCTTTATTGACTCAATTATGGGTGCATTAATCTTGTTGAAGTTTCTTATAAACTTTCTGTAAAAACTAGCAAGTTCATGGAAACTTCTTACCTCAAAAACATTCTTGGGCGAAGGCCATTCCACAATTGCCTTAACCTTTTCTGGGTCCATCTCCAATCCTTCTGTAGAAACAAAAAAACCCAAATACACCAAATCTTCCTTCATGAATGAGCATTTCTTCAAATTTATTAGCAGTTTCTCTTGATGCAGCTTCTTCAAGACATGATTTAGATGTCTTAAATGTTCTTCTTTAGTTCTGCTAAAAACTAATATATCATCCATGTACACTATCACAAATTTGCCAATGAACTCTTTCAATACTTCATTCATAAGCCTCATGAAAGTACTAGGTGCATTTGATAACCCAAAAGGCATTACCATCCATTCATATAATCCTTCATTTGTTTTAAAGGCAGTTTTCCACTCATCACCCTCTCTAATTCTAATCTGATGATATCCACTTTTCAAATCTATCTTTGATAAAAATTTAGCACCACTCAAACAGTCCATCAAATCCTCAATTCTGGGTAAAGGGAATCTGTACCTGATTGTGATCTTATTAATTTCTCTGGAATCAGTACACATCCTCCAGCCTCCATCTTTCTTTGGGCTCAATACTGCTGGTACAGCACATGGACTCAAACTTTCTCTAATCAGTCCTTTGTCCACCAATTCCTGTACTTGTCTCCTGATTTCTTCATTTTCTTTGGGAGTCATTCTGTAGGTTGCCTTATTTGGCAGATTTGAACCAGGGATAAAATCTATCTGATGGCTGATCTTTCTCACAGGTGGTAGCTCATCAGGTAAATCATCCACAACAATGTCACAGTAATTGTCTAACATCTCTTGTATCTCTACTGGCAAATCAGAAATATTTGTGGAAGTAAGAACTACTTTAGGTTTGTAAACTAAAGCAAAGCTTACCTCTTCTTCTTCTATCTACTGCAGATATTCCTTCCTGCTCAGAAACAAGGTCTTTGGATCAATCACTCTGCTGGATGGCTCTCCTTCTTCCATGGGAATCAATATATGATGTACCCCATCTTTGAAGAACTTGTAAGTGTTCTTCTTGCCATCATGCACTGCTGCTCTCTCAAACTGCCAAGGTCTACCCAACAGTATATGACACACATCCATGGGCATTACATCACACAAAACCTTGTCCTTGTATTTGCCCATTTGCAGCTCTATTTCACACTGTTCTTTCACAACCAGATGGTGCCCTTTGTGCAGCCAGGACACCCTGTAGGGAGTGGGGTGCTCCCTAGTATTCAGCTTCATTTTTTCTATCACCTCAGTGGAAACCAAATTGTTTGTGCTGCCACTATCAATGATTAGCTGGCAACATTTCCCTTGGACTTTGCATATCATCCTAAACAAAGTCTTCCTTTGTGCAGGTTCAGTGACTTCTTTGGTTTGTTTCAACAGGACCTTATTAACCACCAAGGACTCTCCCCTCTCTGGAAGAACTTTTTCTTCAATTTCTGCTTCTTCTTCAACCTGGGAAACAACAACATTTCTTGGACCAGCACCCACATTCTCTGGACACTCATAATGGTTATGTCCCACTCCATGGCATCTATAACACCTCAACTCTCTACCTCTGCCTCTGTCTCTGCCTCCTCTTCCTTTTCCTCTGTAAGGACCCCTTCTGCCACTTGCATCCTCCTCTGTAGATGCATTCTGAGGTGAGCTACTGTTAGCTCCATCCCTGGGTGTAGGCTTTCCTCTACCACCCTGACTTCCCTTCCCACGGAAAGTACCTCTCTTCTTGGCAGACTGTTTCCTCAGGAGTTTCTCCTCTACTTTCAAGGCCATCTGGTACGCCTCTTCTACTGTCTTTGGAGACAAGAGACCAATCTCATCTTGGATCTCAGCAAGGCCATTCCACTCTCTGGCGTCTTTTGGTGTATCTTGCGGTCTGTGGCTCCTTATGCTCACTCTGTGAACTCTTCTATATTCTTTCTGTGAAACAACTCTGTCTGGTTCACATTGTCTCTCTAATGTCAGTTTTAATGTCAGCAGTGCTGTTGGCCATCATTAAGTTGACTCTTGATGATTTGCCCAGCTCTTCTCCTCTACTGCACCACTCCATCCCACCAAGAGGTCGGCATGTCCTTTGACATTCTTTTGCCAAACTCAACATGCTATCTCTTGCTGTATGTCACTTTTGCCGGTTCATTTGAATCGGTCCACCAACTCTTACGGATTGGTCCCACACGCCAACGATATTTCAATCCTGGGGCTTACTTCACGGATCTGACCGTTCTCAGGAGCCTCAGGTCAGGAGGAATTTCAACGTTTTCTTCAGCTTCTTCTGTTTCAGGTTCGCTGATGTCTTCAGGATCTCTGGGTTGTCCTCACTATATGGAATCCATTCTGGCCTCGACCCTCTGCAACATCCCCAACACCTCTGCGTTGGCAACGGGCCTCCTTCTGCCAGCACCTCTACCAACTCGGATTGCCATGTCAGCAAAAACAACTCAAAACCTGGCTCCGATACCACAAATGACGCAACAAGCCGAAAGTCAGCAACCGATGGAGGGATGGTCAATCTATGACGTGGCTCTGTCTCCAGTTCCTTCCCTTTTGTTCGTCGTGGGTCTTAATCTTCCCCTTATTCTATTTATCAATTTCAACCGAAATTGACAAATAAATATAATCGCGACTTTGGATGTTATGTTATGTTCCTGGCATATATGCCATTCCAATGTTACACCTTCAGACCTTCTATAAATGTTCATTCTTTATAATATTTATATTAATACTCCCATCGAAACCTTATAATGAGCCGTGGTTCCGGGCCCCACATCTGCGGTCGATAGACCAACCAAACGCACATACCATACCTCCTTTATCCATCGTGCATCTTCGTTATCCTTCGGGCAAGTTCAATGAGCACCCATCGTTGGATAGCCCTTCTCCAAATCAACGATCCGTATGCATTTCGCTGCACATCCCCCGTCGGACTTTAACACGCAAAATTTCACATTAACAAAAACCGCTTGGGACACGCGGAAAATTCCCTATGGAATCACTGCCCGACCCAGGAATACCGCTTAACGTCGAGAGGCAGTGCGGAATAGGGAAATCTGCCCTTGGAAATCCACTGTGGTTTCACTATAGTGCTTAACCAAGGTAAGTCGGGGTTGCGCTATCCGTTTAACTCTTTAACTCCGGGTCTGCCTTTGGTTAGGGAGTTCAATTAACAATTAACAATCGCGAATTTCTTCGTTAAGCGGGATTTCAATTACCATTCCACGCCAGGTATTACTGGATTTCTTCTATGAATGGAGACTTATTAAACTGCGCCTGTTCAAACAATCTTGAGGGAGACAATGACCAGAGATATACGGAATCTATACAATAGTTTAGCTCAATACTTGTATACACACAGATTCAATCATTCCACAACTAAACAACCTCTTACGATTAAGGATTGGGACAGTTCAACGACTAAGTGAGCACAGAAATCATTTAATTGGAAACAATTGTTAGCACAGAGTATTATTGCCAAAATTTCTCTTCGTCCTTTTTCTCCCTCAATGCATCCGAGGGAATTCAAGCATATACATAAACATATGTCCTTTCAGTTCCTCTGCGAGGACCGTTATGGAAATTCAAGAGCCTCATTACAATTATTTGAAAACTAAATAAGACAGATGGCTTTAATCCAAAGCTATTCGAATTCTACCTCTCTAACTACTCTAAATGAAACAATCAGTTGAGGTATTGACACCTAGCTGTTACAATTTGATGGATTTCGAACCCTCCTAGCCACAACATGTGGACAAAAGCTCCTATGTTGCTGGTTAGTGTCTAATGCCCCCAGACGCACGTAAGTATCTAAAAAAAAAAAAACTATGAAACTTCATAACAGTATTTGATGGGGCATCTAACAACCAAATGATGTGGCTCGAGCATGATTATTCATAAAAAATATGAATTTTTCTTTTAGTTGCATCAATGAGTATTGCAGGCACAAACAACTTCTCTCTGTCTCTTTTCTAAAGCTTTATGCTAACTCATCAAATTGGGAACTATCTACCAAATATTTACATTCCACAGAATGTCATAAATTGGTTCAACAATGCACATAGATGTTAAAATATAGTGCTACTTCCTATCCTTGAAGAGTTACATGCTCTAAAATTGTCTTTTGTACTTATTTCAGTATGCCATATTTACAGGAAACAAAATAGGACAACTGACAGTCTTTCTAAAGTCGGCTTACAACGGGATATGGAGGCGTGGTACATAACAGAGATAGATGAAGGTGATGTCCATGTGTTGGACATTATACCTTATAACTGGGTCTATCTTGCTTTACTTTATTTATATTTTACACCAGCACACGATGTTTATCTTCTGGAGTACTTGTGTACATATTATTTTGGACATATTTTATGTATTTTTTGTATATCATGAGACAGAGTCTATCAAAATTTATGAAAATATTTGGGTTGTTTTCCCCTAAGGAAGACCTATATGTTCATGTTTTTTTCTCGTATCGATGACTGAGATTTTGGTTATTTGTTGCGACACTTCTGAGTGTTGGGGTTTTACTGCTCAGGCATATATCAGAGTCTGGCTTGACAGATCATGGTCTCTCAAGGGCGATGGAAAATGGAATGTTGTGGTACATTACGTAAATTTTGCAATTAATATATAGTATGTCTGATTTTTTCCTTTTTGAAAAAAAAACAAAAAAACAAAAGAGGCAAGCATCTCTACACACCCAAAAAGGGTGAGCATCGAATTGGAAGAGGCAAAAAGAAAATGGTTTAAGAAATCAATGACATAAATGAAAAGGGGGTCATTTTCTAATTTGAGAAGGAATTTCTTTTGACAGAGAGTTCAATTGTAAATGACATGTACCCTAGGTTGGGAACACTAGTGCTTGCACTCACCGAAGAACTACCTAGAAGTGGTAATTCCACGCTCTCATGGTAGCCCTTATCATGAGGAATCCTTCCACTATTTAAGTGAACTTTATTCTTGATATTGAGCTATGAGCCTCTCTATATTCAAGTGGAAGGAACTGCAGTTATATGGCGAGATATAAATTCACAGGGAAGGTTGTTGTAATGAAAGCCCGAGGAAAGTGAATTTCTCACTTATTCGACATGATTAGCTGATGGGTAAAGGAGGTTCAATGTTTGAAAAGCATGTTTCAGTTGTGGTGTTGATTTTACCCCTAAGCACTCCTCCTCAAGCTCGGGAGTTTGGGTCGGGGGTGATTGGATGCAAGAAATGATTGGGTGCAGCTTGTCTAAGGTTGGGTGGAGAGTTGAAGTCCCACTCTTAGTTGACAACTTGTTTTGATGTATAAGATATGTATCTACTTGAGTTTCTTATGTAACAAAGTTACCAACTTAACAGGAATTGTATCGAGTTCTTGCTTTTTTAGAGGTTGCAAAAAAATTATCCAATTTTGAAAAGTATTGATTCAGAATACACATTTTTTTAGCATATTTTTGACAATTTAAATTTTTTAATATATTATGTACATTTTTTTAAATGTTAGTGATTTTCATGTCAATTTCGAAAAGTGTTGATGCAGCATCAACCCCTTTTTTTGGGTTTATTTTTTATACTTTAAATTTTCTAATATATTAAGTATGGACAATTTTTTTTAAATGTTGGTAATTTTCTTGCGAATTTTGAAAAGTGTTGATAAAGTGTCTTATTCTTCTTCTTATTTTTCATCGTAAGATGTTTATTTTTTAAGGGTTTTCTAAGCTTGTGTTATTTGTTTTTCTTTATAATGTTTTTTTATAATGAAATTTTTAATTTTTTTGCAAAGTTTAAAAAATAATAATAAAATTAATATTTTAAACTTAGGATTTTTATATATTTATATAATGTTAATTAATACTTCAATACACATAAAATAAGTCATTACAAAATGTTCCACAGGGTTTGTATAAACGGTGATTGGATGCTCTGTTAAGGCACTCCTTGATGTGAAGTCATTGGTTAAATTCCTCGCCCCAATCATGGTGATATATTAGACATGATGAAGATGTAGTCGTGCCAAGATTACAAAAAAAAAAATTGTCATTGCAAAATGATAATTTTAAACACATACAAAAAAATAAGCATTTTTCATATAAATATAATAATAAAAATATGTATTTCAAAACATTTTCGTTAAAAATGAAATGTTAAATAAAATATTTCTATTAAAAAAAATGAAAAAATAACAAATTTCATAGATTTTTTTATGAATTTTATGTCCAAAAATGATAACATTTGAAATTTGTTTGTTTTTTTTTCAAAATAAGTGATTCATGTAAAATTTTATGTAAAAAAAATCAAAATAATAAACTAAATAATAATAATAATAATTGTTATATGTGTGCGTGAAAGGAAACAAAAACTGATTTAAATCAAAGTAAGAAATTAAAAAATAAATAATAACATTTAAAGCAAAAAGTGAGAAAAAAATATTTAGAAAAAAATAATAAAAATAATAATAATTAATTAAAACATTAAAACATTATAAACATGTTAAAATGAAATTTTATTTATTAAAAAAAACACTAGAGTAAAATAATTTAAAAAATTATTATTATTATAAAAAAAATAAAACAAATCATTTAAAAAAAACTAAAATGTTACTAAATATTTTTTTTAAAATTAAAAATATATATTGAAAAAAAATAAAATACAATAAAATTAAATATTATTGAAAAAAATTAAATAATAATAATAATATTAAAAAAAAACTTGTTTCCACAAGGTGGTCATCCTGCCTCGGCGCCAAAGGGCCACGTGCAGAGCACCAGGTGTGCACGCCTCCTCTATTGCCTTGCACGCAACACTTTGGGAGGATCCACTGTCGTGTAACCATGTTTTTTTTTGTCTTTCTAAAATTTATTTTTTATGTTTTATATATATATGTCTGTGTTTTAATTTAATATTTATTATGATTTAAATAATTTTTAAATTTAATCTTTTTATGACTTTTTAAATTGTATTTATTTTGTTTATTTTTTTTAATTATCAAATTTGTTTTTCTTTTAATTTTTTTTGGGTTAAGTTCTAAAAATTATATATATATATATTTTTTGGAATATTTGTCCATGTTTTTTATATATTACTTTATGTTTGATTTTTAATATTTTTTTGGTATTTTTAATATTTTTAAATCTTTTTATGTTCTAATATATTTTTTTATTTATTTGTTATTATTTTTTAAATTTATTAGTTTTTTGTTTTTGTTTTATTTTTTATTTTTGTTTTTGCTTAGCATTGTATTTTTCATTTTTATTTGTTTATCTTTTTATTTGGCAGAGCTTATGTTGATCTTTGACTAGCAACTCAATCTCACTATGTCTCAATTTGATAGTTGACTTTAAAGTTTCAGTTATAATGGATCAAGTCCACTCTCACAATGTGTCAATTTCATGGTTGATTTTTAAGTTTTCATTGCAATGAGTCGAATTCGTCTCCATTGCATGTCAATTTGATGGTTGATTTTTAAATTTTCGTTGTAATATGTCAAGTTGTCTTAAGCTAAGATTTTACAATCACTATATTTCTAGCATTTAAAAAAAAAATTACTCTTGGTATAATGACTCTTTCATTTAGTTGTTTATTTTTAAAGTTATTTTAGTCATATATTTTTTCCATAATGCCATGGTTGAAATATGTTGCAAACTTAAGGGTTTTTTTTAGTCATGATATTTGATTTTATTTCCATGGTTGAAAATCTATCAAAATGTTAAGGTTTTCCTGAGTCGTGGTATTTTATCTTTAATGCTATGGTTGAAAATAGTTACAATTTTGAGATTTTTTTAGAGTCATGATATTTATTTTTAACGTCACCACTTAAAATTGTTGGAATTTTAAAGCTTTTCAGAGATGTGATATATTATTTTTAACACCATGCCTAAAAAATGTTGGAATTTTAAGGTTTTTCAGAGTCGTGATAATCTATCTTAACGCCATCGCTGAAAATTGTTGGAATTTTAAGGCTTTTCAAAGGCAATATTTCTTAGACTAAGATTTTACAATCCCTATATATCTGGCATTTAAAAAATAAATTACTCTTGGTATAATGACTCTTTCATTCAGGTGCCTATTTTTAAAGTTTTTTTTAGACGTATAAATTTTCCATAAAATCATGGTTGAAATATGCTGCAAACTTAAGGGTTTTTTTATTCATGATATTTGATTTTATTTCCATGGTTGAAAATCTATCGAAATGCTAAGGATGAAATTTTATCTTTAATGTTATGGTTGAAAAATAGTTATAATTTTGAGATTTTTAGAGTCGTGATATTTTATTTTTAACGTCATGGCTGAAAATTGTTGGAATTTTAAGGCTTTCAGCGATGTAATATTTTATTTTTAACACCATGCCTAAAAATTGTTGGAATTTTCAAAGTCACGATGTTTTCTCTTTAATGCCATGGCTGAAAATTGTTTGAATTTTAAGGCTTTTCAAAGACTCAATATTTTATCTTTAATATCATGCCTGAAAATTGTTGGAATTTTAAAGTTTTTCGAAGTCATAATATTTTATTTTTAACGGCATTGCTAAAAAATGTTGAAAATTTACCACCACCCAAAAAAAAAAAAAAAAAAAAAAAAAAATTTGTTCAGACATCAATACTTTTTGTTTTAAGGGTGTTATTCGTTCTTTTTGTGCAAAAAACAATTAGTTTTCATTGTCATTTTTTTAACATGTTGAAAATTTATCCTTATTAACAAAAAAAACAACAATGGCATTGTTTCAACATCAACATTTTTTGTTGCCATGTTATTTTTCATGTTTTTTGGGGGTTTTTGGCTAGAGTTCTCGTTTTTAGGTCATAGTTCTCATAAAATCGATAACTTTGTTATGTTTAAATATGTTGTACATGTGGTTTATATTGATTAAATGTTATAATTGTAATAAGGAATTTACTACATAAATGAAGAATGATGATTTTATGTGTAATTCTCAAGTAAATGAATGAACTCTCGTATGTGTTCATGAGCCCGTTTTATGCTAATATGAATCTCTGAGCTATTATGAGCCTGAAATATGTCTAACTAGATTAAGTGTAAATGAGATGGTCAGATCTCTATTATGTTTGTCATGTTGTTAAAAGAATGGCTATCAAGCCTTGTTTATATGTCACAAAAAGTCGAAAGAGATAGCTTAGTTATATGTATATAAATACGAATATAGCCAATTCAAATTTCTGTTTAATATGAACATACGGAGATATATTCATAAAGTTCATTGGGTTGAGTAGTTTCAATTGTTCTTATCTAGTCGAGGTAAGTCCACTAGTTTGAGTTGTTCGGCAAATTTTGTCTAGTCGAGGTAACTCGACTAGTAGGGTCGTCATCGACTTATCCTACCAAGTCATGTTATGTCAAGATATAACAATATGGCCTTATGGTTGAGTAAGCTCTGAAAAGATAGCTCTCTTTTGTATAGTTATAAATATGCATGAAATGTCAAGTCGAGTCAAGGCCATCGAAAGCACAAGAGAGGTGGCACATTGTATATATATATAGTAAACTCTGAAGGGATAGCTCTATTTTGTATAGTTATAAATATGCATGAAATTCCAGGTCGCCTCAAGGCCTTAGAAATCTCAGGAGCGGTGGATATATATATATATCGAGAGAGAGAGAGAGAGTACTTCCCCTTTGTTAAATACTAGAGAGGAGCATCAGAGGCTTTGGACAACCTATTACATCGGTGCAAGCAAATTCATTGACATAATATTTAATGGCTTTTCATGGCCTTGATGCACTGATAATTGTGGTGGCTGAAAAGACAGAAGGATTCAAGCATGTGTAAAGTCAAGAAGATATCCGGGAAAAATCACTAAGAATAAAATCTTGCAAAGTAGGCCAAGAATTATATGGTGGGACTCGTAGAGACAAGGGTCGACTAGTCAGTCGAAAAGACAACAAAAATTGCATTCATCCTGGTAACTTTCGAAGCGACTTCACGCCCAACCAAAGGAAAGAAATTGAGCTAGTAAAGTGGGACCCACTATTTAGGGATCAGACTAGTCAAGCTTAGTGATGATCAAGGTCCGGTGAGCGAGTCGTGTAGGTAGTGTAGTCAAGTTGGATCGTCCAAGTCGATCTTGGGGCTCTAGTGGGAGTTTCGATGTGTATGTCAAGCAAGCAAGTTGACCACCGACTATGAAGGAGGAACATTCTTGTTCCACATGGACTTGTCATCAGTGGTAAAATATCCACATATGTGTCGTGCAAGATGACATGTGGGTGCCACATGGGACCACACATGGGACCAATGCTAATGTGGCATGATTTTTATTGGTCAAACTTTAATTGGCGATATATCCTTATCCGCAAGTCAAATTTAGGTAAATTTTATGTCATCGAAAAAGTCTCAACAAGATGAATGCAATGGCTTTGTTTATTCTGGGTTTTGAGAGGTTTGAAAAAGGTCGAAATTTTGAGACCCTATTTCCATGACAAGCTATGGAGGTTGGGTCTCTGATACTAATTGCATCCTTCTACCCTTAGTAGAGGCTAGGAATATTAGGGAGTATATTACAAAACTATCTTGGAGGTATTATCTGAGGCACATGTAGGTTGTTTCCTAAGGACACAAGGCTAGACTAATTAAATATGAGTTAGCAAGTTATCTCCTAAGTCAAGTGGAGATTGTTTCCTGAGGAAAAAATATTGGAACCAATCTTGAAACACAGTGCATTATTTTTTTGAGGAAACTAAGGTTGGGGACCCATTTTTGAGACAATGGAGCTTGTATCTAAGGCTGCAAGAGACTCATACAGGTCTTACCTGAGGTAGAGTACAGTTTGGAATTAATTCCCTATAACAATGGAAGATCGAAAGGTTATTTCTGAGGTTAGGGGTAGGAGAAAAGGGTACAAATAAGGGGCTACGAGAGTTGAAGGGGTGTCAATTGATTGGGGGCTAAAGCAGTCAGAGAAACCAGCAAGGAATACTGATGTGACTTGTGACAACAGAGTTAAGATGGGACTCTAAATCTATGAGGGTCAACTATAATATAGTAAGTTATGTTTACGATGCTACTTGTGGAACTTGTAAGTTTGTAATTTCTTATTGAATCAGCCCTAATTTATAAACGATTGTTTGCGGAATCATTTGATTGCTCAAATTTTTCACTATACTACTGTGTATCTAATTCTGAGCATTGTTGTTTCATAGATTAATGAGTTTTGTAATGTTGTTACAAAACACAATTATTTCTTTAGTCGTTGAAAACCCTTGCTCATAATTAAACTTACCAAGAAATAAATTACAGTGGTGTCATAGTTGTGCATCCTACTAGCCTATGAGTATATGATCTTTGGATCCTCACAAAAGACGGGGAAAATGTTATAGTCGTTGAAAATAAGGGTACCCACAACTTAATTATAGCATATAGGGAAGAACAACCACTGAAAACTAACACCTTTGACATCTTGGGGGAGCTAGCAAGAGGGAAGCATCAGATAGCCAAATAGAAGGCACAAGGGTAGCAGCAAATAGCTCAATTATTGGGACAAGGGCAGTAGCAGATGGCCCAATTGTTTACCTAGGTTGTAGCAAATTTGAACAAAGTAGGTAACAATGTTGCTAATGGATCTAATGGAGGTAACAAGAGTTTGGAAAAAGGAAGCAAGGACCATAACCCTAGCCACATTAACATCTCTGCACAAACTAACATAGGGGAAACTAGTAGAAGAAACCCTAGACCTCTACTATCCCAGTTTCTAGACGATCGAGGAGTAGTAAACCAAGGACCTACAAAACAAAATGATGATTTTTCAAAATATTTTTGGGAGTATGTATCAATAACAGAGGATGCTTGAGTATCCATGACATTTACTAAGTTCAGTAACATTAAGTACAAAAATAGACCTAGGGATCATAACAAGGTCTCACAACAAAATTATGAAATATTGGGCAAGGTTGGGACGTTTTCCATCTCTTCTTTCTATGGGTCATACGAGTACTCAACGAGGTCTTAGGTACAAAAGTTAGACAACTACCACCAACTTAACCCAATGTTGAAAGAAAAGGCTATCAAATTCTATACCTTTCATTTTGAAGGAGAAACTCATAAATCGTGGTACCACAAATTGGTCACCTTGGTGCATGCCAACATTATTTATCTGGACTTCACAAAAAAAAATGATAAACCATTTTCACAAGAAGAATCTGGAGATACACTCCAGGTAGCTAGAACAACTCAAGCAAATCAACACGCCAGATGCCTATGTTTCATAGTTTAAGTGAGTGGTTGTTATGGTGACAAATATTTCTAAATAGATGTTGATCATGCTCTTCACATAGGATTTAGTTGAGCCATTATGTGAGTGGTTCAACGCCTTCAAACCCACCACCTTACAATACGCCATCACTATGATACGAGACATGGAAGATGCATCACCTAAAACTAAATTTCCATCCAAACCACTTATCACTCAAAATAACAGGGATGAGAATTCATTCAAAAGGGAGTATGATGGGAAGGGAAAGTTGGATGATGAAACTTGGAGCAAGATGAGAAGGAAGAAACTTTGTTTCACTTGCAATGAGCCATGGGAACCAGGTCACAGATGCTTTAGCAAGGGAAAGGTCCACTATATTGAGGTGATGTCAGACAACGACGATGAAGAGGATACAATGCCAACACCAAGCAATGAACCTAGCAATTCGAATGGGGGGAAGTCCCATGAGGAAGATAAAACGGATGAGAGACCATGTACAAGAATTAAGGATGGTGCTATCGCCACTCTTTCTAAAGTCCCTAGGTATTACACCTTCAAAATTTGGGGGGTCATACAAGGACAATGAATCACAACATTGGTTGATGGAAATCGAACTCAGAACTTAATTGATGCAGCTTTGGTGGCAAAGAGAGGTATTATCAAAGAATATTTTGAGGGCTTTGGAATTATGTCGGTTGATGGGTACAGCATGACATGCACACAGAGGATTCCACGCTCAAGCGTGACACTCGATAATTACACATTCACCAATAACTTCTACATAGTAGATCTTGCCAACACCAATGTTGTATTGGGGGTACAGTGGTTATACTCATTAGGAAAATTCTCAATGAACTACTAGGCAATGGAGATGGAATTCAGGGCATCAAATGGGAGCATGGTAGTGTTTAGAGGTGTGTCCAATGGAAATACTCAAATTGTATTAGCTAAGAGAATGGAGGCTATATTCAAGCATGGAGATGTAGCTTGTGCAACATAATGTTTAATTATGAGCCAAAAGTCTTCAAATAGAAACCAACAATATCATGTCGATGTTCAGTTATTATTGAATAGCATGACCAAGTTTTTGGAGAGATTCCCCCAGGAAAACCTTGTGACGGTGGTTTTGAGCACACCATGGAGCTAGAGAGGGCCAAACTAGTAATCACCACACCTTATAAGCATGTGAATAAATTCAAGGATGAGATAGAAAATGCCATCAAAGAACTGCTAGCCATGGGCCACATCAAGCCTAGTTCGAGTCAATTCGCCTCATTAGTGGTTTTGGTGAAGAAAAAGGATGGCACATAAAGGATGTGCATTGATTATCAAGCCCCAAACAAGAAGACCATCAAAAGCAAGTACCATATTCCCAGGATCGATGAGTTGTTAGATGAATTGCATGGAGCAGTGTATTTCTCGAAGATTAATCTTCAATCAAGTTATCATCAAATCTAAGTCCAAGAGTAGGATGTGCATAATACAACCTTCAAGTGCCACTGTGGGCATTTTGAAATCTTGGTCATGGAATTTTGGTTAACTAATGCACTAAGCACCTTTCATTCATGCATGAATCACATCTTCAACAAACAATTGAAGAAGTTCTTATTGTTATTCTTTGATGACCTCCTCATATACAGCGAAATGTGGGAGGAGTACTTGGGACATTTGGATGAGATTTTGGGTATTATGGAGCAATCACTTTATGCCAAGGCATAAAAGTGTGAATTTGGGATGATCAAGATCCTTTATTTGGGTCACGTGATCAATGCACAAGGGGTACAAGTGCATCCGAAGAATATATAGACCATACTAAATTAGCCCATACCTAGGAACCTTACCGAGTTGCGAGGGTTCTTTGGGATTTGCAACTATTAGGCAGTGTTGTTGTAGTTACTACAACACCCTCCAAAATTTTGCCTACAAACAATTTTGGAGCCTCCCTTATGATCCTTTCATCCCTCGTTTCAAGTCATTAATGTCATGCTCGATCATGTTTTCGAAGTGGTCAAGTCCTTCCTTAGGAAACCTAAGTGTCGAGGTTATTTGCTTTCACATGCCTAGCTTGTGATGTCTTCATAGCGCACTTCTTTTAAGCAAGCCTAGCGCACTCCTTGTTGATAATTACTGTGCACTCTTGGAACTCAAGCAAGCACACCTCTTACTGATAGATTTTATGCAATTCCCAGAGACAATCATCGTGTAATTCTTGTTGACAGTGAGTGCGCACTCCTTGTTGACATTCAGTGCGCAATCCTTGTTGATAGTGAGAGGGCACTTCCTTAAGTCAGCTCTACCACACTTCTAGAAGTCAACTCATCCTTATCTCCTAGTTTTGCAACATGCACTGAGCACACTAACTAACCCTGACCCTAAAAAAAATATGAACGAAATCACATATAGTTTTTCATGTCAACATGTTTCAAACCATTTACCGTGGTTCATCATCAAGATATAAATGGATTGTTGAACTAGAGAACAAATAAATAACAGAGATGCAATGGTTAATCCCAACAGTGAAATCTTTTATTTAATTATTTATTCATTTATCTGTTATTTAATTAAAGCAACATTAAATAAAAAAAGTAAAGTCGATATTAAAAAAAAAAATTAAAAAAATTAAAAAAATAAATAAATAAATAATCCGTTAAAATAGGGAAAAATAATAACGAACCAAAAAACAAATATATATAAAATATAAAGTTGAAAAAATAAAATATAAAAAAAAATTGAAATTAGAAAATAATAAAAGAAATTAAACTAAGGTGAAAAAATAAAACTTAAGATGAGAAATATTAATTTAATTATCTAAAATTGATCAAAAGGAATCTCGAATCGAAATAGAAATAATAAATTCAATACTAAAATTAGGAAAATTTGTTAAGAAATCTGAAAAAATATAAATTAAAAAGGAAAAAACCAAAAAAAATTAGAAAACAATAAAACAAAAAAAAATTAAGCAGTAAAAATTGTTAAGAATCAGAAAAATATATATATAATTAAAAAATAATAATAATAAATAAATAGATAGTCAAAATAAAATAAACACTAAAAATAAAGTTATTTCTGAAGTTTTGGTTACTTGGTGAAAACCTTGGAATTTCACTCTTAGAAGTGATGATATTCATGATTGACTCTATATGATTCATTTTATTGGTTTCCTATTTCTCACTTATGGCTACTTTTCAAGGAAATGGTCATAGTTGAATGAATTTTTTAATGTAGTTGAATCCCAAAAAGTGATATCTAATAAAAATAAAATGAATAAATAAAATATTTAATAGTGAATCTTAACCAATAATATTTTAAATCCCTAACAACTAACAAACTAACTAGAAACGGCTAGTTTTTAACAGCTAGTCTTTAACAGTTATATCTAGGCATTGATGCATCCACACTATGACTTCAACAGCTATATCCTTTGATTCATTAAGATTGATGGATGAATCACATTAGATGGTTTGAAACGTCTTTTTTTTTTTAAGACCAAATATTAATGATGTGATTAATCCAAAAGACATTTTTTTAAAAACCAAATCTGAATGATGTGATAAACCAAATCCTAATGATATAATTAATCCTAAAAACATTTTTCTAAATTATAAATCACAAAAGTCTTAAATCTAAAAAAAAATTATATCTAAAAGGTTCTTATGATGGTTTTGACTGAGTAGATTTGGCCAATAAAAGTTGTGTTTTTTTAAGTCATCCTCCCTCCAAATAATTTTTATTTTATTGACATCGAGTGCACTGCTGTTTCTTTCTTAGTGGTGGAAGCCTTTGGCCTGCCCTATTGTTTCTTCACCGTGGAAATGTTTCTGTTTACGTAGTAGAATGAGCAACAGTCCTTTGACGCGTTACCAAACTCTGCAAGATCTGACATCGTGGGGTTTGGTTTCTATTGAAGAAGAACCAGGAGCCATTAGGAGAGATAGGTTGGATAAGAAAAAAAAACCATGATTGAATCGTACAAGTGTGTTTCATATTCCGAGAGCAAGTGTGTTTTCGTGCTCTTCATCGGATTGTTGAGACTTTTTAACCATACCCATCTATACAGAGCTTCAAAAATATGGCATCAGATCATACAGTAAAAAAAAAAAAGCTAGTCTGATCTGGACAACGTCATTTTATAGCTTTTGTTGCTTCACTGCTTATACATTTTGACTTGACTGTATCTTGTTTCACCAAATTTGTCAGTTTGTTTATGTTCTTCAATTCTCCAAAATCAATATATTATATCAAATTTATACAAATAGACAGGTAAAGTGAAGGTCATCATGAATAACTTGGTTTTGATGCTTTACTCATAGTTTTGTCTTGGGTATTTTTGTGATTTTTAAACATGAGCCTGATGGGCATATTGAACATCTTCTATATTCCTCCACCTTCATCTGCACCATGTTTTTATGTTTTGGAGGTGATACTTAAAAAGCAAGACTCTCAGATCTCAGAGCACACATATCTTCTGACCAGCTGAAAGCTTGGAATGTCCAACCCATTATAACTGAAGAGCAGCTCCCAACATTAAGGCAAAACCCAGAGGTGAGAAACATGTGGGATTAATATTCATTTATGCCCACTTCAATATTGATCATAAGTTTTCATAAATCTGCTTGTTAATTCTATGAAATTCCACAAATTATCATACACAGTTTTGCTGGGTCAGATTATGCAACCACTGTTTGTATGTTGTTTATAGTTCTTAGATATTATCTTATTTTCTATTGTCCAAGTAGTGGTGTTGAGAATCTCATTGCAATGCCCTGGTTGTGCTAGAAAAGTCAGCAAACACATAAAAAAAATGGAAGGAGACACTTCCTCAACCTGCCTGCTTAATGTATGTTATCTGTCAATATATATACAGGCCAACATCAATGTTTGCAAGCAATTTTTTGTGACTAAATACACGAAGTATGGTGTCCAAATGTGTCAGGTACATCACTTTTTATTGACCTGGAGAAATATTGATCAGAGTGATGGGTCATATGTCTCCAGTTGGTGTTTTGGAGAGGGCTTGCAAAGTTCTGGCCACATGGGAAGTTAAGTTAAAAGGTTGCAACAACATTTCTGTAATCTAACAGTCTGAATAATTAAGATTTAGCCCTTATCATTCCAGCTTTTCAAAAGTTGCAGGTATCATCAACTATATATAACTTCACTGTCTTGTGTTATTGCAGAATCTGTCATTCTGCATACCTATTTTGGGATCTCTACATAAATTTTAATTAAAGAAAGAGGTCAATAGGTACACGTTGCTCAATGGATCTGCAGAAAATAAATACATTACCAAAGTTCAAAAGATAAATTTAATTCAAGAGATTACTAAGATTTTTCAATAATCTTTATAATAATAATTGAATAAACTTGATATGGACAGATATATAATTCAAGTTTTCATTATGCATAGAGAACGAAAAAAGTGGATATTTATACTATTTTTTTATGAATAAATACAAGCTTGGAAGCCTTCGAAAATATCTTGAGGATCTGATGACTCGAGAGTATCACAACAGCAATTTTAACTATCTCGTGGGTTTTCCAGAATTTATAGGGGTTCTCACGACTCTAATTGAGTTAAATATATCATTGAAAGCTTTCAATGCTCTAAATATATATCAATTAATATATGAATGTAAAAAAATAAAACAAATAAATCAGCATCAAAGTGCCACCATTTGAGAAATAAAAAACAACGATAACAAAAATGTGAAATTATATCAATTAATATGAATGTACCAAAAAAATAAGACAAATAAATCAGCATCAAAGTGCCACCATTTGAGAAATAAAAAACAACGATAACAAAAATGTGAAATTTATTTGAAGAATGAATATGGCACTTAAAATGATGCAGTCAATATCAATAATAGTTTGTCCTCACGTTTAAGATAATGGTTTGTCTTCACATTTTCTTAAAGAATATGCTTCGAAGTGATCTTTTCATTGATTAGATACATTTATCAGATCCATCCATACAATTTTCGGGATTTTATAAACTCATTTCTCACAAGGATATTTATTATTAAACACAACAAACTCATAAAGCAATACATACTTCTCTCATACAACTATAGCGCAAGAACACAAAACCTTATTCCATAACACAAAACCTTACTCCATAACATTCTAGTCACTCACTCTCCACTCATATTGTAATTTAGAAAGGAAGTCTTAAGGATGTGGTCTAATGGTTAGGTGGGTAGGTTTGGTCCTCACAGATCTTATGGTCTAATCCTAGGCAAGACTATATATGCCTAAGAATTGCTCGGAGCACGATATACAAGAATTATACAAGAATTATGATAATGAAGGCATAATCGCATATAAGTTTCCTTTCTATATTGTTCTATCCACTTTTTATTTACAATATAGATAGTTATTCCTCTAATTTTGATAAAATTACTCTCACACCATCTTACAATATACCTCTTGTATTATTGAATGATAATTATTCTAACAACTCAAAGACATAGAAATTACAATTTTATAGTGTTAACTTATCCATTTAAGTTGTAAATTTATGTGTTCTAGAATTGATATTCATATTCTTCATATTGTGTCCTTTAAACTAAGGAATACAAATGTCAAGAGAAATAAATAACAATAATATGTATCAAATTCAGTCAATAAATTTTGTATCCTCTAGTAAACATGGTCGTTGACCTAATTCTTTGATATATATGAGTACCTTCATTCATATTAAATTTTCAATCAAAAATATTTTGTATTCTAGCTAAAGATGGTGTGGAGGTTGTTTGTACGATAATAGACTCTTTATGATATGGGAGTGGTCTTCTTATTTTCTCCGATGGTAGTTTCCTACATTCTCGAAGTGCTGCACAACCATACCACACAGCTTCTACAGTAGTATATACTTCAAATACTTCCACATTTTATTATTTTTTGTGCTTCTTGTTTTTTTTTTAACTAAAGAAATCGTGTTTGGAGTAGCTCTCAGGCATATAGTCCTGTCTAGGACTCGACCACATGACATGTAGGGACCAAACCTCCCCTAACCATTGTTGAAAAGTATAAATATGTTCAATCTTCATAATGATATGTTTAATGTTGATTTTATGTAATTGATGTAAAGAAGAAAAATAAAAATTATTATTGTAGTGTTTGTCTCATGGGTTTCATGAGCAAGGAATTTTATTTTTAATTATGGCTCACATTGTGAGCCTTTAGGATTTGTCATCAATTCATAAAGTCTATTGAGTCAATGTCAAAGTTTGGAGACCCATTTGGGCATGTTACTCATTGTAAAAGAAATTTATTTATGACTTAAACCCTCCAAGACATTGTCACATAGTCACCTTGAAGTCGGCCAAAATATGTTTCCAGAAAAGCATGTCAACCTAGGCACATTATCAAGTCGGCTTATTTTGGATGCACTGACTACTATTAATAGGCAGCTCGGCCTTCATTTGGTCAATTTTGGTCAATCTGAAGCAAGAATTAGTGCCAGAAAGGTGAAGGAAGATAGCCATAGAACCAATAATAAGAAGGAAGAATCGAAGTATTTGGAATTGTCTTTGAGCTAGTAGCCTCGCACGTGTGGAAGAAAGTGGTGCCATAACAATCCAAAAGAAGGTCAACTAAGGGTCTCCAAATCAGTGAATCTATTGCTAGTTGAGTTCATCTAGAGAAGCCTCCAAATATAGCGAAGGGAGGAAATACCTCCAAACTTGTTCCTACTCATATGTGTGGAATCACAGTAGTACGAATTGTAGACCTGTGGAAAAGAGACTGAAGTTTCAGGGTAGCTGAGAAGTGCAGAAAAGGGAGAAGTTTTACTTGCGTTGACTTGCGCAAGAAGGGGAAGCAGTGAAGAAGAATCTTGTGACTTGGTCTTGGAGAGGTCATTTTTTCAAGGATCTAGGTCATGGTCTTCGTATTCGTCAAATGAAGTTTCTATAAGAATAAGAATTCGTTTGGTTTTTCCTCTCAAGTGGGAGATGTTTTGGCCCTGGCTGATAGCCTACATTCGGTGTCTCTTGTCTCTTTATGGTTTATGCATTGGTGGTTGTTTGATGAATAACACTATAATAACCTAAGTAAAAGAAGATCCTAATCTAAGAAGTAAAAAGCATTCACAAGCAGTTATCAAACAAAGAGAAATCACCTAATATTGATGCCCCAGATTTCTCAACAACCATTAGACCACCTCCTCAGTACTTGTGAAGGTTTGATATTTGAACAACAATCACCCCATACTTACGAGTTTCACTTTAGGAGGGGCGCAGATTCAAGGTGGCCACCGAGAGTCAGCACCGCGAGCCTCTTTTGCATCTCAAGACTACAGCCTTCACTATGAGGGATCCAACAAGATACGTTGGCTTCACTACTATACTACATGCCTTCATTTAGCATTAAAGCTTGTTTTGCAAATAAACTTCTGAAATGATTACCTGATTGTTAATACATGAAACACAAATGGAAAAATATGAATTCAGATCACTTCTAGTACTTGGGCGTACGTTGAATGAGCCATTCCCCTAAATGGTTAAAGGAAACTATTATTGCATCTTAATGTCTTGAGTATAATCATGGTTGTGACCTGGAAATTTTAATATTACAAATAGATAAACGGGACAAACTTTGATAAGGAAGTTTGAACTTTTGTTCCAAAAGAATATTGTTTGAAATGGTTATCGCATTTCGTCTCAGCCCATGAGGATTAGAACGGTTGAGCAATGAAGAGTTAAATCGAATCGGTTGTGTCCAAAATAAATCAAAACGCTTAATAATATTATGAATACTTAGGCCACTTTATTAATTAAATAAAAAGTATTGAATAAAACCGTAAGTAAAAAATAAAAAATAAAAAACTTACACTGGATATTTAATGGTTTTGAAATTGAAATTTTTTTCATAATCCTTCCATATTATCCATTTGAAACTGAAAACCTTTTCATAATCTTTTCATATTATCTATTGGATTGTGTATTAGACTATAATATTCTCACGTTATCAAATCTGAGCGGTCCATAATTTCTTATATTTTAAAGATTGGAAATTCATCAAGCCCAATTCCAATATAGACTACCCCTACCACCTAAATATTAATTTATATTAATTTGTTGTTGAGAGGGGTATAAGCATACACACGAAAAGTAAAAGGCTGCTAATTATCTCTTTCATCCTCATAACCCTTGTCCAGGTGTTTGCCTAATTCTTTCCTCTATTCTAATATGATGAATGGAAGTGCTTTGGCAATGGCGTTGGCAAGTTCAGGTTATAGCATTCAGCTTCAGTTTGGTTGAGAATTTGGAAGGTTGTAGGTTGATACAAATATTCTCTTCTTGATAATTACTTGTGAACTTACTTGAGGTACTTATGTCTTCTCTTCTTTTAGTTAAGTTAATCTTTCATCAAGTCAACTATCAAAAACACAAGAAACAAAGGTTAGGCTCTTAGAGCCAGGGCAAAACCTCTCCCTCTTGGAGAGGAAAACCCGCAAGGAATTCTTCTTATAGATCTTCAAATGACAAGTACCATGACCTAGACTTAGATCCTTAACCTATGAATGCCTCCAAGACCTTGTCGTTACTTATTTGACTGCCTCCAACACTTATCCTTCTCTTTTGCTCCAATCTACACTGACCTGTACTAGTACTAGAGAACTTGGTCTCTAATTTTCACTTCTTATTACTTAGTCAACTATTGGATACTGAATCTTCTTCACCTTGCATACACTTATAACCTTATTCCTTTAAGACTACTTTCTTCTTTAGGTCACTGCCTTCAGATATTGTAGGTGCATCCACAATCTAACCTTAGGACAATTAATAAGTCCTCCTTCAAACAGATCTGAACCTTGACTTTTATGATTTAGGTTCTTTGCTCTTCTTGGTGTCACAAAGGAGTATACAATACTTTTGTGATATCCGCAGATTCTTCCTTGAAACAAATGTTGTGATATCCGCATTGTAACCCCATACTAGATCTCAACGATCTACACTTACATATTTCTTTAATTCTGCACCCTGTTAGCCTTCTGAAATCCGCAAATTTATCCTTTGAAATCCGCACTTTCACCTCTGAATAGTGTGCAATTTTTCCTGTGGAAATCACAGAGAAAATCCACAATTTTTCTTATTGAAATGAGCCGCAGTGACGGGTATATATAGTGCACAGTCTTGGCTTTTAGGCCGACCTTACAGCAAAATTTTAGGCCGACTAGTAGGTCAACTTTATTATTGATTATCAACCAACTTTATTACATCATTTCCAGCGTTGAATGAGAGTTGACTTGAGGGTTGTTATGAGCCTTTCTTCCACAAGGTTTTGGAGGCATTCTTCAAAACAGATACTTCATAATCATGACTCTTAATTATACTAGAAGACAAAACCCTATAGACATCAAGAAGAAGTCTATCTACATAATAATAAAATCTTGCTCATGAAACCCATGAAGCAAGTACACCAAGAATACATTTCATTATCTTTGACATCTTCTTTACATATATACATAATTACATAGTCAACATGAAGACCGACCTAGTTACACTTTTCAACAAGTTTCGTATTACATCGCACCTTCAAGGTCGTCACAAGTGATTTTTGTCGAACACGCTAACTATGCAGCCTAATTCTGCTCATCAGTTGTTCAAATCTAACAGGGGGAGACCTATTTAGATATTTGTATGCTCCTTTCTAACGTTTCTGAGTGGCTTTAGATATCCATCATCTACGTATTCTTATAAAGAAGCAATTTTTCTCCACTCATAGAAATAATTAATGATGGTTGCATTGGAGTGATTGGCTAGATGATCTTCCCAAATCTTTTATTCCTTCGATGTACATTTGCACCTTTAGTGGCAATTACTAGTTTTTAAAAGAAAATTAGAGAGATCACAAAAATCATATCAAACCAAAAATAGGAAATTAAATTACATGCATGAAAGAAAATAATATATAGATGAATAAATAGAACAAAATCATAAAAAATAACTGCAATCGAATTAAATAAATTAATAAATTATTGAGAGAATTAGAATTATAAAATAAATTGACATTAACAAAAAAAAGAACTAGGAATAAAGAGAGGGGATCCAACAACTACTTATATTCCAACCATCATCTCTATTAAGCATCTTAGACCTTTTTTCAATCTCAATGGCCTCCATAAACTTACAGTGATGGAAGCGATCAATATTGGCAATGACCTAGTAGTCTTCAATATTAATGTGGTGCTTGGGCTTTTCTGCATGTTCCGCCAAAGCTAAGGAGTGAGTCTGGTGTTTTATGTCGACAGCATGTTTCTTAATCCTTTCACTGATGGAACGACTTTTTTCTCCAATGTAGGTTGTCCCACAGGAACACGGGATCGAATAAACACCTTTCATGTATTTAGGATGCATAGGGTCTTTGACTGATCTCAAGGAGTTGTGAATTGTGTTCAAGGATCTGAAGGTGGAAGAAACATCATGCTTCTTAAGAACCCGAGCAATCTTGTCACTGGTTGCATGTTGAAAGTTGAACATTGGCATCCAAATCTCTAGGTTCTTTCATAATCTTCTGACCTTTGCTTGTTTTTTGAAAAGCTTTGAAACTTTGAGACCTATTATAACCATTCATTTCAAAAACATTAAGAAGATAGGTTTTCTCACCCTTCAGACGCTCTTCATCAAAAACCCGCAAAACCCAAGTAGCTAGGGTGTTTAGAACCCCTCGCTTCTCAACAGGATAATGATGAAGCTAGAATTGTGATCTCTCTAATTTTCTCTTCTTATAAATTATTCTTAGACTTTTTTCTTTTATTGTTTTCTAATTTCCATTTTATTTATGTATTTTTATTTTTATTGTTTGTTTTATTTTTTATTTTATTTTATTTTTTTGTTTTTTTATATTTTTTTTAATTCCTTAACATTTTTTCCTAATTTGACTTTATTATTTCGATCGAACGTTCCTTTTGATTAATTTTTAGATAATTAAATAAATATCTCTCTTCTCATGTTTTATTCTTTCACTTTGGTCTAATTTTTTTTATTGTTTTCTAATTTCAACTTTATTTTAAATTTTAATTTTTCTACTTTATTTTATTCTATTTTATTTTCATTTTTTATTTATTTTATTTTATTTTATTGGATTCTTTATTATTTTTTCCTATTTTTAAGGATTTTTTTCTTTTTCTAATTATGACTTTATTTTTCGTTCTAACGTTCTTTTGATTAAATAATAGATAAATGAATAAAAAATTTCATTGTTGAGATTAGTCGTTGCATCTCTGGTATTTACTTGTTTAATAGTTCAGCGATCCATCTTTGTCCTGATGATGAACCATAGTGAGTGGTTCAAAATGCGTTGACATGAAAAGTTATATGTGATCTCGTCTGTAAAAAAAAATTGGTATAAAGTTATATGTTTTGAAACCCTAACCCTAATTGCATGTTTTCTCTCTTATATGAAGAATCTGGCCTCGAGCTCATTTCACACTTATCGTTCACTTTTGAGATTTTTGGAGCACAGGGAGCATCCCTCATTCTTGGTTGCAAATGCACCATCTTCTAGGTGAGTTTCTCAACTGTCACTTTTGCTTGTTTTTGTCTTCTCATGTGTCACTTTTGCTTTTGCATGTGTCATTTTTGCTTGCTTTAACTCTTACATGTGTCACTTTCTTGCTTTCACATATCTTGTTAAGAACACCTCAATGCACCTTCTAGAGGCAGCTCTAGCACACTCCCATGCATTAGATGATCATATCTATCACAAGGACATGCGCTAGACACACTTCCATGATTTAGCGCACTTTCTAATTTCAGTCAACACTGGTGTCGTAAATTCTTGCATCCTAATTATCATACCTAGAAATAAGTGTCACTTTGTTGTCGTTTCAATATATACATGTTGATTTTGGGTATTATGCATATTCTTGTCATGTTTTTGGTTGTGTATGTGTGTGTGATTGTATCATAACATGTGTTTATGCTCTTACTCTCTCGCTTTTGTCCTATTGATCTCACACTTTGTCAATTTCAAAGTTCTTCCTTGACTTCACATCATGCACAAGTCATGAGCACATTTCAACTTTCAGCAAAGTGATGAGTGCATTGTGCACCTCCAAGCCTCAGTGTGAGACCCTTGTCTCTTAAACTTGCGCCCATCTTGATGTCAGCTCCAAGGTTACTTCGGAGCGAGAGCGGGAGCGCCATTTTCATAAGCTCCCAATCCGAGAGCATTTCCCTTATATTTTATTAAGAAAAAAATGGGATCTTTCCTAATAAAATATAATAGAGTTAAAATCTTAGACTCATAAGTTAGTCCCCAGGGGGAGAATGGGCTCTACACTTTAGTTAACTGCTTAGGTATTCGGCATGTCCAATAGGTGGAGAACACATAGAATGTGTTGCTAAGGAATAATTAATTTCTTTTAAGGAAATGGGAAATTCAACCTAGAAGGCATATCATTAATTATCCAGAGTTTTAGCAATTGCATTTTCATAAACTTGTTACCCACTTTTCCATTAAGGTCGTAAAATCTCTAAGAAACAGTAGATGGGAAAATACACAAGCCCCCATCTCATGTAAGCAATATGGCCATGACCTAAAAGGGTAGAGGCATTGAGGAAACAGCAACATATATTTTGGTCATCCATCATTGTCTCCAATAAGATGGCATATCTTGATAGCAAAGCACTGTCAACTTGGTTTCAATGTGAGAGAGGAGTAGGTGTAAGGCATTAACAATAGTACAAAAAATGATTTCATAATATTTAGGCCCTTTTTACAGTGGAGAGAAATTGTTGTTGAATTAAATACTGAGTTTTAAAGGGTCATATATTATGCTTATAATAATAACTACAGCACAATGAGTCTTAAAGCTAAGCTTTGTTTTTAATCCTTAATAAAAATTAGCCTTTACTCATATCTTGACAGTTGATCCTTGCATTAAATGAATATGATGTATGTTTTTCCACTAGTTTGAACAAAATCCATTCCACTTTACGGTAGGAAATGTTGTCTCAATATTGTTAAAGGATATACCTTTCGTGGGTTTATAATAAAATAATGGCCATTACCAAATGGAATTGTATCATAATATGTTAAAAAATAGTTGATACACACAACTTGTATTGACAATATAGTTAGGTTGGAAAATAGATGATTTAAGAAAATGGAGAAGTAATTTCATTTAGGACCAAGTCTTTGTGTGTGCCAGTCTTCTAACAGTCTAGTCTTCTAGCAGTTCTGCAATGTTGATGTTGGTCTTGAACTTATCTGAGTAATCATATGATGAAAGGAAGATTGCACCACTAATGGACACAGCAAGAACACTTATCAATGGCTTGTCTTTTACATTTTTCCATCCATCAGATACAATGGACACCCTGCCTAAAAAAAATGCTCCCTAAAACGCTCCCACCCTAAAAAAATGCTCCCTCCCTAAAAATAACGCTCCCTCCCTAAAAAATCACTCACTAAAACGCTCCCTGAAAACCAGGGATCGTTTTTTTGACCTCGGGAGTGCGCTCCCATTGGAATTGGGAGCGGGGTCGAGGGGGTGGGGGTCGCTTCCCTGTAACCCTAGTCAACTTCCTTCACAAGCACATTACGCATCTTTAGCACTGTCACTCAACCCTTGTTGCTTACACTCGCCCACTATGCAAGCCTTGATCAACCCTAACTTGTGTTGCACATTGCACACTCTAAGTGGATGGTAAGGTCACATCAAACCCTTTGCAATGGCAACATGCTCTTACATAGAGGCTCCCTCTTAGTCATTGCACACTGCACATCCTTAGGCCTCAAGATCTTAGCCACTGTCTCCTAGACTTTCCCTCTGCACCCAAGCCTTGTGTTGAAGAATGTAACTAGGTTCGGTCTTCATAATTGTATAATGAAATGTATTTATCAAAAGAAAGAAAGAAAAAAAATAGTATTATTATTAAAATGACTTATTAAAGCATGGGTTTCATACTTGGGTCATCATGTTTTAGGTCAAAGTCCTCATTGAGGACTTCTAGGTTTTATCTAGAGTCATCAGAGTCATTGTCCATTTTATAAGATCCTTCTTGGTCTTTTGAATCAAGTAAAAAGATTTAATATTGAGTAAAATAAATCATTTGTCAACTCCACACCAAGTCGGCCCTTGACTAATGAATTCAACCTACATTAGGGCAATTCGACCCACAAAAGAAGTTATATATTGAAGTGTAGTTTGGTTCATTTGGAGAATCACACACACAAGTTCGATATACAAGAAAAGGAAGCAAAAAAAGTGTGAAGTTGCAGAAAAAGGAGAAGAATTGCAGAGAAGGACAAAATCGAAGTTTCTAGGTCATCTATCTTTCGCACATGCAAATTTGTTGGGCAATTGCAGGAGGTCGAAGTGTTGCTACTAGGAGGTTGAAGTTTTGTTGTTTCTACTAGGTCGAAGTTTTGTTGTTTCTTCTAGGTCAAAGTTGTTGAAGAAGAAGGGAGGGTTGACTTGGTGATTGGAGGAAGTCTTTGTCTAGGTTAAAGAGTCCTGGATTATCTCGTCTTGTCTTGTGAAACTACTCAAGCAAGAGGTTTGACTGGGTTTTCCCCTAGATAGGGGTTTTTCCCTGGTTGTTTGCCTAAATCTGGTGCCTTTGATCTTCGTGTTATGGTTTTGGTAATTGCTTGATAAAAGAAGAACACAAGAAAGTTAATAAGAACATAAGAACATGACAAGTAATTATCAACATAAGAAAATCTTTCTGCCTTTCTGATTTTCTAACATGGTATCAGAGCTAAGGAGAAAAAGAAGAAAAAGTCAGTCTGAATAACTACCGAAAAGAGAATAAGGAGTCTTAAGAAGTTGAATAAGGGTCATCAAGAAAAGGATCATATAAGAGGATAAGCCTATTATCTTAAAAAACCATGTCTAACTCATTGAAGGGAGAAAACAAATTAGAATGAGCCTCAATTACAGGGCATGGAAAAAGAGGATAGATCTCATCCTCGAGAAGAATAAAGGTCTTGGATCTAGTCAAAGGAAAAGTAAAGGAGTCTACGAATGAATCAAGTGATGCGGAAAAATCAAAGTTTAGAGAAACACAGATATTGGCCATGAGCCTAATAATGCATGGAATAAAGGATAACCTCATCCCATATATATCCAACATAGATTACACTCAAGAAATGTATGAGGTCTTATCCAAATTGTTCACAATCAAGAATCTTGGTCAAATTGCAAGCATCAAGAATGAACTAAGAAATATGAAGATGACTAAAGATGATACGGTGGCATCCTTCTTTGTAAGGATTTCTAGAATCAAAGATGAACTCCAGGCAATAAATGAAATAGTACCTGAAAAGGAGCTCGTGTTTACTGCACTTCTAAGATTACCAAAATCTTGGTGTCTTTGCATCAGGAATCAGCAGTTGGAAGGACACTCCTACATTCGAACAATTATGGAATGCATGTAGTCAAGAAGAATTTAGAATTTCATTAGTAAGCAACAAGGAGAATAAAGAGGAGAAAATATCAAATACCTATTCCGCTCATCACAAGAATAAAGGAACCTTCAAGAAGTTAAAAGGGCCAAGGAAGAAAATAGTTCTATCCAAGATTGAATGCTACAATTGTCACAAGATGGGTCACTATATAAGTGATTGTCCTGGGAATCCAATGAATAAAAAGAGGAACAGTGATCAAGCAAATGTTGTCGATGAAGGATCACCAAAGAAGAACAAGACTAAAGAATCGAAAATCAAGGACATCCACTACTAATCCTCTCTCTTATCTCTCTTAATCTTCTACTCTAAGTTTTGAATTGTTTTTCTTTATATTTTGATTTCTAGTACTTGTAGGTTTAACATGCTTTGGAAAAACATTTTTGAATTGTTTTGATAAAGGTATCCCTCCATATTGGATTGAGAGGGAGCCCTCACTATTTTACCAAAGATAAGTATCTTACTCCTTGTATTATCCTTTTATATTTGGTTTCCCCCTCTTATCTAGATGTGGTTATATTAGATGCTAATAACATTTATTTTCATATTCTCATTGTTTAGGAAAGAGACCTAAAAGGATAAGCCTGAAGCATGATAAAAGTTTTGTTGCATAGGAGGCTCTTCAAAAATTGATGTCCTACAAGGTTTGTTAAGAAACATCTCAAAGGTATGTCTTTAACCATAAGCAGTGTTCTTTTCATAATAAAGGTATATTCATTTCTTTCAATAATTTTCTTTACATTACTAACAATGTTATGTCTAGGACCTTTGAATCATAAAGATTCTTATTTGGGTTATTAATCATTAGATTGAATCTACCCTCTTTATACATTTGATCATTCTTATGGAACCCTAAAAAAGGTTCTCTATAAAACCCAGACCTAAGGGTGTGTCGATATTGATTATGAAACCCTAGTCCACATAGGGTTATTGATGAAATCTAGAAAATACTATTAATGTTTGGGGTTTTGGTATTCTTATGGAAACCCTAGTCCTTTAGGGTTGGATGGTAATGTGTTGAATTTCTAGACCTTTAAGATTTTGGTAAATTAGGGTTTATGAGTAAAACCCTTATATCAAAAGTAAGCTCCTAGGAATAAACCCCTAGGTGTATGTTTGTCTGTCTAATCAAAATCGTAGCCTGATCAAAATTGTTATATGTCTAACTTTATATATTGTTATTTGTGTATTGGGTTTGTCTGATAAATGTTATTGTGATATGCTTGTGCATGGTTATGAAATCCTAGATATGTATATGTTTTAACCTAATTGTTGATGCTCATAGCGTATAAATTCTAGGGTTTGTAACTAAGTCCTAGAAGAAGTTTGATATTTAAGGATATAATGATATTATTTAGCCTTGATGATAAAATCTAGGGTTTACTACAAACCCTAGCAGGAGTGGGTCATATTGTTGAAATCTTAGATTGTGCTATGATTGGTTTTGATTATTGATATCTAAGGCTTAGTGTCTCAAAGATGGAATCTAGGGTTTGCATTAAATCCTAAAAGTTATGAAAATTGTTAGATGCATTGTAGAATTGTACTTGTTTGAATTGCTTCTAGGGTTTGAAATATATCATAGAATAATTTGGCATATCTTTGAAGTGATATTGAGGCCTTAGATATAATGAGACCGGTATCTTGATTGATTTACTGATATGATCTAGCAAAGCAGTTGAAGTCTCTTCATGATTATGAACCTAACTAAGTTTAGGTGTCTGATGTCTAAAATAAAATTATGATATAGTTAACTTCATGCCTCTATATATGTATTTGGTTGTACTTGTTGTTTAAGTTGTGCATACACATAATCTTCAAGATGTTGAAGATATTCATAAGTAAAGCTGACTTGATAATATTGGTAAGCATGATGAAGGAAGTTATATGAATGATGATGATCAAGATGACTTTGATAAAAGGAATGATGCCATAAAAGATTCACCGACGATATAGAAAGTAGTTGATCTCCCTAAGGTAAGAGGGAGTATGGATAAAAGAAAGGATATATCTCCCCAAGTTGAGAGGGAGGGCATATTATGATAGTTATGGTGGATGTTTTAGTGTGGGATCTGCTATGATTTCGTGGATAAGTAGAAAGCAAGATCTGATTGCATTAAGTAAGTGATAAAGCATAATATGTTGTTGCATGTAAAGTAGGAAAGGAAGTTGTATGGTTGAGGAAACTTCTGTCAGATTTGTTTGGGAAGCCTCTAAGTACTACTGTGATAAATTGAGATAAGCAAAGTAGCATCAAGATGATTGAAGACCCTGAAGGTTTGTGTTTATTTATTCATTTGAAAGTTTGTTATTGATTAGGGTTGTGTTTGTACAGGTAAATCTCTCGAAGTTTTGGAAGCATGCTTGATGTTACTGATTTGAATAATCGGCAGTGTTGAGGCGACGTGTGTAATACAAACTGCCTGGAAGGGCATCTAGTCAATTTGTGAGTTGATGTCTAGTTCCCGAAGTAGGGAGGGTGGCGTTGATCATAAAGCTCTGAACTTGCATTATGCACCTAGTTCACTAGGTTGATAGTTAGTAAGTAAGTCTGATGGTACCTAGAGAGGCTAAAAGCTTTAGTCCATCTTAGTCCCACCCAGATAGATTGCCCTGGTCAGGAATCTAGTCAGTGGCACCGTGTGCGCCTAAACTCTTTGTAGTTCATGTGTTTTGAGATCTTCCATGTACTTGTATATATGTGTGATTATGAATACCTTCGTAGTTAAGAGGGAGTGTTGAAAAATGCAACTAGGTTTGGTCTTCATAATTGTATAATGAAATGTATTTATCAAAAGAAAGAAAATGATTTTTTTATTATTCTTAAAATGACTTATTAAAGCATGGGTTTCATGCTTGGGTCATCATGTTTTAGGTCAAAGTCCCCATTAAGGACTTCTAGGTTTTATCTGGAATCATTAGAGTCATTGCCCATTTTATAAGACCCTTCTTGGGCTTTTGAATCATGTAAAAATAATTAATATTGAGTAAAATAATTCATTTGTCACCTCCACACCAAGTCGGCCCTTCCCTGATGAAGTTGACCTACATTAGCGCAATTCGACCCACAAAAGAGGCTATATATTGAAGTGCACTTCGTTTCATTTGGAGAATCGCACACACAACTTCGATATACAAGAAAAGCAGAAAAAGTGTGAAGTTGCAGAAGAAGGAGAAGAATTGCAGAGGACAAAATCGAAGTTTTTGGGTCATCTATCTCTCACACGTGCAAAGTTGTTGGGAAATTGCAGGAGGTCGAAGTGTTGCTACTAGGACGTCGAAGCTATGTTGTTGCTACTAGGTTGAAGTTTGGATGTTGCTTCTAGATCGAAGTTGCTAAAGAAGAAGGGAGGGTTGACTTGGTGATTGGAAGAAGTCTGTGTCTAGGTTAAAGAGTCTTAGATTATCTCAACTTGTCTTGTGAAACTACTTAAGGAAGAGGTTTGTTAAAATTGGACAACTAGGTCCAAACTCCATGTTGTGATGCTCAGATGAAGATACCAATATTTTTATTGGATTCCTCTTTCGGAGAGGTGTAAGATCCATATAAAATTTATCTAAATCCGATGAGCAGAACATTTATTTTGAATTTATTATTTATAATAAATTATATGTGCAGGTCGGCCTTAAGGTTTTACACCCCCAGCAGATGTGTCACACACCTCAATGATGTATATAAATACAGTCAAAGTTGGAGAGCATTTCACACTCAATCATCACACATCTTCTTCTCTTCTCTGATTTAGTTCGAGCTCCTTGGAGGACGAATTCAGCTCACACGTGGGAAAAAGGACGAGTTTGTACAGCCAAGAAGAAGGACGCAGATTGCTGCAGCTAGGGTTTCCAAGGAAGTTTGACCAGCGTTGACTTTGGTCAACGCATGGTCCAAAGAGGCTGAAATTTATTGGAGACTTCGATTTTGGGAGGTCGTACACATTGGCACAAGAACCGAGGTCAAAAGGCTGACCAAAGTTGGAGCTGCGCTGACTTTTATGTTGCTGCGCTGCGTTGACTTTTGACTTTTATGTTGCTGCGCTGCGTTGACTTTTCTGGACAGCGTTGACTTTTCTGGAGTTGACTTGTGTTGACTTGGTGACTGATTTGAGGATTGTTGTGACACATTCTGGGTTGGTTGATCAAGGAGACTTTGCTGGTTGAAGCATCTTGTTGACCGTCGTAACGCACCATCACATTTTTCCTATTTCTGGTTTGTCTTCCATAGATCCACTGGTATGTTCTATCAGCATTTTACTTAACTGTTTGGGTGATTGCTGTAATAAAAGTAAAGTTGAATCAAGCATAGAACATCTACAAAAATTTACATGGTATCGGAGCTGAGGTGAAGACAAGCCCTAACTTTAGCAATCACCATCTAAGAAAATGGGTTCCACAAGTTATGAATTCAAGGAGAATGACAAGCTGACTGGAAGGGATGACTTTCATGCTTGGAAGATGATATTAGATCTCAAATTGGAAGACCATGATCTCATGGACCATGTACTGGGTAAGATACAAGAACCTCCATCCAATGCTACTGCTGTTGCTAAAACCAAGTATAAGAAGGGAGAGATCAAAGCAAAGCTGATGATCAGGGAATCCATTCATAAAAGCCTGGTGGCCTACATCTCTGAGTTGGGTACATCTAAAGAGATGTATGATAAATTGATCCTAATGTTCAAGGTAAACAATGTAAACCAAGTGTTATTCTTCAAGAATCAATTGAAGAATCTGAAGAAAGGCAGGGATGAGTCTGTCCAAACATTCTTTCTGAAATTGACCGAGATTAGGAACAATCTGCTGGCTATTGGGGAGACAATAGCCAATCGTGAGATGGTACTCACCGCATTTGGAGGACTCCCATATGAATGGCAAGTATTCACCACTACCATTCTCAATAATAGTACTATTCCTAACTTTGACGAGCTACTGTCCAGATGCATGCAAGAAGAGACAAGAATGAAGGAATATGAAAATGACATAAATGCTGCCTATGCTGCTCATTCTAGAAAAAAGAACTCTAGTGGTCCTAAGAACAAAGGAAGAGCTAGGGCCCAAGGAAAGAAGGGCAAGTGTTTCACTTGTCATAGGCCTGTTCACTATGCTAGAGAATGTCCTTTCAAGAAGGATTCTCCCGATAGTGATGACAACAACAACAACCAGAGGAATGGAAATCAAAGAAATGACAGGTCCAAAGGAAAGAGGAAGGCTCCCTCTGGCGGAAACAATCAACCTTTCAAAAGGTCTAGAAACTCTAGGTATGAGGAGTCTAATGCTGTTGATAAAAGAGATGAATACATTCTTGTATCTGCTCTCTCTGCTGCATCCCCGCCCGACACTATGGATGTCTGGCTGATAGATAGTGGTGCCTCAAGACACATCACTGGGTTCAAGGAAGCACTCTCTGACATGGTTGAGAAGGATACCAATCTGGAAATTATCCTTGGAGATAATGCCACATATCCCGTGAAAGGGACAGAGACTGTGACCCTCCACTTGTCTCAAGGACAAGTCCTACATTTGCAGGATGTACTCTATGTACCAAAATTGAAGAAGAACCTTGTGTCTATATCAGCGATTGAAGACAAAGGCTTCAATGTGGCATTCATTGATGGAAAAGTGCGCATGTGGAAGAAGAACCTCAAGGAAGCTATCGTGATTGGTTTTAGAGTTGGAACGCTCTACCAGATTGAAGGAAGTCCACTAGGAGCTATGACATGTGATACTATGCGACAAAATGAACTATGGCACCGAAGGTTTGGACACCTTCATTACAAGGCCCTTCCCGAAGCAAGGAAGGTGGTGACAGGGATGCCCGACTTTGGAAATAATCATGAAGGAGTATGTAAGGGTTGTGCCGAAGGAAAGCATACAAGGGGACCTTTCCCCTCAAGTGCCACAAAGACATCTGATATTTTGCAATTGGTCCATTCTGATCTATCTGGTATGCTGCCTGTGACATCCCTGGGAGGATGTTCTTACTATATGACATTCACTGATGACTTCTCCCGCAAAACCTGGATATACTTCTTGAAGAAGAAGGATGAGGCTTTCATGTGGTTACGTACCTTCAAAGCCTTGGTGGAAAGATAGGGAAGAAGATCAAGATTTTGAGGACCGACAATGGCACTGAATATGAGTCAAATGAGTTCAAGGACTTTTGCAGAGACGTTGGCATTAAGAGGGAGACTACTACTGCTTATACTCCTGAGCATAATGGTGTTGCTGAACGAAAGAACCGGACCATTGTGGAAGCTGCCCGTGCCATGCTATGTGACCAGGGTCTACCGAAGTTTCTGTGGGGAGAAGCTGCAAATACTGCTTTATACATTCAAAACCGATGCCCTCATTCTGCTCTGGACTCCAAAACTCCCGAAGAGGTTTTCACTGGTAAGAAACCTGATGTCTCACACTTTAGAATTTTTGGATGTCTTGTTTATTTTCATGTGCCAAAAGAAAAGAGAAGTAAGCTGGATGCTTCTGGGAAGAAATGAATGTTTGTGGGCTACAGCGAAACCTCTAAGGCCTATAGAGTCTATGTACCTGGTCAAAGGGAAGTAGAGATATGCCATGATGTCACTTTTGACGAAGATGCTTCCCTGAAGAAAGTAGTAGATCTACCAAGATCTGAAGAAAATCAGGAAGAAAGGCCTAGAAATCAAGAAGAACCGCAGGATGAGACAATGACTGATATTGAAGAACCAATGGACCCTATTGATCCATCTCCTTCACTGGGAAAGAGACCATCATGGCTCAGGGACACCCTCGAAGATGCTGAGGGACATGCTGCCCCAAGGGGGACATTCCGAGAAAGCAAGAAGCCGTGTAGATACCAAGGGTATCTGGCTGCCATGAGTACCATTGTACAATCTGAACCTAGATCTTTTGAAGAAGCCGTAAAGCATCAAGTCTGGAAGGATGTTATGCACAAAGAATATGAGTCCATAATGAAGAATGATGTCTGGGATGTAGTTCCAAGACCGAAGGACAAATCAGTTGTCACCACAAAATGGCTCTACAAGATCAAACATGGATCTGATGGAAGTGCTAAAAAGTTCAAGGCAAGATTTGTTGCCCGTGGCTTCTCTCAAAAGGAAGGAGTGGATTATGATGACATATTTGCACCTGTGGCACGATATACCACCATTCGATCAATCATAGCCCTTGCTGCTACGCAAGGTTGGAGTCTTCATCAGATGGATGTCAAGACCGCCTTTTTGCATGGTACAATAAAAGAAGAGGTGTATGTAGAACAACCTCTGGGATTTGAAGTTCAGGATCGGGACACTCATGTATGCATGTTGAAGAAAGCCCTCTATGGGTTGAAGCAAGCACCCAGAGTTTGGTACAAGAGGATGGATAGCTACTTGATGAAGCTAGGCTTCACTGGAAGTAATGCTGATCCGAACCTTTACTTCAAGGTTGTCCAGGGGAAGCCTCTCATTCTGGTGTTGTATGTGGACGACCTCTTCCTGACAGGTGCTAACCCTCTCATTCATCAATGTAAGAGGGAGCTCGCTACTGAGTTCGAGATGAAAGACCTAGGACTGATGCACTACTTCCTAGGCCTGGAGGTCTGGCAAAGACCTGGAGAGATTTTCCTTTCTCAAGGAAAATACATTGTGAAACTTCTGAAAAGATTTGGTATGGTGGACTGCAAGACCGTGTCAACACCAATAGAACTCAACTTCAAGAAGTTGAGTGGCAGCGCTGCTGGGCCCGTATTGGCCAATCCTACTGAGTATCGTCAACTCGTAGGAGCTTTGATGTTCTTAGTGAACACCCGTCCAGATATATGTTTTGCAGTGAACACTTTGAGTCAACAGATGGTTGAGCCTCATCACTTTCACTAGGTTGGTGCCAAGAATCTTCTGAGATATCTTCGGGGCACGATAAACCATGGGTTGAGATACACTGCCGGGAGTGTGACACTCCGTGGATATACTGATGCCGATTGGGCTGGCAGTGTGGTGGATCGTAAGAGCACATCGGGATGCTACTTCAATCTTGGTTCTGCTTCGATCTCATGGATGAGCAGGAAGCAGAAGTCGGTGGCTTTGAGCACCGCGGAGGCCGAATACATTGCTGCTAGTATGGCTTGTTGTGAAGCAGTTTGGTTGCGAAAGCTCTTTAGTGAGCTGTTTGGACATGTGCTAGATACCATTGTGATACTCTGTGATAATCAGAGTGGGATTCGTATGACTGAGAATCCTGTGTTCCACGACCGATCCAAGCATATTGATATCAAGTACCACTTTATCCGGGATATGGTACAGCGAGGCGCCGTAAGGCTCGATCATATAGGAACTGATGAGCAAGTCGCGGATATTCTCACTAAGCCCCTGGGAAGGTCAAGTTCCTAACCTTCCGTGAGAGACTTGGTATCGTGGAACGACCCTATGATGTGGGTCCTGTTGGACGATGAGCTCGAGGAGCTCTGGGGGGCTTTGGGGACAAGCTTCTCGGAGCTATGAGCAACCACAAGGCTAGGCTTGCCAAACCTTGTTGGTGTGCTTGGACCCCACCATTGTGATTATTGAGTTGGTTCACCTCTCATTATCTGTGCCCCATATGCATCCTACCCATTGAGTTCGGGGCTCATGGGAAGTACCTCTCATTTGGCCAATGAGGTGGGAAAGGCTAGAGACTAGTAGCAAAGACTGATGGACGCATCAGAACTTGTCGTACTCTCTATCTAAGATGGCATAGTCCAACCACTTGATCTGGGATCAAGTCTTGTGGGGTCTCGGACCTCTGCCTGACGTCAGGTCAGATGAACCAACTTCGGGTTGGTTGGAGACTCTTTGTGAGTACGATAGAGGTTTTGACCTCTGGGCTGAATCTGTCAACCGGGAATGATGTCTTTGTGACTGACCCATACATTACGAAATAAAAGACGACAAAAACGGATTACGGCGGGATGACGCACGATGTTTGGATGGATTAGCAGATGCGATTCTCCCTAGTTGAGAAGTGTTAAATTGGACAACTGAGTCCAAACTCCATGTTGTGATGCTCGAGATGAAGATACGATAATTTTGGTAGTTCCTCTTTAGGATTAGGAGAGGTGTAAAATCCATATAAAATATATCTAAATCCGATGAGCAGAACATTTATTTTGAATTTATTATTTATAATAAATTATATGTGCAGGTCGGCCTTAAGGTTTTACACCCCCAGCAGATGTGTCACACACCTCAATGATGTATATAAATACAGTGAAAGTTGGAGAGCATTTCACACTCAATCATCACACATCTTCTTCTCTTCTCTGATTTAGTATGAGCTCCTTGGAGGACGAATTCAGCTCACACGTGGGAAAAAGGACGAGTTTGTACAGCCAAGAAGAAGGACGCAGATTGCTGCAGCTAGGGTTTCCAAGGAAGTTTGACCAGCGTTGACTTTGGTCAACGCATGGTCCAAAGAGGCTGAAATTTATTGGAGACTTCGATTTTGGGAGGCCGTACACATTGGCACAAGAACCGAGGTCAAAAGGTTGACCAAAGTTGGCGCTACGTTGACTTTTATGTCGCTGCCCTGCGTTGACTTTTCTGGACAGCGTTGACTTTTCTGGAGTTGACTTGTGTTGACTTGGTCACTGATTTGAGGATTGTTGTGACACATTCTGGGTTGGCTGATCAAGGAGAATTTACTGGTTGAAGCATCCTGTTGACCGCCGTAACGCACCATCACATTTTTCCTATTTCTGGTTTGTCTTCCATAGATCCACTGGTATG
>JAXQQM020082860.1:0-18648 GCA_034641835.2 Pinus albicaulis | reverse complement strand
ATAAGCTCACCCTTCGGGTGAGTCCAACTTAGTTTAAAATTCGAACCCTAAGAAGGAGTGGTTCGTTCTTGTTGAAAATTAAACAGGTCCTTTACTGTTAAGTTTTAACGAGTCCAGTATAGGAGAAACTCGGTGTTTTTCAGTTTTAGGGAGTCAGAAGAAAAACTTAAGAAAACTCCATAGGTGTTCTTTTTCGTAAATTTAGTCTCTCGAGCCCGAAAAAGGATAAAATAATGCGGGAGAGAACTCTATTGACCGTATTTAGTCAACGTATACCTTTTTCGTAAATAGTCCATTTCAGTCCGTAAAAGGGGTAAACTTATACTGAAGGGACGACTGTTCATTTACTTTAACGAGTTTGAATAGTCAAGTACTCGGCAATCTTTTCATATTTTGAGAGTCTGAAAAGGGCTTAAAGAGGACTCCAAGGTTTCGCTTTTTCGTAAAATTTTTGAAAGAGTCCGAAAAAGTGATAAAAGTATGATCTTTGTTGAAAAATGATTACTTCACCTGAAAAATCCTGTTTCTGCACAAAAACTCAAAACATTACACATACCTGTTTAAGATAAATAAAAATGCTTTCAAAAATATCCCTTTTAAAGTGAAAAATAAATAAATTTACAATTCATTCATTCAAAAAAACTTATAAAAAGGACTTTTTCTATTTCATTTTTACCGTTCAGTTGCAGAGTGAAAAGTAAAAAGCTTTTGGATAAAAAGTTCCCGTGAAGTTTCTGGAAAATTCAACCGTTGGAATCGAAAATCGTCAGCCCCAGGTAATCCACAACCTCCTTATCTTGCTTTTCATCCGTTTAAAATTCGTTTTTAGGCTTTAGTTTGATTTTTTAGGGCAAAAATAGGTCAAAAAATGCGCCCGCGGGGTCCGCAAGCGGGACACAGGTTGCCTGCGGACCTCGATTTTTTCTGAACTGGAAAAAATCGGGGGTGCCGCACCCAGCACACACCTTGTGTGCGGAGCTACGCTCTGTTTACAAAGAGCGGGTGCGGTACCCGCGCGGTTAAAATTCAAGCACAGTTTTCTCAAATTTCTGCCAAAAGTTTTCAAATGAAATCATGCTAATATGCCTTATTTTGTGTTGCAGGACTAACAAGATGCTTATTTGGCGAGAAAGGGAACATGAGGAAGTGGATGAAGTTGCAATACTCCATTTTCCCACACAAAGGGCATTAAAAGCATGCTGCTTATACAAATTCTGGGCCATCTCTGGCATGAGGGCACAAGTGGAACTCTTAACATGGTTGGTAGACAGATGGCATGTGGAGGACCAGTGTTTCTTCATTGGTGGCCACCGGCTCGAAATTGAGCTGGAGGATATATACTTTTTGATTGGTTTGTCCAAGAGGGGCGAACATGTATCTTTGTTTGGGACTAGGCCAGGTGGCCAGACTGTCGCTAGTCTTCAACTCGAATTTTGCAATGATCAGGCAGATCCTCCGGACAAACGGATTGACATAAAACATATCATCCGTCCTGAATTGAAAGTTATAGCATTTACTGTTACCAAACTATGTGGGAGCGCCGCGCTTCATGTAGCTACTGGTTCCCAAATGCGCATTGCTGTGGACTGTTTTCGTGGCACCATCTTCAACTGGTGCGAAGCTGTGTTGGCAAATATAAAAGGCCAACTTACCAGAGCAAAAACCGGGAAACTAAAAAACTTCGGATATGGTTCCATTGTCGTTTCTTTTGCTTTGGAGAGGGTCCCTCAGTTAGCTCCACAGAGTATTTCAGTTGATGCCGGTCGACTTCGAGAACCAAGAATGGTTCGCTGGTCCGCGATGATGGCTCGTCATGCTATCGAGGGTGCTGAGATTGTACGATTCCCTGCTTCATATTTTCATTGGCTGGATCGCCAACTTTTTACGATAGAGGATTTTCCATATGCAGGGATAGATTTCCGCGGAGATAGAGAGATGTCTCTCCCTGCAGGGGAACAGTGGGACGATTCAGGTAAAGCATTTTCAACGTTTACTAAGTTCTAAATTTTTTTTTTAATTTTTTATCGTCTTAGAAAAGTAATAACAAAAAGTTTTTTAAATACAGATGTGGGTCCACAACGTCCAGCTCATCTCCAACCTTTCGAGAGGAGGCAACCAGTTGCGCCCGCACCAGCCCCAGCAGGCCAATCAATAGAAATTTTGACTGATTTGGAACATCATCTAGAGCACTTGACTCTAGATATACCAGAGACGAGTATAGATGATATTCCCTTCAGGCTTCAAAGATATGTGATTGGAGTCCCAGGACCTTTCAGGAGGTTCCTATGCAGGGTGGCTCGAGCAGTTGTGTCCTATCGAGATCATCATCAGTGATGAGATGATCATGTAGACTCATTTTTGTACTTTTGTGTTATCATTTTTGCCGATCATAAGGTGTTTCCAACCTATGATCGAAGACGATGTATATTTTTGAACACACTCCTATGATATATATCACTATTTTGACGGCTATCTGCGTACATAAATGAATGTTGTTTGTTTTACTGCTTTTAATTATTGCAAATGTCTATTTATCATACTAGAAGCAATTGAATCTGCTAATGTATTTAAACGTCTTGGAATATGCTGATATTCAATGTAATCAAACTCACGTTCCAAGAGACGAACTCTCAAAAATAACCGTAATAACACTGGATTTCTAATGGTATAAACCCTGTTAAGCTGTAATACAACAAGTTCAGAATCCAACCTTACAATCAAACTCCGAATTCCAAATGATATGGACTTAGATAATAACTCAATCACTGCACTATACTCGGCAATGTTATTTGTTGTTTGACCAAGGCTTACCCCATGCATGGATACTAACTCGTCAGAGGGTGAATAGATAACCCAAGGTGCGGAAGAAATGTTCCGTGTACTACGACAAGCACCATCAGCAAAACCAATGTAGGTTTGAAGAGACGTCGACATCTGCAATATCAAGAGTAAAACTCAGATAAGCAGTCATAGTGAAAAACACACTTCTAAACTAGGCACACTTTTTAATCTAAAACACACCAACAGTAAAGAAATCTAAAACTAACAAAAAATCTCCACACCTTGTTTTAAGCGTAATATCTCTTTAGATAAAGCCCATTTCTGGGTTTATCTAAAGGGACACCATCAAAATCTACTAACTCATAGGCCCCTTTTGCTAACTTTCGTTTCACAATGTAAGGACCATGCCACATAGGCACGAATTTTCCAACTCCTAGCTTGTCGTTAGCTTGATCATAAAGTAAAACTAGGTCTCCTTCTGAAAAATTTCGAGGGGTCACATTTCTATCATACTGAGCTTTTATCCTTTTAACATGAGCCTCGTTTGCTATTGGAGCACTTCGCCGATTCTCATCTAATTGGGCCAAGTACAATAAACGTTTTTCCTCTTCAGACGTAGCTGGAAGTAATTCTATGGCTAATTTTAATGACGGTATTTCGCATTCAATTGGTAGCACAGCTTCTAAACCGTAAACTAGTTGAAAAGGAGTGAAACCCGTTGATGTTTTGACTGAGGTTCGATATGCCCAAAGCGGTGAAAATAACATGGAATGCCAATTCGTCTTGTGAATACCAATGATTCGTTTAATCATGGTGACTAAAACTTTATTAATAGCTTCAACCAGACCATTTGCTTGTGGATAGTACGGAGTGGAATTATCGTGGCGTAGGCCAAGTTGTTCTGTTAATTCAGTCATCATGATGTTCAGAAAATGACTTCCATGATCTGTAATAATAGCTTGAGGAACACCAAACCTAGCAATTATGTGATTGAACACGAATGTTGCAGCAGTCTTGCCGTCAGCTGAATATGTAGGCATCGCCTCGGCCCATTTCGTAAAATAATCTACAGCGAGAATAATATAGGCATGCCCCCCGGCCGAGTGAAGGTTACATGTGATAAAATCGATACCCCATTTTGCAAATGGACCAACAGCAATTATAGGGTGAAGAGGAGCGGGTGGCGCGCGCATTTTCCTATCAAAAATTTGACAGTTGTGGCATTTCTGAACCGCATAAATGCAATCTTTAAATAATGTTGGCTAGAAATAACCTGCACGCAATATCTTTTGGGCAGTGGCATACCTAGACATATGACCGCCACATGCTCCAGAATGACAGTCATTGAGTACCTTTTCAGCTTCTTCATGAGTTAAACAACGTCGGAAAACAGAATCCGCTCCTCGTCGATAAAGAGTATCACCAATGATGTTATATTGTTGGGATTGGAAACGTATTTTCCGTCGTTGAGTTCGTTAAATTTCAGGCCGAAAAGATTGGGTTTGGAGATATACAATAATATCCCCATACCATGGATCAAGCGTACTGATAAGAAACAAAGATTCGTCTACAATGGACTCTTCTGCCACTGTTTCAATATCAGTAGAGGGAAAATCACACATTAGTTCCGCAAAAACCAAAGATTTCTTTGCCTTGGATTTTTAAAATTCCAAGTCAAATTCTTGTAGGATAACTATCCATTTAGAATATTTGCCCCCTAGCAATTGTCTGGTCAAAATATACATCATAGGGTTGCAATCAGAAATTACTGTGGTTTTACGTAACAATATGTAATGTCAAAAACGTTGGACAGCTTGAACAGCTGCCAAGGCCAATTTCTCCACATGTGTATATTTGATTTCAGTCGGATTCAAATTTCGACTAAGATAATAAATCACATGTTCGTTGTGAGATTCATCTTCCTAAATTAGTACCATCCCAATAGTGGAATGAGAAGCAGCGAGATATAGAATGTAATCCTGGTTGTAGTTGGGAGGATGCAATAACGGTGCATGGGTCAACGCGTGTTTAAGTGCATCAAAAGATCGATCAGCGACCTCGTCCCAAAAGAACGGAATGTCTTGTTTCAACAACCGGGTAAAACCCTTTGCAAGCTCGGCATAGTTCTGAATAAATCTACGTAAAAAGTTTACTTTCCCCTGCAAACTCTGGAGTTGGCGCAATGTCGAAGGAGGAGGCAATTTAACAATAGCTTCGACCTTCGAAGGATCAACACGAATGCCTGATTTTGAGACAACAAATCCCAGTAAACGACCCGATTCTACGCAGAAAAAACATTTATGCGGATTCAACCTTATCCGATAATGCCGGCATCTCATAAAAATTGCTCTTAAATGAGTGGGATGATCGGCCCTACGTGATGAATGAGCAGGTAAATCATCAAGATATGGTTGAACAATGTGCTTAATGTCATGAAACGCATAAGACATGGCCCGTTGAAAATTTTCTCCAGCGTTCTTAAGTCCAAAAGGTAGTTTACAATAGGCAAATGTTCCCCATGGACAAATGAAAGCTGTTTTAGGTTGATCTGCAGGGAGTATGTTTATTTGATTGTAGCCGGAAAAACCATCCATAAAGGAGAATAGTTCACTTCCGGCACAATCGTCGATTATCTGATCGATATAGGGAGTTGGATAATTGTCCTTTGGACACGCTCGATTAATATCCCTATAATCGATACATACTCTTATTGTTCCTTGTTTTTTAGTCACAGGAACAATATTCGATACCCAATCCTTGGACACGCTCGATTAATATCCCTATAATCGATACATACTCTTATTGTTCCTTGTTTTTTAGTCACAGGAACAATATTCGATACCCAATCCGTTAAAGGAATTGGATAAATGAATCCTGCTCGAAGTAATTTTTCAACTTCAGATTTTATAGCAGCAGCTTTTCTAGGATGTATTTGACGTAATCGTTGACGAACAGGTTTAGCATCAGGGTAAGTCTTAATTTCATGTACTACGATCGATGGATCAATTCCTGGCATTTCTTCGTAAGACCAGGCAAACACGTCACGGAATTCTTGAAATAGGGCTTTATAAGTCTGAATTTCTTCGTGTGAACAACAAGCACCTATATGAATGTTTTCAATTATTCCAGGTTTTACTGAAATGTCAATTGGAACCGTTCTAGATATATTTTCTAAATTTAACTCAGAATCAGGATTTTTCAATGGATTCTGAGGTTCCTTGGCATATTCAGCAGTAAAGATTGAAGCGAAATCATTTTCAAAATGATCTAATTTAGGTAAGAATGAAGACCTATGATGGAGATCTTCCCATGGTGAATCATCAACAGACAAAAACTCACGAATTTGCTCATCTGTATGAACAATTTCAGGAAATGTCGTTGCGTCTGAACTAGAAATAGAAAGTGATTCCTCTTGGATCCCATTCATTGGATCAATTTTGGTTGAAAAGGTGTTGGAAAAAGACTGTACAGTCTGGTACGCAATTTCAAATGGACTCAAAGGCATCACGCCATCAAATGAGTCAATCTCGGATTCCGAAGGTAGTATCCAAGGATCATCAGTCAAAAGTGTGTCTGACGAAATCATATGAATAGTTGCAGTAGAAGATGATACGTTAGGAGGAGGAAAGGAAAAAGTTCCTAGTAAACCAGAATCTTTAATCAAACCTACTCCAACATCCTTATAAGAGATAGTCGTTTTACCAACATGCTGGATTGTTTCTGTAGAGGCTGGGTCTGACGAAAAATAAGTTAACTGATCTAGTGTCACGATCCTTCCTTGATATGGAAATTTTATAAGTCGAAAGACCGAAGAGACAACAGCAGTCATAGCATAAGACCAACTACGACCCAGTAGAAGGTGGTAATCTAGAGGGGCATCAACCACCTCCACATCTAGATTAACAATTTTCCCTTCAACCCCTATGGGTAAATCCTGCAAAATACCATAAGGTTGAAAACCTCGACCATCAAAAGCTTTTAGAATCGTCGGAGATTGGTTAAGTGTTGGAGAACCAAGAGATTTCCAACACTGAAGCGACATAATACACGTTGAAGCTCCCTCATCAATCACAGTCCGAAAAATAGGTCTGTTTTTGACTAACACTGGAATCTGGAAAGCCATTTGATGAGGAAGACGTGGTGTACTAGTTTCTAAATCGAAGATTATGAGGTTAGAATCATTAACATCAACAGCTCCTATGGCAGACAATAACAATTTACGCTGTGCTGGACACGACTGCAGCACTTCCAAAGCCGACATTGCTGAAGGAGAAATAGCTAAATCTTCAACAATGTTGTAATTCTGAGCAGCTCTCGCATGTGGATTGAAAGCTGATTTACGAAGAACACCTTTAGCAGGCGGCTTGATTATCAAGTCTGGATTTTGTTTCTCGATATGTAGCGGACCGGAAACAGGAGGAGTTGTATTTGATGCGTTGGCATTGGAAGACTCTCCTTCTTTGCCATCAACGGGATTCTTAGAACCGTAATATTGCGATCGCGTCGCAACCCTTATATGAGACATCATCATAATAGGCTCTTCTAAAGTGGTCGAGGAAGAACCAATCATCTTACTATCTTGAACTGGAAAAGGATCCTTCAAGACAGCAGGTTGTTGCGATCCTTCAATGAGCTTCGTAACCTCTTCTCGATATGGGCATTCTTTCGTGAAGTGATCTTGTTCACAAATGAAGCAAGGATAACGAGGTTTTCGTTTCTCATCATTGGATTCTTCTCTATCTGTTTTCTCTTTCGAATTTTTCTTGTTTTTATTCCTCCCTTTCTTTTTACCACCGGTTTTTGATTTTGCCGTAGATGTTTCAACGACATGAATATCGACAGAAACTTCTTGAGAGGACTCTCCCTTCGGGGAATCAGGTAAAGTTATGATTGGAGAAGAATTCTTTGAAGATTTCTTCTTACTTTTGGAACTAACTGTACCAATCATACCGTCAGCGGCATGAGACCCTGAAGGAGGAGCAGCAATTTGACCTTGTTTGGGTAAAGCAGGAATTTTTTCATGTAAAGTACCTGACTGCGTATAAACGAGGTCTAGGTACTGAGCCTGAGCAATTACTTGCTCTTCAGTAACAACACCAGCCTTAGCTACATCTTCAGTGATCTTAGGCAGTAATGATTTTACAAACCACTCTGCCAAAATTTGATCCAGAATATAAACCTTTACCAATCGTCGTCTACGTCGCCACTCATGAATATGATCAGAAATATACGTGGACGTAGATTGTTTTAGTGAAGTTAATAATTCTGTGCCATTGTCGTATCTGACAGGCAACTGGAAATGAGTTAAGAAAGACGTTGCTAACTGACTGAAATTAGGAAACGAGCCTCGTGGCAACTCAATGTACCATTTGGCTGCAAGACCTATGAGTGTCCTTTGGAAAAGACGTAAGCGAATCGAATCATCAACAATAGAATTAGATGCACACCAAAGGTGATAAGTCATCACATGATTTGATGGATCCTCTCCTGACTTACCTTCAAATTTTGGTATGTCACTGGGCAACTTATGAGGCATTGACGGCCAGTTCTGATAATAGAAAATAGGATCATTAGTAAGGCGCGTCAAATATGGTAAGTCCAAAGTTCCGATGAACGGTAACTGACGGTTAGGGTCACGAAAACCTTGAGAAGTCAAAGCAGATCCAGGAGGCGGATACCCAGGATAACTAGGAATTGGATTAGCATTGGGTATTGTATAACCTCCCGGATAACCAGGATGCATCAGACCATACTGAGGTTGTTGATAAGTATAACCAGGGTATGGCTGATAGCTTGGATTCTGTACATAGGGACCGTATTGCGGCTGTCCTTGGTACCGTTGATAAGTAAACTGAGGTTGACTCGTAACAACTGTACTTGTACAGGATTGTCCTGCAGGCATCTGAACTGTAGTCTGAGCTGTAGGCCCTGAATGAGGTACAAAGACTTGAGGGATTTGCCCGGATACAGGGATAGCCGAACTCGGGGCTACAGACACTCCAGAAATAGGTGTAACAGGTTGAACAGACGTTGCAGCAGTCGCAGCAGTTTGGGGCGGAGTATGAGGTGTACTAGGCCCAGCCTACTGAACTGAACTAGGTGCAGGAGTTTGAATAGCTGGCTGACCAGGTTGCTGAATTTAACCAGAAACCATTGGCTGACCAGGTTGATAAGGTAACTGCACATTAGGCTGCAAAGGCTGTTGATATTGGGACGGATCCCACACCATCATTCCGGGGTACTGTCTCGTAGAAGGTTGAATGTAAGGACCAAAACCTGGTTGAACGTAGGGTTGATAATAAGGTAAAGTTCCGGCTCCTTGAACAGATGGTTGACCAGAAGGCTGTTGGTAACCTTGCATTGGGTACTGCCCTTGAGGTTGATAACCTTGAGGCACGTACTGAAGTTGGGGTTGTTGAGGACCCTGAGGAGCATATTGAGTTTGGGGTTGACCTTGAGGAATGTATTGTCCTTGAGGTTGGTAACCTTGAGGTATGTACTGTCCTTGGGGTTGCCCCCCAAAATAATATTGATCCACAGTTTGTCCTGGGAAAAAGCTACCTTGAGGTTGAGCCCCGGGTGGTAACTGACTACCTTGGGGTTGCCCCCCAGGCGGTAATTGCCCACCCTGAGGTTGCCCCCCAAGTGGTAACTGAATTCCCTGAGGTTGACCCCAGAAGGAAACTGACTGCCTTGAGCTTGAGGATTAGGAATATTACCAGACATCATAAAAACTTGCTCTGCGTTCGACGTTTCAATTTTAAGTCCACCAAGACCAGATGATAACACATTTTCGATAGGTTGAGGAGTTGCTCCTGAGAAAGTACCAGACAAAGACTGATATCCCGCAGGAACGGAAGGACCACCATGTAAAAAAGATTCAGGCGTTTGCGAAAACATGGACGACTCTCCAGCCATAATAGATGACGGATAGTAACCTCTGGGTGTAGGATGAAATGGAGCTCGAGGTGGATAAAAAGTAAGACCCGGATTCTCTAAAAAATCAGTTAAAGAAAGATGCCAGGGATTAGTTCGAATAGGGCTGTAGAAAATGGATTCACGCTCCCTAAGATTTAACGATTGAGGGGAGTTGGGAAGAGATATGTCTTCGTCTGGATTAGTAAGTTCTTCTATAGAAATTAGCCCAGAAGGAAGATTTTCAGTAATGATATTTCTAACCCTTGGTGAACCTAGATCGCTAGAAGTTGGTGAGATAAATCCTAAAGATGTTTCTAACACAGAAGATTCAGTTTCAGGCTCAGAGATTTCAGGTTCGTCAGATAATTCTCCTGTAGGAGAAATATTTTCAGTGACTTCAGAAACTGAAATCGGTTCTTGAATATATTCTGTTGTGGGAATTTGATGATCGGGATGTATCACAATAGCAGAGCTTTCAGCTTCTGTTGATCTAATTCTACAGCTACCGTGTGGTACCAGAGCCCGAAGCCCTTCTAAATGACCTGGTGTAAATTCAGGGGGTTTCCCTTGTATTCTCCGGGATTGTCTTGGCAATTCCGCCACGATGAAAAATTATCTAATCACACGCAAACAAAGAAAAATTTCAATGAAAACACCTAAAGTCTCTAAGAAACAAACAATTGAATCACTCGCTTAAAAAATCTAAGAGTTCAAACCACACACAAACAAGTAACTTTCCGTACTAAAATCACTAGTTGGTGATGAAATCCGACTTAGTAGAGTTTTAACACGAAAAGGGCGGTTGGAACAGTTACCCCGACAACCTGCTTAATGAAACAGACTGGCACAAGTTTCTTCACATAACCATCTCGAGTGAAGAGAACCCCCAGAGAGTCCAAGTGAGTCTAGTCGACGTCTGTTCCAGGTACAGTGGGATCTTCCCTCCACCGTCACCTTAGGAAAGAATCCTAAATATTATGGCCTCTAAGGTTACCAACTGAAACAAATATACCTGGGGGAACAGTCTACGATCCGACACACACGCAAGGGCAGAGTAACAAAGCTCAATCCCCTTGAAGTCTCCTTGAACAGAATCCAAGGTTTACCGACAAGTGACCCCTGGCTCCTCGACAATGGTCTATCCGAGGTTTACCGTTTTTAATACGTGTATATCTTCTATCGTTCCCAATGAGGAAGGATTGATTCCCCCACTGGTTCAGATATGATCTCGTGCTTAACTCCTTTAAGAGGAGCTTCCCAGAGCATACATGCAACAACTGGAATTCTTCCTACCGCAAGATATATCTACTTGTTTGTTTTATCTACCTTGGAGAGTTAATTACTCCCTACTCCAAGATACTAGCCTAAGCTATGTTGGTGATGAGAGCCCTAAAAATAAAAAGATTACTAGATGAATTTTATTTAAGCGTTACTTTTAAGAGCTGTGTCTTAAGTCAAATGGGCGCGGAAATGAAACTTTGTATGATGTGAAGACTCGACCTCCAAAAACACTAAAATGCACCTATGATGATATTCAATTCTTTTTTTCTTTCAATGAATTTTCTATCTAAAGAAGAGTTAGAGAATGCAACTTTCAAATTTCTTCTTCAAACATGAAAACTAAGTGAAAGAAACTATTTTGTCTTTTCGCTAAACTATCAAAGCTCACAAGAAAAACTATTTTCTTTTCCAAACAAGAAGCTACAAAACAATTCTCTTTCGAAAGAAATCTACAAAAATTAAAACTATTCAAAACTATGAAGACTAATCTTAAAAAACTAATCTAAATTGAGTAAAAGCTTTTTAGAGTTTTTTTTTTTATGAATGTTTCTCTTAGTTATTTAGCAAACTAAGAATCTATCAAACAGATCAAAAAACACTCAAAATATGTTTTTCAAAACACTCAAAGAATAAATGAAATTCAAAACTTTTAAAACAAGTTCTTTTCGAAGATTTGCAAAGAAATAAAAAAGGCTTAATTTCTCAAACTAGGATGTTTTCACAATGAGGTCGGATTCAATAGACAAAAAGAGATCTTATGTGATCTGAGATACTACAGATTGTCAAAAATTTGAATCACTACAAAGACCAAACGGGAAAAATAATCCAATCGGCAAAAACTTCTAGAAAATCATTCAAAACACTAACACTGTTGGAGTTCATAAACAATGAATTCTTGATAGACACAATAACCAGTCTGGGCAGAAACCAAAGATCTAAAAATTAACCAGAAAAAGAAACCTAGAGATTTTTCAAAAATTTTTACAGGGTCCGCATGTAAGCAGTGTTGACAGGTGCGGTCCCGCACTGTATTCTATAAAGAACGTGCGAAACTGCCCGCACTGTAACAGTTATGCAGAGTGCGGTCCTAGCAAAAATGATAGAAAAATCCAAAATACTTCTAAATTTTCAAAAACAGAAAAAATTTAAAGCACCCAGACAGATGTGAATCAATCAAAAATCAGAAAAAGAAACCTTTTCTCAAGTCAAAAATCAAAGAGAACCAAGAACAAACAAAAATTCTTCCCCAGCGGAGTCGCCATTTTGTTGTGTAGATTAATCTGTCTTGCGGACAAGACCGATCTCTCTAGTACAAAAGGTAACTAGCAACAAACAGCCAATTATACTAATCTCTCTCTAAGCATATGCAATTTATAAAAAACACTATACGGGTGCAAGGCCTACCTTATGTCCAACGCTTTGCTTGCTTACTTGATTTTGTTGAAGTCCTTCCCGTGCACTGAAAGAACGTCCTTCGTATATCTGCAATCACAAACAAGGAAAAAGATTAAGCAGCACCTGTATAGACATTATCATAAATCATACTTATCATAATGATCGAGGAATTTATGAAATAAACCACAAATTGACAGTTTAATGAGAGAAATGAGTATATTTGTATTAACTTTAAAGATAGAAAACCTTTACAACCTGTGCCTAGATGTTGTGCAGGTCCTCCCGGGGTCCGAAGCAGGAATCTCCTTTACTCTGACAAGCATTGCACTCTTTGAACTAAGACAAATGAGGATAAGTGATTTAACCTCACAGAAAGTCTTAAGTTACTCAAGTCTAAATCTCCACAGCATTTAACTTCAAATCTCATAAGCTTGAACTCCCTTTGAGGCTACCCAAGGCCTCTTTTTATAGTGAAAGAGAGGAGGTTTCTAGTTCCAAATATGAAGGGATAGAATCCTCCTTCAAAGGGATAAGCTCCTTACATCAAGGGTTAGCTCCATTAAGAGAGGGATGCATGAACCAGCTTCAAAGCGTATCCATTCCGAAAATTCCCGTCTAGAATCTTCTAGAATTCACCTGGAATTCACTTTTTAATCTTCATTTTCTCGCCTTTTTATGTTTTACAGAGGTCCGCACCCATTACACAAAGAACGTGCGGTATGGTTCCGCATGCAGGCTGAGCTTTAGGTGCGGGACCGCAGGGAATGCATGAAGAAAGTGCGATACCAATTCTTTAGGGGATTTTAAGGATTTGACCGCAGGGAATGCATAGAGAAAGTGCGATACCAATTCTTAGGGGATTTTAGGGATTTTCTTCTGATTTTGAAGCTTGATATGAGGAGCTGGTATATTAGACTTGCAAAAGGAGGAAGTATGAGTAATAATGAGCTCATACGGTCAGCAGAATGTCAAGGTGACAGTTTTTAGTGTAACACCAAGATATTTTCTTCAAAATAAAACGTTGAAATAAGTACTAGGGAAGCAGTTGAGGAAGCACCAGTTAACTTGCTAGTATATGCAGACACACAATTTTTTGTAGAAGAGGAATCAAAACTGACATGGCATCAAATTAAAGATGCTTTTGCAAAGGAATTTGGGGCAAATTTAGAGGACCGATAGGTTTATCTCACCATTCGAAAGTCAGGACTATATAGGGTTGCATGCAGGTATCCAACCTTCTTGTGTGTGAATGTGGTCTGTTGGGTTGTCTCACACATTGATGAGAAAAATATGACACTGAGCAACACTAGTAGACAAAAGGTTGCTACATTTATGGCAACATATTTTCAGTGGATGTGTCATCTTCCTGAGCCAGTAAATATCATGGACTCATTATTTTATACCACTCATAACTATGCAAGCACGAAGGATATTGTCAGGAGTTGGGTGAAAGAGCCATCGAAGTTTAGACAAACACCCACCCACACATACAAGACAAAGTCACTCAAGAAGGCCTAACAGCTCTTTGTCATCTTAGCTTGCAGAATATATGGCCAACAGAGCACAGTTTTCTTTCTTAATGGGTGGGCTATCTTATTGAACTAGGTGATGAACAAGGGGAAGTCATTCAACTAGTCAAATCTTTTGGCTCATCAGCTAAGAGCCCATGTAGTACAAGTTCGAGATCCTGCCAAGGGTGAGCAATCAAGGTTCTATATGTCTGCATACTTACTGGATGGAATCTGTGCACAGAATCAGTTTCTTGGCATGAACTGGATGTGGACGCCGAGATAAAATGTCGTGCATATTTATTGTAAGTTTCTTTTGGATTGCAACCATAAAGGAGTTATGGAGCAACTAACTGATCACTTCATCATCCCACTATAAAATCTTATATTTCAAGAGGACCCACCTTGCATGTCACGAGGAGTGATGGACGTGATATCAGAGATTGTAGATTGGTTTTCCTTACCGGATGGCACATTAATTAGAGTGTTCAGCGAGTAGAAGCCGCCACATATTTTGCCAAGATATGCCACCGACAAAATTTTCATGCAAGAAGTATCATATCGTTTCACCATAGGGTTGTCAGCAACACTGCATAGGAAGAAGAAAGTACCATGGCCTACGCTTCCTTTGAATATAGGATTATATGAGATTGAGAATTTCAAATTTGTAAATACTGAAGCTAAAGCCATAGTGAAGTTTGAGTTCGATACAAAATACATCAATTAGTATGATCTTAGGGGAATTTGCAAGGACCATTGTGCGAGAATATAATATAATTGAATAAACAGGGCATTTCATTGGTCGGAGGAGGTGTTATCACTCAGGTTTTCCTAGAAGTTGTGTAAGAGGAAAGCTAAGGGTAACACGAGCAATCTTTTAAATACGAAATCTCGTATTCTGCTCTGCTCGAAGGGCTCTCTCTGCAATTTATCACCCCCCATTTTTAGAAAAGAGTTTTAGGCTAATTATAGTTTAAAGTTTGTTTTGAGAAAATGATGGAATCAAACTAAAGGCAAGGCAAAACTTTAGGTCCATTGAGCTGGAGGTTAAGGATAAACTGCCTGTTCAATCTTCAACGCCCATGAAAGATGGTATTACAGGGCAAGATAGCTAGACAGAGAACAATCCTTAAAATTTAAAGCGGGTGGGATGATCTTGAAGGGATGAAAGGCAACTAAGAATCTTTCACCATGTTCAACAGAAAGAAGTGAATTGACTACAAACAAAGAGCAATGAAGAATTCTGTGTTATAGTAATCAAACAATGCTTAAATTAACGAAACATGAGCAATTAAGAATTCATGCTTATAACTAATCCAGCAGAAAACATCGAGAATAATCACATTTGAAAACAGAGTACAATTAAGCAAATTCTGTTTCAATCCTTTATGTAAACTATTCAGAAACGGATATGATGATAGCATAAACTAATATAAAAATTTAAACACAAGGGTTGGAAAACTTATTGAACTGAAGTCCAACACATGAATCCTGCAACAAGTCCAGTGCTTCAAAACGTCATCCAGTAAGCCACAAGTAAATTTGTCCAAAAGCTTTTTATTCCGAAAACCTCAATGTTACAGCAGAGTAATAGAATCCACCCAAATGCTTCCAAGAGTGGAGTATTTATACAAATTCTAAACTAAAATATCTTGAAACAAATATCAAAATTGGTTCACAAATCTCTCCAACTATTTACATAAATAGAACTAAAGTAAAGGACACTCAAACTATTTGGCACTATTTTTGATGGATAGGTGATGACAAAGAGGAGAATTCGAATTTGATCCAAATCTTATTTGATGATGAGGCATCCAAGTCACTAACTGATTCTTTTCTTTGTGCAATCTGCTCCAACAATTCTGCAAACTTGGGGTCCAATGATATCTTCGTATTTCTCAATCCGTAATAGATATGTAAAAAATGAAAGAGGTTATTGTGGATAAATATGTTGGTGAGATAAACCTCTTTCACTTTCCTAAAATTCCTCTCCGGCTACAACATAATAATACTCTGTAAAAAATATGTGTAAAACAGAGTTTTACAGAGTCTGAAAAATGGCCTGTAAAGATGCGCATGTATCTCTCATTATAAAACCACTGTGAAAAATCTGAGATAGGTTTTTGTATATGGGTCTCTTAGGAACAAAAACCTCCTTCAGTTTTGTAAAATGTATTTCTAATTGACCACAATATTCTCTGCAAAATGATGACTTGACTGTAATTTTCTGCAAAAAGTGCTTTCCAACTTTGTTTAATATTTCCAAAACCATAATAGCTGTTAGAAAAGTGAGAGAGTTTTTTGTAGATGGTCCTCTTAAGAACATAAACCTCCTTCAGTTTTGTAAAATTCATCTTTTATTGATCACAATAGTTTCTGCAAAACTATGACTAAAACATGCAATTTCTGCAAAAATGTTCCTTCTTGTTATGTTTTTCATCTTTTCACTTTTTTGTTCCTTTGACTGTTTTACTTTCACTTTAGATAAACTTCAATGTTGGTGAAAGTATTTTCATCTCTTTTACCATTTTACTGCCTCTGTAATTACTTTTACTGTTTTACCTTTGACCGCTCTGTAACTTCATTTTTACTTTCACTCTGACTTTTACCTGATACACTTTAACCACTGATACTCTTTAATCCTGATACTCTTTGATTGTTCTTTACTGTGTTAGACTGAGCAGTAATTGGGAAAATGACATTCTGGTTATGGGACATTACTGCTCTTTGAGTTGGATCATAGTTAGAATGGCAATAGTGGACAATTTCTGGGAAAATAATGACTGAGGGGATGAGATACCTTGGGAGATTGGATTCCCACAACCCTATAAGATCTTTCCCCTTTGAGTATTCGTCTCTGCAGCGAAAATAGCTCAATAGGGGACTTTCATCAAAACGCAGGTCTTTAATTTGGAAATCCTCATCTATCAAAGTTAAATAGTCCAATTCACGGTGAGGAGCATTCAATGGAGTGATATTAAGAGCTGCCGGGACCTCCGTTTTGGTTCTTGTGGATTCAAAATGAAGGTTTTTGGTTTTCTTCATGGGCCGGGCGGTATTCTTGAAATGAATGAAATTGGAACAATTTGCAGGTTCGGGGAGCAATTTCACAGGTTTAAAATCTCCAGGGAGGACTCAGTGATGATTTTTAACCACTTTTTTTAGCGAAAAAACAAAGGAAACTGAGTTTTACTTGCGATCGGGCGCAAGGATAAATACACATTTTTAGGCAAATACCAGTTTTAATAAATAACGAGCAATAGGCATTTATTCGGCCATGAGCGCGGCCAGAATCTTGGGGTAAATTGGTGTATTTACGGTAGAAATTTGAAAAATTAGGCGGGGGCTACGGTGTTAGAAATAAAATAGCTGAAAAAAAAATGGCTTAAAAACAGGTAAAAAAGGGTTTTGTCGTTTTAAAGGTGATGGCCGTCATTTAATACGGGGTGACGTGGGGGGGCGGGGGCGGCGGTGTGCGGTGGCGGTAGCGGTAACATACCTTTTAATAAAAACATTTTAAACGAATCGTGATTTACGTTGGATGTTAACTTTGTGGGGCTGGCTGGCTTATTTCGCTCACCTATTCTGTGGTTAAAATTCTGAGATAGGCGGCGGGTTGACGTCAGAAGCGTCGATGTGAGAGGAGGAGCGATCCGACGGTCGAAGAAATGGAAATATAATGGAATAGTTATTGCACGGGCCCGACAGGGTTTTAAATACTATTAACGTTATTAATCTCCCCGGGGGGCGTCTGATAGGCGGAAAAAGGCTATTAATTAGTCCTGATGACTAATTAATCCCGAGTGTGTAAGAAACGGGTTGCGACGGGGTTTGGTTAGGTGGAATGTCATGTGGACAATCCACGGTGGCGCAAGACTCCGATGAGTTTTTATCCATGTTTTTGGTGTTAAACACACATATTGTATGTCTAACGCTTTTTTATATATATTTTTATTATATGGTAAATTAATCAATACATAACTAATTCACCATAGGGCGGGGATTAATGGTATAACGATATATTTCACCAAAGGGTTTATAAAGCGGGGTTTTATTTTCAATGTGCGGGAATATATGCTTTGGTAAAACATTATAATAAAGGGTTTTGGGGATATTTATTAGAAAAGGGAGTTATATACTTAGGAAAAGGGATTTCACTAGGGATTTAATATAGTAAAATCAAATGTTAATATGAAAAAGGACAAGGAAAATCAAAACATCTTGGTACATCTAAGAAAGTGATAACTTATGAAGTAAATTGCAACATTTTATCTTCAACACTTAAACTTAGAATAACAAGTTATTTTGAGGAATTTTATGGAATGTTGCATCAGTTTCCTAAGTAAAATAGGATTTTACTTAGGAAGAAGTTAAATATGGAAGATAACAATGATGAATTATCTCAAGTGCTTAGGTCTTTTTGATCATTAGGCCGAGGGTCCGGTCCCTCCAGAAGTCAAGGAAATGCCTTGAGCCCTTTTGATCTCCAAATACCTTAATACTTTTGGGGGGGAATTAGTAAAACTATTGAGGGGGAAAATGATGAGGGAGGTTAATGAATTTGACTTTGCTTGCTGTGATTTTCCAGTGTATTTCCTGCTTTAGTACTTTTGATGGAAAGTAAATGATTAACCAACATGTAGCAGCACCATTCATCAGATAACACTTTGCAGCACCATCTACCTACCCTATCTACTTGACACTACCATTTTCTCTTCTTTATTAGGGTGCATTTAGACTTGCAAACCCTTTTCAATATTTTTCT
>JAXQQM020087565.1:0-311931 GCA_034641835.2 Pinus albicaulis | reverse complement strand
AAACTTCTCTTTGAGCTGTGAGGTGCTCATGAAGAATGTAGAAATTTTTTTTTCCCCACCCCGGTTTTCAGTTTCACCTTATTACTCCAAAATAGTTAAATGCCCTTTCCCATATCCATACATTTAACAAGCTGGAAAATAAATTTTGCTGAAAACACAAATTCTGGAAAAAATATAGAATGCTGGAAAATGCAGAAATAAATATCAGCACACATAAAACAGTCATTCACACATTTTGACACATATATTTTTGGTCAACATGACCCTGGAAAAACCCGCTACAACTCTTGGGGAAAACCAGTTTGAAAGCTCCTTATTTCTGGAAAATGCTTTTTACAGTGAGAAATATTTAGCAAAAAATCAGCAAACAGACTTTTACAACTTATCTCGTTTTCCGTACTTAACCATCGCCTCGGAAAAATGTGCAAAGAGCAAAAACAGAACAGCAATAAATTGTGTACGTCCTCCTCGATTTTCGTGCCAAGTTTCAGCCTTAAATGCTGCTGTACGGCCTGCCTAGAAAAGCGTGCAAGCTGCCATAAAATCTGCTGTGTGGTTTTCTCGATTTCTGTGCAGAAAAATAGCTATACAACTATACAAATTTCTGCCTATAAATGCATGCCAAGGTACAGCCACTTGCTGTACGACCTCCCTTAAATTCTGCTCCTTGATTTCTGTGCAAATCTGCTGTACGGCCTGCCTGAAAATGTCTTGCTGAAATGCTGCCTTGGAATGTGTACCAAGATGTTGCCTCCTTCTCCTCACTGCCCAGAAATCTCCCTTGCTCTCTTGCTCTCCTTCTCTCAATTTGCTCATGAAATAATGAATGACCTTTTCCTCCTTTCCCTCCTTTAATCTAACCCTAAGTGACTTTTGGGGAATCCCTAAATCCAATGGCTGAGATAGATTGAGATCTAGGGCTGAGATTAAATGCTCATTTAAATCTCACTTTCTATTTTTTAATTCACACCACTTTAATAAAGACCCACTTAGTCATTTATTTCCAAAGTCACTTTTTCCTTTATAATTTTACATTGACTTTATTAAAAGTCACTTTAAAATTAGACTTTAGTAACTTTATCACTTAAAGTCACTTTTAAATTAGATTTAACTTTATAACTTTATAAAGTCACTTTAGTAACTTTATCACTTAAAGTCACTTTAAAATTAGATTTGACTTTATAAAAATTATAAAGTCACTTTAGGAGAAAAATTAAATTCTTTTGGACACTTTTCCCTAGGCCAAAGATCAAAGCCTTAGGGAACCACCTGTCCTCCGGTAACCAAATTTCAACACTCGCTCTTACCGAGGAAGGTGTTCCTCACCACACCCATCTTGTCTCTGAAGTAAACATGCTTGCCCCATGGTAAGGCTTTGGTAAGAATATCTGCAACCTGCTCCTCAGTGGGAATATACTCAAGCTTCACAGCTCCTTTCTGAACATAGTCTCTGATGAAGTGATATTTGATACCGATATGCTTTGACCTGTCATGAAATACTGGATTCTCCGTGAGTTTAATGCAACTCTGATTATCACAGTAAATCACTGAAGGTCTCAACGGCTGACCAAATAAGCCAAACAACCTCTTGCGAAGCCAGATGGCCTCACAACTAGCTAGACTGGCTGCCATATACTCTGCTTCCGCTGAACTCAATGCTACTGACTGCTGCTTCCGGCTGAACCATGACACCACTGCCGAACCCAACCCAAAACAGCACCCTGAAGTGCTCTTCCTATCAGAAGCACAACCTGCCCAATCAGAATCAGTGTAACCTACCAATCTCACTCCATCCCCCTGCCTGTAGTCCAGACCATAATCCACTGTCCCCTGCAAGTACCAAAAAATATGTTTTGCAGCCACCCAGTGAACCTTCCTAGGCTCACACATAAACTGACTCATCGTGTTGACTGCAAAACAAATATCTGGTCTAGTGTTGACCAGATACATCAAGGAACCAATCAGCTGTCTATACAATGTGGGATCCACCAACTCGGAATCCGAAGCATGAAGCTTCTTCCAGTTGGTGATCATCGGTGTCGACATGGGTTTACAATCATCCATGTGGAATCTACCAAGGATGTCCACAATATACTTCCCCTGCCCTAGGAGGAAATGCCCCTCCTCCTGCCACACCTCCAAACCCAAAAGGTAATGCATCAAGCCAATGTCCTTCATCTCAAACTTCGTCGCAAGATCTCTCTTGCAGTGCTCTATGAGTCTCTCTGCACCCGTAATGACCAAGTCATCCACATACAGCACCAGAATGAGAGGCTCCTCACCTATCACAATATAGTAAAGGTTCGGATCTGCCTCACTCTTTGTGAAACCCATCTTCTGCAAGTAAGTATCTATCCTGGAGTACCAAACTCTGGGAGCTTGCTTCAGGCCATAAAGGGCCTTCTTCAGTCTGCACACATGGGACTCCTTCCCATGCACCTCAAAGCCCTGTGGCTGCTCAATGTACACCTCCTCCTATATGAAGCCATTGAGAAATGCGGTCTTCACATCCATCTGGTGGATCTTCCAACCCATCTCTGTTGCTATCGATATAATGGAGCGGATCGAAGTATATCGAGCCACGGGAGTGAAGGTCTCCTCATAATCAACTCCCTCTACCTGGGAGAACCCTCTAGCCACAAACCTCGCTTTGAATTTCTCAATGTTGCCATCTGCAGCATGCTTTACCTTGTAAAGCCATCTGGAAGTAACCACGGATTTGCCCTCAGGCCTAGGCACCACCTCCCAAACATCATTCTTCATGATAGAAGAATACTCCTCCTGCATGGCCTCTCTCCAGACCTGCTGGCTAATTGCCTCCTCATAGCTAGAAGGCTCAGAGTCAAGGATGCTGGTAGCCATTGCCATATAGCTACAAAACCTCTCAGGTGGTATGCTCTCTTTGACCGGCCTCTTAGGCTCAGCAATAGATGTGGCATCTCTCAAGGTGTCCTGAAGCCACTTGGGCTTCCTCTTCCATGAGCACACTTCTCCTGCTGGAGAATAAAACTCCTCCTCCTCATCATCATCATCAGGAGCCTGAACTCCTGACTGTCTGTCTGCTGTCCTCCTGCCTACACCTAAACCTGTAGAAGTTGAGGTACCGTGTGAACTGTCTATCAGTGGAATCCCTAGTGAACTTCTCTGTGGACTGCTCTGCATGCTGCCCATAGCACCACCCCTCTGACTCTGCGAGCCACTGCCCACTGACGGACCTGACATCATCATAGATGTACCTTTGGATCCTCCCGATCCCTGCCCACTGGATCCCTGTGACTGACTCAACTGCTGCTGAGGGTCTAGCTGATCCAGATACTCTAACTCCCGTGACCTCCTAAAGGCCCTGTCCTCCTCGAACTTCACATCCCGCCTGAAAAAAACTTTCCTCTGTGCAGGAATGTAAATCCGAAAGGCCTTTGAGGTCTCACTTTAGCCCACAAAGATACCCTTCTCTGTGATGGGCTCTAGTTTGGTCCTCTTCTCCTTGGGTATGTAGGAGTATGTAATGCACCCAAAGATACGAAGATGACCAATATCAGGCTTCTTCCCAGAAAAAGCCTCCTCTGGAGTCAGGTGCCCCAAGGCACGATGCGGACTCCTGTTCTGCAAATAAACAGCTGTGTTGCAGGCCTCTGCCCACAAAAACAATGGCAACCCCTGATCATGTAACATGGCTTTGGAAGCCCCTCCGATGGATCTGTTCTTCCTCTCCACAACCCCGTTCTGCTGGGGGTTGTAAGGAACAGTTAACTCCCTCCTAATGCCTACCTCCGCACAATAGTCAACAAACTCTCCAAGGGTGTACTCTCCTCCATTGTTCGACCTCAGGGACTTGATCTTCCGACCTGTGTCTCCACAAGAGCTCTAAACTCCTGAAACCACTTGAAGACCTCACTCTTGGTCTTCAAGAAATAAATCCAGGTCCTCCTGGAGTGATCATCAATGAATAACACATAGTACTCATATCCACTCAAGGAAACATGAGACATCCGACCGCTCACATCGGAATGAATCAAATCAAGTATCCCGGTCGCTCTGCTGTCACTGCTGGGAAAAGGGGATTTGGCAAACTTGCCCATCGCACATCCTCTGCAAGTATCAAAGTGATCAGTACTGAACTCTGGCACACCTGTAGTGATCTCCCGCAAAGTCCTCAAGGCTCCATGATGCATGTGCCCCATCCTGGGGTGCCAAATCTCACACTGCTCAGAACTGCTAGCTCTGCTGTCGATACTGCTGCTCAATGCCAAAAGGGACTGAAATGCAAACTTGTACACCTTTGCATGGCGTACACCTATCACTCTAGCTGAATCAGCTGGAGTGCCCCTGGGATACATCAACACCTGTCCTCCCCTGAACAGTACCTCATATCCTCTGTCCTCCAAAGCTGAGATGGATATGAGGTTCTTCCTCATCCCTGGCACATAAAGAACATCTGACACTTTCAAGGGAGGTTTAGACTCCCTCTGAAATGTCAATGTTCCCACACTGACTGCTCTAACAACTCTGTCATCACCGAGTACTACCTCTATATCAGTGCCACTCTCTGAAAGCTCTGAGAAGTACTCACGGACTCCTGTCATGTGACGTGAATCCCCACTGTCCACATACCAGATACTTGAAGATGCTCCACTAATCGAGGGAAATGCATGCTCCCTCTGAACCTCTATGGCAGATGATCCCGCACGAGAGGACTCACACGCAGTGAACCCAAACTCCCGGTCAAAACGATCTGTAAAGTCCTCAACCTCTACTGAAGCTGCCATGCTCTGGTTCTTCCCCTTATTCTTCTTCTTCTTCGGACACACAACTGCATAGTGTCCCATCTTCTGACAATTCCAACACTTCACCTTGGAATATTCCTTCTGTGTGTTATCCTGTTTACCTTTACCTTTTCCTTTGCCCCCACCATTGCTTGTGGAAGCCTGCTTCTTCCCTTTGCCTTTCTTGCGTCCTGCCAACAGTGCTACATCCTCATCCTGCTCAACTGGCTTGGCTGCCCCAAGCTGACCTTTCCTGATCTCTATTTGAATGCAATCATCCCAAAACCTCTCCCATGTGGGAAGGGTCTCACGTGCACAAACCCCATCAGCAAAGTTCATCCATGAACTGGGGAGGCCATTCACTGCAATTCGCACCAACTCAGTGGGTGGAATGGCCTCTTCAATCGCTGCCAACTCATCTCTCACATTAGTAATCTTTGTGAGATATCCAGCTGCACTATCAGTCTTACCCATCTTAATGTTCTTCAGCTTCTCCTTCAGGACCATTTTCCGATTCTCATTGGTACTCTGGTAGAGGTTGGTCAATGTTGTCCACATCTCATGAGCATTTCTCTTTCCTCTCACATGAGGAATGCAATGGTCTTTGATTCCGTCTAGAATCAGTCTCTTACCCTTGTTGTTCTTTTTATTATATGCTGCCAACTAAGTAGCATCAGTAGGCACATTTACAGGGTTCTGTGCGGTATGCACCATTATGTCCCAGACTTCCGCCTCCTCAAAGATACTCTGCATTCTCTCCTTCCAAACACTGTAATTGGTATGCCCATCCAACCTATCCTCCACCCTCAGCCCCAAAGACATCCTGCTGTAGTAAAGGTAAAAATTCTTTTTGTGAAAAAATCAGCTTGCTGGAATTTTCTGAGTGAAAAATCAGCAGGTTGTATTTTTCTCCTTGCTATTCCAAACTGCTCTTTCAGCACTCAAGCTCTGATACCATGTAGAAATTTATGTTTTCCCACCCCCGTTTTTAGTTTCACCTTATTACTCCAAAATAGTTAAATGCCCTTTCCCATATCCATACATTTAACAAGCTGGAAAATAAATTTTGCTGAAAACACGAATTCTGGAAAAATTACAGAATGCTGGAAAATGCAGAAATAAATATTAGCACACATAAAACAGTCATTCACACATTTTGACACATATATTTTTGGTCGACATGACCTTGGAAAAACCCCCTACAACTCTTGGGGAAAACTAGTTTGAAAGCTCCTTCTTATTTCTGGAAAATGCTTTTTACAGTGAGAAATATTCGGCAAAAAATCAGCAAACAGACTTTTACAACTTATCTCGTTTTCCGTGCTTAACCACCGCCTCGGAAAAATGTGCAAACAGAAAAAACAGAACAGCAATAAATTCTGTACGTCCTCCTCGATTTTCGTGCCAAATTTCACCCTTAAACGCTGCTGTACAACCTACCTAGAAAAGCGTGTAAGCTGCCATAAAATCTGCTATATGGTTTTCTTGATTTCTATGCAGAAAAATAGTTGTACGACTGTACAAATTTCTGCCTAGAAATGCGTGCCAAGGTACAACCACTTGTTGTACGGCCTCCCTTAAATTTTGCTCCTCGATTTCTGTGCAAACCTGCTGTACAGCCTTGCTAAAAATGTCTTGCTGAAATGCTGCCTTGGAATGTGTACCAAGCTGCTGCCTTCTCCTCACTACCCAGAAATCTCCTTTGCTCTCTTTATCTCCTTCTCTCAATCTGCTCATGAAAGAATGAATGACCTTTTCCTCCTTTCCCTCCTTTAATCTAACCCTAAGTGACTTTTGGGGAATCCCTAAATCCAATGGCTGAGATAGATTGAGATCTAGGGCTGAGATTAAATGATCATTTAAATCTCACTTTCTATTTTTTAATTCACCCCACTTTAATAAAGACCCACTTAGTCATTTATTTCCAAAGTCACTTTTCCTTTCTAATTTTACATTGACTTTATTAAAGTCACTTTAAAATTAGACTTTAGTAACTTTATCACTTAAAGTCACTTTTAAATTAGATTTGACTTTATAACTTTATAAAGTCACTTTAAAATTAGATTTGACTTTATAAAAATTATAAAGTCACTTTAGGAGAAAAATTAAATTCTTTTGGACACTTTTCCCTAGGCCAAAGATCAAAGCCTTAGGGAACCACCTGTCCTCCGGTAACCAAATTTCAACAAAGAAGGCTCTATCTTGATAATGGAAGATTTTATCCATCACATGATGTCTACCATCTACCATCTTCCCATCCAATTCCTCATAAGTGAAGTGGTCATCGGAATGCTAAAATAATAATTAGGCCCTCAAATCATCACTGCTCCTCAGTGATAGCGCTATTGATCTCCATGATACTGCATCTTGTTGGAAATTTGATGCAGAGTGTTGTCCTTGATGGAAACCCACTGAATGAAGATGAAGACATGAAACTATTGACATGTGTTGTCCTTGATGGCAATCCACCCGATGAAGTTATTCTTGACTTGATGGACTTGGTAAATGATGTAAATCTGATGTGATATGATGTTTGTTGACAATATGATGCTAAGTGTTGTCCTTGAAAGGCAACCCACTTGATAAAGATGATGGCAACTTACTTGATGAAGTTGTGCTTGCTAGAATATGTTCTTGATGAAGAAAATATGATGTATCTACAGTGTGTACAGAAGGCAGTGAAGAAAAGAAGTCAGCATGTGCTCAATCTTGATGAAAAAGTATGTCTCTATGAATACGCGGATATGTCTAGGGGAAGTCGCGTATGCACGCGGGAAAGAACGTGATAAGTAGCGTATGTGAAAAAGCGCTCAAAAAGTGCAAAAACAGGGGCCCGTGGTATTGAAGACTCATGGTATTGATTTGGCTCGTGGTATTGAAGGCTCATGGTATTGCTTTGGCCCGTGGTATTGAAGGCTCATGGTATTGCTTTGACCCGTGGTATTGAAAAAGGATAAACCTATATAAGGAAAAGAAATTCATTGTGCAAATCATGAGTGTGGGTGCAAGATGTCTGAGCTTGAATGAATACTTCTCTTTGAAGTAGATCTGAATGGAAAGGGTTACACTTGAAGATAAATCTGAATGTATGATGCACCAATGATGAAGAAGGGGATCTAGATATGAAATGATGTAAATCGATGTGAAATGATGTATGATGCTAAGTGTAGTCATTGAATGGAAACCAACTTGATGAAGATGATGACAACTTACTTGATGAAGTTGTGCTTGATAGAATATGTCCTTGATGAAGAAAATCTGATGTATCTACAATGTGAACAGAAGACAATGAAGAAAGGAATTCAGAAAGTGCTCAAAGTATGAGAAAAAGAGTATGTCTCTATATATACGCGGATCTGTCTAAGGGAAGTCGCGTATGCACGCGGAAAGGAACGTTCCAAGTCGCGTATGGGCAAAAGCGCTCAAAAAGTGCAAACCCAAGGGTAACCACCATGGTATTAACCCATTGTATTAGGTAATGATCCGCCTATTTGACCCCGTCCAGGTAGTTTTGGGCTCATGGTATTGTTTTGGCCCATGGTATTGAAAAAGGGGCTCATGGTATTGAAAAAGGATAAACCTATATAAGGAGAACAAATTCATTGTGCATAACATGAGTGTGGGGGAAAGATGTCTGAGCTTGAATGAATACTTCTCTCTGAAGTATATCTGAATGGAAAGGGTTACACTTGAATGATAAATCTGAATGTATGATGCACCAATGATGAAGAAAGGGATCTAGATCTGAATTGCTCTTGTATTTGCTAGATCTGATTATGGAAGGCTTAGATCTGTGATGAGGCGAGCATCTAGGCGAACATCTGTCTGAAGCAAAAGGGTAGATCTGAACTGAATATCTGATCTGATGAAGTATGCTGCTCTGTAATGATTGAAGATATATACGCTACTTCGTCGCGGAGGAAGCGCGTATATACGTGGCTTCAGCGAAGAGAAAGCGCGTATGCGCAATAAAATATACACTGGGGTATACGCTGGTTTGTGTGGACGGAAGCGCGTATATACGCGACATCAGTGAAGTAAAAGCGCGTATGCAAACTAGGGTTTGCTGAAGCAAGGGGTATGAAATATCTGATCTGTTCTGCTATGTTTCTGCTATCTGATCTGTGTTGTTAAGTATCTATTGGTGATGTATGTTTGTGCTTAAAAGTTTGGAAAGGGTCCAGTCTGGAAATATGATGAAATGTGGCCTGCAAGTGGTGTTCTATTGAAGTTGTTGGATCCAGTGTGAAAATTGATGAAACGTGGTCCAAGGTGATGCTGAAGGTTGTAGCCTTCAGTCAGGGGGTTGTAGCTCCCTTCCAGGTGAGGCTGGTAAACGAGATCGGGGGGTCGTAGCTCCCTTCCAGGAGAGGCTGGTAAACGAGTCAGGGGGTTGGAGCTCCCTTCCAGGAGAGGCTGGTAAACGAGCGCAGGTGGGTGCCTGCGTGCTGGTCAAGTCTGCGCCAGCACATATGTTGTAAGATGTTTTCTATATAATAAAATATTGAAGGCTGAGCAACTGCAGCGGTGGTTTTCTCCCGATTTGGGTTTCCACCTAAAAATCCTGGTGTTCATGTGTGATGCTTTGTGTGATGGTTTATTCTGTTCTTACTGCACCTGTTTACTGTTTATTGAACATCTGATGAATGAATGATGGAATAATTTAAGTAAATATTTAATGACAGATCTAGATCTCTGTGTATACGCCAGTTTCATAAAGGGGATCCGCGTATATACGCTAGTTTACTAAAGGAAAGTAGCGTATGGGTTTTAAGGAATGAAAAAGTAAAAGGTTTTGATTATGCAGTAAATATTGATTCACCCCCCCCTCTCAGTATTTTTCCCAACAATTGGTATCAGAGCAGGTCCTTGTGCAGAAGCTTGATCGCTTAAAGGAGATCCGTCGCAATGGGAAGTCAAGAAGGAGTAATGTCTATAAAGCCACCTCTATATTCAATGGAAGCAATCTGATATTCTAGAAGGTACGTACAAAATCATATCTGCAAAGTCTTGGTGCAGATGTATGGGCAATCGTGGAAGAAGGTTATCAATACCCGGCAAGTATTCCTACTGATGCAGCAGAAAGGAAGAAGTATGAAACCAATGCCAAAGCATTAAATGTCTTGCTAGGAAGCATGTCTGAATTAGAATTTGCTAAAGTAATGCAGCTACATTCAGCAAAAGAAATATGGGACAAAATCATTCTAAGCTATGAAGGAGACACAAAGGTAAAAAGTGCAAAACTCCAAACTCTTAGAATTGAATATGAAAATTTGAAGATGCATAGTGATGAGAGTGTTGCCAGTTTCTTCCTTCGTCTGGATGATATTGTAAATCGAATGAGAAATTTGGGTGAAACCATAACTGATACTACTCTGGTTGAAAAATTCTTAAGATCCTTTACTTCAAAATTTGACTCTAAAGTTTCAGCTATTGAAGAAAGGCAAGATCTGCAAACGCTTACTATTGTTCAATTACATGGTACTCTGACTGCTTTTGAAATGAGACAAGGAGGTCCTTCTCAAATAAGAGAAGCTGCTTTTAAGGCATCTACAAAAGGAAAGGAAAAGGAAGTTGTCAAAGAATCTAGCTATATATCCGATGAAGAAGAAGCGAATTTCGTGAGAAAGCTCCAACTAGGTACTGGAAGGTTCAAAGGTAAGCTTCCCTTCAAATGTTTTGAGTGTGGAAAAGTTGGTTACTATGCTGCTAAATGTCCTTATAGAGAAAAACATGGTAAAGGGAAACAATTTGAAAAGAGAAAGAGTTATTATGCAAAAGAAGATGATGATGAAGTATCCAGTGAAGATGAAGAAGATTCTGACCAAGATCTAAAAGTGCTCATGGCTAAGAAGCAAAAGAAGAAGGCTACTCGAAACAAGAAGATACCTCAGAAATCATGTATAGCAAAAATTGAAGAAGATGAACCAGGTATTAATCGTTGTTCTTGTCTCTTACTTAACTGCATGTGCAATGATTATGATAGTGAAAGTGACAGTATGGATCCAGAAGTTTCTGACGAAGCTCTACAAATACTCATGGCAAAGAAGGAAAAGAAGAAGGCCGCTTGTAATACTCTTCTTTGTGCAAACAATAGTGAAGATAGCGAAAGTAAAGTTGTGGATCTACAAGAAGCTCTCAAGACTAAAGTTGAAGAACTACAAAGTTCAACTAATAAACAAGAAACTATCTACAAAGAGATGACCTCTCAAATGAAAGATCAAATAGAAATGTTGAATGGACAGATGGACAAGTATCAAAGGTTTCATACTTATGCATCCAATCGAATTAAAGAACTAGAAGCAGATCTTGAAAAATCAAGCAAGAAGAATGAAGGACTTGAAGCTGCAATCATCTCTCTACAAGCATATCTAGAAGCATCAAGTGAGAAAAATGAGGAACCTCTACAATCATTTGAAAAGGAAGGACTTCAAGCAGAAATCATTTCCCTCAAAGAAGACCTGGACAAATCAAATAAGAAGAATGAAGGCCTTGAAGCAGAAATCATCTCTCTCAAAAGGGTTCTGGAAAAATCAAACAAGAAGAATGAAGAGCTGGAACAAACATGTGAAGAAAACGAAAATTGGTTGAAAGAAAAGATTCTAAATCTGAAGGATCAAGTAGAAGATGGAAGAAAGAAAGAAGAAAGCATGACAAAGCAATGTCAAGCCTTGGAGGTTGAGGTAAACATTCTCAAAGGTAAATTAGAAGAAAAGGTTAAACTTTTGAGGTTTCAAGATAGTACTAATATTCTGGACAATATTCTAAGTAATCAAAGGTCTCCTGCTATCAAACTTGGTCTTGGTTTTCATGAAACTGTTAAAGGAGAATCTAGCTCACAAGGAAGTGCCAAAAATTCAGAGGATGTCAATGCAAAACCGGAAGTGTTGAAAGAGACAAAAGCTCAACCAACAATCATGAACTCTCAAAGGAATTTATTCAAGAACGTTGAATGCTTTAAATGTCATAATTATGGGCATGTTGCAGCAAATTGCAGGAGCAGATCATTTCAGCCTCAAACAAAGAGCTCCTACATAGAAAGGTACTCTGGTTTCTTCAAGGGATATTGTTTTCATGTAACAAGTATGGACATAAAGCAGCTGAGTGTAAAAGGAGGAAGATTAGAAATACTCATTATGATTCTTATGTTTATTTCTCTGACCACATGAGATGTTATGCTTGTAACAAGTATGGACATGTAGAAAAAGAATGCAGGATGAACAGATCTGGGAAAGTGGACAATTTTCAGCACACAGTTGGAAAGCTCAAGAAAATTTGGAAAAAGAAGGAGGACCGACCAGAAACGTAGGGAATTCAGACCCTACTGCAGTCATCCGCTTCTGGAAGCTTACTTCTCTGATTGACTGCAGGAATGATGTGGGATACATTATGAGATTTAGTAATGTATCGTCACAAGGGGAGCAATGTATGATGTCTCTCATGGTTTGATTATTCTGGTTATGTTTACTTCTGACAGCGCATTTGATGTGGAAAGGACAGGTACAGGAGGTACAAACTCAGGAGGAAATGAAGGAAGATGAAACTTTTCTATGCTTCACTTTCCATACACGGGTTATATTAACAAAAGTCGCGTATACACGCGAGTTTCTTCAGACACAGTCGCGTATGCATTGATGATAAGAGAATTTATCTGATAGCTGAAGATCTAGAGCAGAGGTCTAGGGGGAGCATCAGTCTGACTACTGATGATTGCACTGTTAGCATCATTCTGGTTATACTCATGATAATGGAATGATACATGGGTTCTTGTGTTGAAGATTATGGATGAAGCCTGGTTGCTTTATGATGAAGAGCATTCGTTTTTGAAATGAAAGTCTTATAATACAGAGATGAGGACAGATCATGCAGAGATTGTTGTTGATGACTTGCTGTTGAAGGTGTTTCAGATTGCACAAGCTAAGGAAGAGCACTGGTTTAGGGGGAGCAGCAGGTTGAATACTAATGATTGCATTGTTGGCAATATGACTGCTTATTCTTTGGTTTTTGTGATACTCATGCTTAAATGATGATGACTTGGTACATGGTTTATTGTGATGATTTTTTGAGCCCTGGTTGCTGATAAGTATCTTTTGTACTCACACATGGATGAGTTGGATGTCATTTGATTCAGAAATAAATCATGCAGAGTTTGTTACTATGGTTAAGAGATATTTCATGTTAAATCTTGAAGATCATGGTGATGTTGGACCACTTGGATGATTGCTTGACACCTATGTGAAGATGTTGTTCTGATATGAGAATCCCTCTTGGAAAGATTGTATTGATGCTGCAAAGAATCTGAAGGCTTGGTTACTATTATGCTGATGCTACAACCGTTGGGTGATGCTTGAAGACATCACTACACTATTCTATCTATCTGTAGTCCAGGGAAGCATTCAAATATCTCAGAAAGAAGCTGAACATTGTCTTTTCCTCACAAATAATCAGATCTGGTTGAAATTTAGAAGATGGCATTGGATACGCAGGTTTCATGAAACACAGTCGCGTATATACGCGAGTTCCTGCACAGAAAACCGCGTATGTTTGGTTGCTGACAATTTTTGCTTGGTTTAGCTCTCTTCAGCATAGCTGTAGTGCTGTTTGGTATCTCTGATACTGTTTGGTATCTCTGGTAGTGTTCAAGTTCTCATAAATCTATTTCTAATGTTTTGATGAAGATGCCTTGATGATTTGTTGGTGAAAGTGTTCAGGATGCACAATCTAAGGGGGAGCCTTAGTCATATGAAAAGGATGCTTGGTTGCACAGATTCAGGGGGAGCATTAGCGTTGCTGAGTATAATGCATGGTTGGCATTATGATGGTTCTGAAATATGTTCTCTTTCTTGAGGATTTTCTGGTGTTGGTCTTAAAGTCATATTTGTATTTTTGATAAAAAGGTCATGTGAAGACCCATGCTGTAAAATTGTAATATTCAGTCATGTAAGGACTTGTCAAATTTGTAAACCCACTTGGTTGGGTAGCTGAGTTGAAATGTGTAAACCCACTTGGTTGGGTACTTGAGTCTTATATGTAAATCCACTTGGTTGGATACTTGATGTAAGTATGAGTCTTTGGTGATAGGAAGCTCATAGAGTCATGTACTTCATTGACAAATTTGCTTTAAGATTCAGCATGAACTCAGGGGGAGCTTGGCCACTTTAGTACATATCAGATATGCAGAACGCTTCTTCCACATGAGGAGAAAAGGGGGAGAGTATGTTGGTTTTGATCCGCCCTTTTCCCTTGATGTCAAAGGGGGAGAGTAATATGGTGTTTGAAATGGAGAGAAAGAATGGTGTCAAAGAATGGGGAGATTGACATGATGTCATTGTATTCTTAATGTACCTATCTGCTGTGGTAACCAAACACCATCATGGTTGCCATCAAGTCCAAAGGGGGAGATTGTTGGAAATATGATGCAGAGTGTTGTCCTTGATGGCAACCCACTAAATGAAGATGAAGACATGCGACTGTTGACATGTGTTGTCCTTAATGGCAAACCACCTGATGAAGTTATTCTTGACTTGATGGACTTGGTAAATGATGTAAATCTGATGTGATATGATGTTTGTTGACAATATGATGCTGAGTGTTGTCCTTGAAAGGAAACCCACTTGATGAAGATAATGACAACTTACTTGATGAAGTTGTGCTAGAGAGAATATGTTCTTGATGAAGAAAACATGATGTATCTACAGTGTGTACAGAAGGCAATGAAGAAAAGAATTCAGAATGTGCTCAAAATATGATGAAAAGAGTATGTCTCTTTGTATACGCGGATTTGCCTAGGGGAAGTCGCGTATGCACGCGGAAAAGAACGTGCCAAGTCGCGTATGGGCTAAAGCGCTCAAAAAGTGCAAAACCAAGGGTAACCACCATGGTATTGACCCATGGTATTGGGTAATGATCAGCCTAATTGACCCCGTCCAGGTAGTTTTGGGCTCATGGTATTGTTTTGGCCCATGGTATTGAAAAAGGGGCTCATGGTATTGAAAAAGGATAAACCTATATAAGGAGAAAAAATTCATTGTGCATAACATGAGTGTGGGTGCAAGATGTCTGAGCTTGAATGAATACTTCTCTCTGAAGTATATCTGAATGGAAAGGGTTACACTTGAATGATAAATATGAATGTATGATGCACCAATGATGAAGAAGGGGATCTAGATCTGAATTTCTCTTGTATTTGCTAGATCTGATTATGGAAGGCTTAGATCTGTGATGAGGCGAGCATCTAGGCGAACATATGTCTGAAGCAAAAGGGTAGATCTGAACTGAATATCTGATCTGATGAAGTATGCTGCTCTGTAATGATTGAAGATCTATACGCTACTTCGCCGCGGAGGAAGCGCGTATATACGCGGCTTCGGCGAAGAGAAAGCGCGTATGCGCAATAAAATATACACTGAGGTATACGCTGGTTTGTGTGGACGGAAGCGCGTATATGCGCGGCGGAAGTGAAGTGAAAGCGCGTATGCAAACTAGGGTTTATTTGAAGAAGAGGGTATGGAAATATCTGATGCGATTATAACGTGTTTTGCATATCGATACGTGTTGATAAGTATACGTTGGTGATGTATGTTTGTGCTTAAAGTTTGGAAAGGGTCCGGTACGATATGATGAAAGGTGGCACCGTGTTGTTCTCTTTGGAAGTGGTTGGATCAGGTGTGAAAATTGATGAAACGTGGTACTAGGTGATGCGAGGGTTGTAGCCTTCAGTCAGGGGGTTGTAGCTCCCTTCCAGGTGAGGCTGGTAAATGAGATCGGGGGTCGTAGCTCCCTTCCAGGAGAGGCTGGTAAACGAGTCAGGGGGTTGGAGCTCCCTTCCAGGAGAGGCTGGTAAACGAGCGCAGGTGGGTGCCTGCGTGCTGGTCAAGTCTGCGCCAGCACATATGTTGTGAGATGTTTTCTCTATAATAAAATATTGAAGGCGGAGCAACTGCAGCGGTGGTTTTCTCCCGATTTGGGTTTCCACCTAAAAATCCTGGTGTTCATGTGTGATGCTTTGTGTGATGGTTTATTCTGTTCTTACTGCACCTGTTTACTGTTTATTGAACATATGATGAATGAATGATGGAATAATATAAGTAAAGATTTAATGACAGATCTAGATCTCTGTGTATACGCTAGTTTCATAAAGGGGATCCGCGTATATACGCTAGTTTACTGAAGGAAAGTAGCGTATGGGTTTTAAGGAATGAAAAAGTAAAAGGTTTTGATTATGCAGTAAATACTGATTCACCCCCCCCCCCCTCTCAGTATTTTTCCCAACAAGGTTAAGATTATGGATTTAGTTAGGTTAAGGTTAAGGTGAAGGTTAAGGGGGTAAGGTTGAGGTTAAGGTTAAGGGTAAGGTCAAGGTTAAGGTTAAGGTTATGGTTATGGGAAGGTTGAGGTTAAGGTTATGGTTAAGGTTAAGGTTAAGGGTTTGGTTAAGGTTAGGGTTAGGTTATAGTTAAGGTCAAGGTTAAGTTTAATGTTAAGGGTAAGGTTAAGGTTAAGGTCAAGATTAAGGTTAAGATTAGGTTAAGGGTAACGTTAGGGTTAGGTTAAGGTTAAGGTTAAGCTTAAGCTTAAGGTTAAGGGTTTGGTAAGGTTAAGGTTAAGTTATGGTAAAGGTTACGTTAAGGTTAGGCTAAGGTTAAGGTTAAGGGTTTAGTTAAGGTTAATGTTAGTTTAAGGTTAAGGTTAATGATAAGGGTTTGGTCTAGGTTAGGGTTAGGTTATAGTTAAGGTCAAGGTTAAGGTTAAGTTATATTGAAGGTTAAAATTAAGACTCGTAACCTTAAACTTAACCTTAATCTTTACTTAACCTTAACCATAACTATAACCTAAACCTAACCTTGACCAAAGCCTTAACCTTAACTTGACTAAACCTGTAACCTTAACCTAACTTAACCTTAACCTTGACCTTGACTTTAACCTTAACCTTATCCTTAGCCTTCATCTTAACCTAGCCTTAACCTTAACCTTAACTATAACTTAATCCTAACATTAACCTTAACCTTAACCTTTACCTTAAAATTAACCTTAACCTTAACCTTATCTTACCCTTAAGCTTAAGTTATCCTTAACCTTAACCTTAACCTTAATCTTGACCTAATCGTAACCTTAACCTTAACTATAACCTAACCCTAACCTTAACCTTAACCTTAACCTTACCCTAACGTTAAACTTAACCTGAATAAACATGTAACCTTAACCTTACCTTAACCTAACTTTAACCTTAACTTTAACCTTAACCATAACCCTAACCTTGACCAAACCATCAACCTTAACCTTAACCTTAATCTTAACCTAACATTAACATTAACATTAACCTTAACCTAACTATAACCTTAACTTTAACCTAAGTTAAACTTAACCTTGACCCTTACCTTATCCTTAACCTTAACCTTACCCTTAACCTTCAGCTTAACCTCACCTTAACCTAAACCTTAACCTCACTAAACCCGTAACCTTAACCTTAACCTGAACCTTTACCATTAACCTTAACTTTAACCTTAACCTAACCCCCTTAACCTTAACCTTTTCATAACCTTAACCTTAACTAAAACCTAACCCTAACCTTAACCAAACCCTTAACCTTAACCTTAAATTTAACCTAACCTTAACCTTGAATTTACCCTTAACCTAACCTTAACCTTAACCTAATCTTAACCTTAACTTTACCTTAACCTTGACTTACTCTTAACCTAACCTTAACTTTAACCTTAACCTTATCTTAACCTTAACCTAACCTTAACCTTAACCCTAACCTAACTATAACCTTACCATAACCTAACTTAACCTTAACCTTCACCTTCACCTTCACCTTAACTTTAAATTTACCCTAACCTTAAGGGTTTAGTTAGGTTAAAGTTAAGGTTAAGGTCAAGGTCAAGGTTAAGGTTAGATTATAGTGAAGATTAAGGTTAAGGGTAAGGTTAGGGTAAAATTTCATGTTAAGGTTAAGGTTAAGTTTAGGGTTAAGGTTAGGGTTAGGTTAAGGCTAATATAAAAATAAGGTTAAGGTTAAGGTTAGGTTAAGGTTAATTTTAAGGTTAGGGTTAGGTTAAGGTTAAGATAAGGATAAGGTTAAGGTTAAGTTTAATGTTAAGGTTAAGGTGAAGGTTAGGTTAACCTGTAACCTTAACCTTAACATTAACCTTAACCTTCACTATAATGTAACCCTAACCTTCACCAAACCCTTAACCTTAACTATAACCAAACCTTAACCTTAACCAAACCTTTAACCTTAAGCTTGACTTTACCCTTAACTTAACCTTAACCTTAACTATAACCTTAGCCTTACTTTAATCTAACTTAACCTTAAGCTTGACCTTGACCTTGACCTTGACCTTAACTTTACCCTAACCTTAAGGGTTTAGTCAGGTTAAGGTTAAGATTAAGGGTTTGGTCAAGGTTAGGGTTAGGTTGAGGTTAAGGGTGAAGATTAAGGGTAAGGTTAAGGTTAAGGTTAGGTTAAGGGTAAATTTAAGGTTATGGTTAGGGTTAAGGTTAGGGGAAGGTTAAGTTTAAAATAAAGGTTAAGCTGAAGGTTAAGGGTAAGGATAGGGTAACATTAAGGTTAACTTAAGTTAAGGTAAGGTTAAGGCTAGGTTAAGGATAAGGTTAAGGTTAGGTTAAGGTTAAGATTAGGTTAAGGGAAAAGTTAACGTTAAGGTTAGATTAAGGGTAAAGTCAAGGTTAAGGTTAGGTTATAGTTAAGGTCAGGTTAAGGTTAAGGTTAAGGGTTTGGTCAAGGTTAGGATTAGGTTATAGTTAAGGTTAAGGTTAAGGGTAAAGATAATTTTATAGTTAAGGTTAAGGTTAGGGTTAGGTTATAGTTAAGGGTAAGATTAGGTTAAGGGTACAGTTAAGGTTAAGGTTAGGGTTAAGGTTAGGGGAAGGTTTTAGTTAGGGTTAAGGTTAAGGTTAAGGTTAGGTTAAGGTTAAGATAAGGTTAAGGTTAAGGTTAAGGTTAGATTAAGGGTAAATTTAAGGTTAGGTTTGTTAGCCACCTATAATATTTTGTTATACCAAAAGGTGGCTAAAAATTTTTGGAGCCTCCAAGGAACAAATTTTATCACTAAAAATTGTTGGCTCTTGAAGTCTCTCTAAGGCCTCATGCCTCTGTCCAGATCCCTTATTTCCGTTTTCATCCTAAAAACCTCTGAAATCCTTCAAAAATCCCAAGTTAAAAACTGCTGCAGAACCTCTTGGTCCCCTTCCTTTTCTTCCTCACTAACCTCATTTTCTATTCTCCATTTCGCATGAAAACCCCACAATTTCATGTTTCTCCTTTTTTCCATTTCATTAAAATCCCTTTTATAAGGTTAAAAACCCACTTTTTAACCTTACCGAAACCTTCATTTCCTTCAAAAAACCCTTAAAAAACCATGAAAATACATGTTTTTATGTATTGGACTTAAACCCCTCGAGCTTAAGCCCTTAGCCCCTTTTTTCCATACGCCCGCACCCTGGAACCATGTTTTAAACCTTTGGCGCTTATCGCAAAGCGCAGATCGCAGAATTTCCAAATTATTATTTTTTAAAATTGATGCATCGCAAATATCTGCGATGCGATCCATCACAGATCACAGATTGCATTTTTCAGTTTTCTTCCAAAGAGCTCATCGCAAATATCTGCGATGCGATCCATCGCAGATCGCAGATCGCATTTTTCAGTTTTCTTCCAAAGAGCGCATCGCAAATATCTGCGATGCGATCCATCGCAGATCGCAGATCGCATTTTTCAGTTTTCTTCCAAAGAGCACATCGCAAATATCTGCGATGCAATCCATGGCAGATCACAGATCGCAATTTTCACTTTTCCTCCAAAATCCATCGCAAATATTTGCAGTGCGATCCATCACAGATCGCATTTTTCATTTTTCTACCAAAGAGCGCATCGCAAATATCTGCGATGCGATCCATCGCAGATCGCAGATCACATTTTTCAGTTTTCTTCCAAAGAGCTCATCGCAAATATCTGCGATGCGATCTATCCCGCCGAGCCCACCATCTGATACCCCCGCCTTTCATATTAAAATGCTTTTTTCCTTTTCTAAAGTCGAAAATGATATATTTTGTGGTTTACAAAGGTTTTGCCCATTACATCCCGCCGCTGCATCTCCGCCGTCGATCTGCACCCCTGCTCCATGATCCAACGACCCAGCTTCCTCCGCACAACCTCCAATGCAGTTTAACCTATAAACGCAGGACTTCATAACTTTCGTTTGAATTTTTCAGGGTTTAAATTTTTCCGCTATATTCAGAAGGAAATTCGAAAGATGAGGGTGTCGACCCTCCCTCTTTGGATTTGTCAAAGGAAATCGGCCACAGGGTGCAAATTCACGTTTTCATCAGTGTTTCATGAGGCATTGATGCCATATAACCCTGCGCAGCCCTGTGTAACAGTGAAGAACCAAGAATCCGGCACAGTCAAAGAGTATCAGCTATAGAAGACCATAAATGTGCCAGCACAAAGAATTGAAGACAGTTTTATGGGGATTACGGCTAAGACTATTATCAAAAGCCTAATCCCCCAATCTAAAACACAGTTTAAAGAAAACCTAAAGTGTTTTATCAGACAGAAAGCCTCCACTGCCACATCTGAGGCAAATTGATTCCTCAGCTACCCCCGAGCCACCTGTTGCCTCAAACCTTTCAAAATAGAGGCCAAAGTTAATGAAGAAAATCATATATTTGCCTCCAGCGCAGCCAGGGAGTTACTTCTGCAAGGAAATCAATGAAGAAAATATCCGTGGAGTTACTCCACACGATACCTAGAGCCTCAAAGTCAAATAAAGCTCCCATCCAGCTTTGATATTTATTATAAAAGTTAATACAGTGATCCACTTGTAAAAACTTCTCCATCGAGCCCCTCAAAAGGCCGAGAAGTCATGTATCTGTATTAATTGTCATTAGAGATTTTTTGTTAGGTCTCACCTCCTCATTCTTCTATAAATACCTCAGTAGAAGATGAGAAGTTGTTGGTTGAGTTGCTTACAGAGCTTTGAAATACATTTGAGCCTAAACTTCTAATTGTAAATAGTGTTCACTAGCCCTTGGAGCTCTGCTTGTGATAGATTTGTTAGGCTAAGTAGTGAAGATGATTGCTGAACTGAAACATTGGACTGGAATATTGTAATGGGTTTGACATCAATATAAAGTTGTTTCTTGGGATCTTGGTCTATAATACTGGTGAAGTGCCTCTTTCTTTGTTAACCGTTTTCCTTCTATGTATGCCATATTGTCCATATTTCCTCTGTAAAGAACAGTTTAAACAGGGTTAGGATCTGTTGTATATCAGTAGCCTTCTCTGGCTGAGAAATATTTATCTTAATGTTTTCCTTATATTAGTTTATTTAAGAATGATTCAATACAGTTTAAACAGCGAGGAATGTTGGCGTTCCCTCGTCCTTCTGTTGGCTTAAAACATTGTTCTTGAATGTGATTTCCATTATTTGCCATTAAAGTGAGACTAGAGAAGATATGGTTTGCCCTGATTCCTAGATTCTTTTCTCCAAAGGCAGATTATGAAAGTTTCCCTTGGTGTTGACTAAAAGCAGACTAGGTTTAAAAGTACTTTATCTGATCTTAAGTTACACTTTGTTTTTCTTATATGTTTTCATAATTTCTCAAGGTAATTATGTGGATTACTGGATTTTTTGTCAATTAAGCTGCTTTAATACAAACTTGACCAAGAAGTCAATGGTTAGCCCTGCACTTGGTTGGTTTTAAACAGTTACTTAAAAGACTTTTCTTGTTTGGACTGACTATAAATCCTCTGAGAAATTATTATCAGTTTCCACCCATCCAACACTTTATTGTTTCCATTCCATCATTTTAATCTCAATAATCCTGTGGTATAGATGAATTTCCCCTTGGATCACTCTTGATGTTTTTGTTCAATTAAAGACCTGTTATGACTCCATAGCCCAATGGACTAAAAACCAGCGTTATATCTATCTTTTAGCCATAGCTGTTCTTCCCTCTTGCAACTTCTCACCTTTTAAACTCTTTGCATTCAGGACTTTTCACCTCAAACAGTAATCATGCTCAACCATCCAAAAAATAAACAAACCCTTGGCCTTCATAACTAGCCTAATACCATAAACCCAAACTTCAAAGACAAATCCATCTTTGTACATATTGGAGAGATCCCACTCCGGATTCAGGAGGGCTAGATCCTAGAATCCCAAAGTTGGTTGAAACGATGTTGTTTCTGTAATTGGACTCTGCCAATCTTACTAATAAATTACAGAGACCTAACATTTCTGGCGACTCCGCTGGGGATTTACAAACCCAGAAGTTTTTAAGGATAATTATACGATATTCAGAGATTTGGTTCATAGAGCGTTCACTTTATTAACCAGCTGGAGCCACCACCTAACATTTCTGGCGACTCCGCTGGGGAACCTGAGTGTTTTTAATATCTTTTAGAGACCTCAGAAAACCCTTGATTCAAGAATACTTTGAGAGTAAAAAGAAACCTTTTCAAGCACTACCAAGAAATGGTAATCATGATGGAACTTGTTTGAATCATTGACAAAGTAGGTCAACCCTAGGACTCTGATAGGTCTTCATCTAACCTTGAAAAATCAGCTAGCTTAGACATAAGAGTAGACTGTCTTTGTCTCAAAACCGTAGCTAAGTTTTGGAGCAAAGTTAGGATATTCTTAAAAAGCCACACAACTGAAAAATAACTCAGAAAAACCTTAAAAATATTTCAGATTGGTATTCAATAAACATAGTGGTGGACCATAAAACCTTTTACCTCCTTAGGAGCTAAAAACTTCCACTTGGCGACTCCACAATCCTTAGCAGACCTTAAGACTCCACTGGGAAGAACCCACATCATTATAATATCATTCAAACTTAGTTAGAGGACTGTAGGATTAGGATTTGTGTAAACAGATTATCTAACCTCTTAAAGATTGTCATATCTGGTTGAACTTTTCTGGTTTATTTGGGTCTAAAAACATAGCATAGTGGCTCCTAGAAAGATTCACACTAGAGCCCATCCTGAACCTGATCCACCTGAAGTAGTTGATAACCCAGAAAGTATCCTTAGGAAGTCTCCTAAGATCAAATTATCAACTGTTGTCAGGTCACCCTTGAGAGCTAAATCAGTTCCTGAAAATCTTTCAGCTCTGCAACAATCACAAGCTGACTTAGTAAATCCATTTAGAACTAGGTCATTTGATGATATAATACAGTTAGGCTCTGAGTCTTCACTTTCACCCCCAGAAGCAAGTGAACATCCTAGTGATAGAGAAACAATACCTCCTGATTTACATTTCCTTCACAACCTAGGTGTCTCTCATCCAAGATCAGCTCAGCAGTCTACTCTTGATCCATCCACTTCTACTCATCCTACATCCACTGTTCAAACCACCACACCTCAGCCCACTTTCCCTTTTGTTAATCCACCTCTTGTGAATCCACCTCCACCTCCTATCATGGCAACATGGTATGCTCCCCTAGTTCTTCCTGCACCACTAGTCAATCTTCCACAAGACTATCAGTCCAAAATTCCATTATATGATGCTATCAATGCTACAACTGCATCACAACATGTGGATAAGATGAATGATTACTTTGACAGAAACAAAATTGATGATGATTCTGTCAAACTCAGATTATTTGCTCAAAGATTTGGGGGAGAAGTAAGAAAATGGTTTAAAAGCTTAGCCCCCCATAGCATTAATGATCTCCAAGCTTTCCATCAAACTTTCTTAAACAAATGGGAAGTGAGAAAGAATCCTCTCCAGGTCCTTACTGACTACAAAAATCTCCATAGAAACCCCAGGGAAAGGTACAAGCCTATTGTACTAGATTTAACAGTGTGTATAATGCGCTCTCCCTAGAATTAAAACCTCCACAAGGCTCAGCCTTAAACAAGTTTCCTGAAGGGTTTGATGCTGACATGAACTATTCACTCAGAGAGAGAGATTTTGCAACCCTTGAAGATATGCAAGGAGGCGCTCTTTCTGTGGAAGTCAACTTAATGGAGAAGAGAGCAAGGGTGAAGGTTGAAAAGAGAGTATCTTTTAGAGAGGAGTCCACACCTTCTACTTCCAACTCAAATATGGAAAGGATGATGGAAGAGATGATGAAAGAGATGAGCATAATTAAAAGAGCACAGGCAAGTCAAAATCAAACTGCTCCTCAAAACAGAAACCAAAACCAGAATCAGAATGTTAGAAGGAACCAACCTCCAAACAGACCTAGGGAAGGTGATCAACAGATCACTCCTCCCTTTCATCAGAACTATATAAGTGAGGGTGAGGAAATAGACGAAATAACATAGGAAGGTGCTATCAACATGCTTGAGGTCGATGATGATGATTTTGAGATTCATTATGTTAAAAAACAAGGTCTATATACACCGTATGATGACAAAAGAGATGATGATGAAAATCATTATCAAGACATGGAAAATGTCATCATAGAGCCTCAAAGAGAATATGACCTTAGAAGAAAAACCAATCAACAGCCCTCCAACACCATAACCTCTGATAAATCTTCACAAAACAACACTGCAACCAAGCCCAGTGTTGTCAAACAAAAGGAAAAAATGGTGGCTGTAAATTCTGATAAATGTAAAGAGAAAGGCACTCAAAACACTGAAAAACAGAGTGCAGACTCTAGCAGTACTAACACTTCAGCTAGTACTCCTATTACAACTGTTATGTCAAGTGTAAATAAAACAAATCAGCAAGCTATTGCTGCTGATAAAGTGACAACTAAAAAGGCTGAAACCAACACTTCGAAGAATCAAATTCCTTTCAGCCTGGAACAGGAAATTTCTAAGATTAAAATCTATGTTCCCTTAACCGAGTTAGCTGCCCAACATGTATATAGGACCCAAATTTTGAAGGCTTTAAATATAGAAGAAAATGGAGATACAGTCAATCTTAGTGATGACCAGCCAGAGCTTATTTTTGGTCCAAAGATTGAAGGTAGATATCAAGAGGGACCTGTCCCTCCCTTTTATGTGATTTTAAACATTCATGACAAAATTCTGCACAACGCTATGCACGACTCAGGGGCTTCTCATAATTTAATGCCTAAAGCCGTAATGGAGAGCCTGGGTCTTGAAATCACCAGACCTTATAAAGAATTATACTCCTTTGACTCAAGCAGAGTAAAATGTCTAGGGTTGATCAAAGACCTCTGTGTTAACTTAGCCCAGATTCCATCCAAATATTTAGTTATGGATATTGTTGTGGCTGATGTTCCCCCAAAATATGGAATGTTATTATCAAGATCATGGGGGGCTAAGTTACAAGGTACAATGCAAATGGACATGACCTATGCAACTATCCCTGTTTTCAATAAAACTAGAAAACTTTACAGGGAGTCTCATATGCAATACACGGTCACTAGTCAGGACAGACCACAAAACTCTCCTATCTATTCTGTCAATACAGGCCTTGATTCTTTTATCATGTTTAATGATGAAACATTCAGTGAGCCGGTCACTTTAACAGAATCAAGGGCCGATGGAAAGGAGAAGGTAAATAACGCAGAAGTGTCTGAACAGTTTGTTACACTTGAAAGCATTGGAAAACAAAACATATGTCTAGATTTACAAGTCATAGGTCCATTGCGTTTAAAACTTGACAGCGAAGAAAGCATTCCTCAACACATTGAGAAACTTGAGGAACCAAAACATACAGGGGACGTTCACCAAACTGATGAAACCAAGATCAATCCCCTTTGGAGTATGCATTTTGATGGATCATGCACTATAAATAATGCTGGTGCAGGTGTCTGGATTCGCAACACTGAAAGCAACCACACTGAATGTATTTATTGTAAATTAAACTTCCAGTGTTCAAATAAGATAGCAGAATATGAATCCCTTCTCTTAGGCTTGCATCTCTTGAAGAAGTTAGGAGCCAGAAGAATTAATGTGTATGGGGATTCCGAGTTAATCATTAGGCAAGTCAATGGGGAGTATAATGCAAATCATCCCAGACTCAGGGCCTATCGAAATGATGTCATGGCTATTTTGAAAACATTTGAGGAATCCAACCTGAGTTTTGTCCCAAGAAAATGTAATATTGCCGCTCACAATTTAGCCTATGCAACTAGAACATGTCTAATGCCATATGAAACCAGAGACAACACAACTCCAATAAAATTTAGACCAGCCGTTCCTGATAACAAAAAATATTGGCAGGTGTTTGAAAACGACAAACAAATAGAAGACTTCATGCAATTCAGAAATGAATTCGAACTACACGGTTCAGACTTAGATCATGATACAGACTGCAGTGAAGAAAATTTTCTTGATGAAGAAGAACCGTCCCCTGAACTCACTAATATAAACCTGTTATCTGGCAAACTTGAAAGTAAAACATAAACGAATGCAGAGTTAGAAACAAAGGAGTTAGAAACTCTGCACTCCAAAGACGAACGTTTGCCCAAGGGTCTGGCCCCTTTAGAAGAGTTGTTCGATTTTAACGATGTGGCAAATAAACCAAAACTGGAACCTATAGAGACTAAAGTGGAGGAATGAAATATAGGCAGTAAGGAAAAACCAAAAATGATTAAGCTGTCTAAAACTTTGCCAGCTCACACTAAACTCAAATACATAGAGCTATTCAAAGAATTTTCTGATGTTTTTGCATGGAGTTATGAAGATCTTAAGTCCTATGACACTTAAATAATACAGCACAAAATCCATCTTAAAGAAAACCAAAAACCATTCAAACAGAAACTGCGTAGAATAAACCCAGTACAGTTGCCTTTGGTTAAAAAGGAAATCATGAAGATGTATGATGCTGGTATTATTGTCCCTATTAGATATTCTGAATGGGTATCTAATCTGGTGTCTGTTAGGAAGAAGACCAGAGAAATCAGGCTTTGTATAGACTTTAGAGACTTAAACAAAGCTTCATTAAAAGACAACTACCCTTTACCAAAGATGTATCACATTCTACAAAGGGTGGTAGGGTCTAGAAGAATTTCTTTGCTGGATGGCTATTCAGGGTATAATCAGATCTTAGTCCACCCTGCTGATCAATTAAAGACAGCCTTCACTACACCGTGGGGCACTTTCATGTATGTGAAAATGCCTTTTGGTCTAATGAATGCTGGAGAAACCTTTCAAAGAGCCATGGACATAGCATTCTCGGAAGAACTGAGCTTCTTCATCATTATCTATCTGGATGATGTCACTGTGTTTTAAAAAATAGATGAAGAGTAATTAAAACATTTAAGAAAAGTTTTCGAGTAATGCAGGAAGTTCGGAATATCTTTAAACCCTAAGAAGACACTATTTGGTCTCCAAGAAGGTAAACTTCTTGGGCACATTATTTCTGAAGAGGGTATAAAGATATATCCCCAGAGGATTGAGGCCATATTGCAAATCTCTCATCCTCGAAACATCAAGGAGTTGCAATCTTTCATTGGGAAGATTAACTTTTTGAGAAGGTTCATCCCCAACTTAGCCGAGCTCCTTAGGAATATCACAAACATGTTAAAGAAGGAGCAAGGGGTAAAATGGACCTTGGAAGCAAAGATGTCCTTTGAGCTGGTAAAACAAGCATTAACCAAAACACCGGTTCTCATAAGTCCTGATTTTTCAAAGGATTTTTATATTTTCTCATTTGCATCGGAACATACCATTGCTGCTGTCCTTTTACAGAAAAACCCACAAGGGCAAGAGCAGCCCATTGCATTCTTTAGCAAGGCATTAATGGATGCTCCTCTGAAGTATAAAATTATGGAGAAACAAGCTTTTGCTTTAGTAAAGGCTTTAAAGGACTTCAGGGTATACGTCCTTCACTCACACATCATTGCCTTTGTCCCAAATTCAGTTGTTAAAGACATCCTAACACAGGACCCAGATGGTAAGAGAGGTAAGTGGATTGCTGTTATTATTGAATATGATTTAGAAATAAAACCCACTAAGCTCATCAAAGGCCAAGGTCTAGCTAGATTAATGGCTGAATCAAATTGTGAAGTTCTTGATATTCATATGATTAATGCTTTAGATGATCAAGAGGAAATCTTGATACCCACTTTTGAAAACCATTTCATCAATTCCTCTTGGTATGCTGATATTGTTTATGTTTTGCTTAATTTAAATACACCTCCTGGTTTATCAAAAACAAAGGCAAGGTTCTTGAAGCTGAAAGCAGTAAACTATTGCATTATTGATATATGTCTTTATTGGAAAAATGCAAGTGGTATATTTCTTAAATGTTTGCCTGAGTTTGATGCAGAGAAGTTTAAGCAGGAATTCCATGAAGGAGAGTGTGGGGGTCATTTGTACTGGAAGTCAATAGCCAACAAAATTTTGAGGGCTGGTTTCTATTGGCCTACTCTTTTTCCTGATATACACAAGATGACCACTACTTTCCATAAATGCCAACTGTTTGAAGGCAAGAGAAAATTGCTACCCCTTCCACTGCATCCAATCACTCTTGAAGCTCCTTTTCAACAATGGGGACTTGAATTCATAGGATAAATCCATCCACCAGCTTCTGCCCAGCATAGGTGGATTCTTACTGCCACATACTACTTCACTAAGTGGATAGAAGCCATTCCTTCTAGGCAGGCCAATGATTCATTTATCATCAAATTTATGGAGACTAACATTCTCTCTAGATTTGGCTGTCCTACCAAGATCATCACTGATAATGCAGCGGCATTTGGATCAAAGAAGATGGTTGAGTTCTGTCACAGATATCAGATAACATTAGGGCATTCCACGGCCTATTACCCTCAAGGAAATGGACTTGCAGAATCTTCCAACAAAAGCTTAGTGAACATAATCAAGAAACTGTTGGAGGACAACAAAAAGTCTTGGCACACAAAGTTGGTCCATGCACTTTGGGCCGACAGATTAACTTTGAAGAAATCTATTGGTATGTCACCTTTCCAGCTTGTGTATGGTACAAATGCAATTTTTCCAAATAGCCTTGGTGTACCAGTGATGAAGTTGATTCAAGAGTTGCAGACTGAAGAAAATGACATGATCAGAAGAATAAATCAGACCATTCATCTTCAGCAGACCAGAGAGGAAGTGTATAACAAAGCATTACAGAAGCAGGACAGCATCAAAAAGCTTTTTGACAGAAGAACAAAGACCATCAATTTTAAGATTGGGGACAAAGTTTTAAAGTGGGACTCAAAGAGGGAAGAAAAGGGCAAGCATGGAAAATTTGACAACCTATGGCTTGGCCGTTACTCTATTCATTCAGTTGCTGGTAATAATGCATTTTTCTTACAGGAACTGGATGGAACATAATTGTTTGGGGGTCCTGTCAATGGCAGGATGCTTAAGCATTACTTCTCTTGATCCATTTTATCTTATGAAGCCTTTTTATCTTTTTCCATTATGAATATTCCATCCACCATTGCATTCAAAGTTATAAAAAATCAAGAAATACTAAAACAAAGAAAAGAAAGAAAAGAGGGCAGAATGAAAAAAAGAAAGGCAAAGCCCCATGCCAAAAAGAGAAACAATTTCTGAAAGTGTGCGAGCTCAAATGCCACTCCTACTAAACACACTTCTAGTTAGTGAAACCTTTTAATCTTGACTAATTAGCTTTAATTTTTTTGCTGATAGGATAGTGAATTCGATTTGCCAAACTGTTTAATCTTGGCTTATCAGTAGATAGATTAGGATAGAAATTGAAGGTTCAGAAAAACTCAAAATCTGAACCTAAGTTTCCAAAGAGAGATGACTCAAATCTGTTTTATTTTCTGAGTCAAAAAAGAGGTGAAACTGGTTCTAATTCGCTCAATATCTGAACCAGAAAACAAAGAAGAAACAACTCAAACATAGTAAAAAACAGAGTTGTAAAAAGAGAAGGCAGTACTTTGAACTTTCAGATCTTAAGCCTTCCATTTTGATTTTAGTTTTCCACAAACAATAATCTATGTGCAGCTTGTTTTTATGCCATAGATCACAGCAACTCAAATAGCTTAATCTTGACTTGACTATTTTTTAATTTCTGTTGTAGAATTTAGAGAATAAAAATCTGTTGGACAGCTTAATCCCAACAGACAGTAGATTAGGTAGAGAAATATCTGAGCTCAACTATTTAATCTGAGTTCAGGGAGAAATAAGGAGTAGAAGTAGATTAGTTTTTATGCTTTCAAAAGAATAAAATTTTGTGAAAAGAGTTTTCCAATCCAAGTGCACTCTAATGAAGAAAAAATGTTAGATCAGTAGGATTGGGTAGGTAGAAAATTGTATTGATGAAGTCCAGTATCCTTTCATGACTGATATTAGTTTTCAGAAGCAAAACAAGATCATCCAGCAAAAGGAGAGCAATCCAATGGATCAGGCACAAGTCAGCGTCCCAGAGAAATCAAGTCTGAATTCTTGATGCCTTCAAGAAGGCACCATCCCCAAGTGGAGCCACTGTTAGCCACCTATAATATTTTGTTATACCAAAAGGTGGCTAAAACTTTTTGAAGCCTCCATGGAAAAAAATTTATCACTAAAAATTGTTGGCTCTTGAAGTCTCTCTAAGGCCTCATGCCTCTGTCCAGATCCCTTATTGTTGTTTTCATCCCAAAAACCTCTGAAATCCTTCAAAAATCCCAAGTTAAAAACTGCTACAGAACCTCTTGGTCCCCTTCCTTTTCATCCTCACAAACCTTATTTTCTATTCTCCATTTCCCATGAAAAACCCACAATTTCATGTTTCTCCTTTTTTCCATTTCATTAAAATCCCTTTTATAAGGTTAAAAACCCACCTTTTAACCTTACCGAAACCTTCATTTCCTTCAAAAAACCCTTAAAAAACCATGAAAATACATGTTTTTATGTATTGGACTTAAGCCCCTCGAGCTTAAGCCCTTAGCCCCTTTCTTCCATATGGCCGCACCCTGAAACCAAGTTTTAAACCTTTGGCGCTTATCGCAAAGTGCAGATCGCAGAATTTCCAAATTATTATCTTTTAAAACTGATGCATCGCAAATATCTGCGATGCGATCCATCGCAGATCGCAAATCGCATTTTTCAGTTTTCTTCCAAAGAGCTCATCGCAAATATCTGCGATGCGATCCATCACAGATCACAAATCGCATTTTTCAGTTTTCTTCCAAAGAGCGCATTGCAAATATCTGCGATGCGATCCATCGCAGATCGTAGATCGCATTTTTCAGTTTTCTTCCAAAGAGCTCATCGCAAATATCTACGATGCCATCCATCACAGATCGCAGATCGCAATTTTCACTTTTCCTCCAAAAGCCATCGCAAATATTTGCGCTGTGATCCATCGCAGATCGCAGATCGCATTTTTCAGTTTTCTTCCAAAGAGTGCATCACAAATATCTGCGATGCGATCCATCGCAGATCGCAGATCGCATTTTTCAGTTTTCTTCCAAACAACTCATCGCAAATATCTGCGATGCGATCCATCCCACCGGGACCACCATCTGATACCCCTGCCTTTCATATTAAAACGCTTTTTTTCCTTTTTTAAAGTCGAAAATGGTATATTTTGTGGTTTACAAAGGTTTTTCCCATTACATCCCGCCGCTGCATCTTCGCCGTCCATCTGCACCCCCGCTCCATGATCCAACGACCCAGCTTCCTCCGCACAACCTCCAATGTAGTTTAACCTATAAACGCAGGATTTCATAACTTTCGTTTGAATTTTGCAGGGTTTAACATTTTCCGCTATATTCAGAAGGAAATTCGAAAGATGAGGGTGACGACCATCCCTCTTTTGATTTGTCAAAGGAAATTGGCCACAGGGTGCAAATTCACGTCTTCATCAGTGTTTCATGAGGCATTGATGCCATATAACCCTGTGCAGCCCTGTGTGACAGTGATGCACCAAGAATCTGGCACAGTCAAAGAGTATCAGCTATAGAAAACCAGAAATGTGCCAGCACAGAGAATTGAAGACAGTTTTATGGGGATTACGGCTAAGACTGTTATCAAAAGCCTAATCCCACAATCTAAAACACATTTTAAAGAAAACCTAATGTTTTTTATCAGACAGAGAGCCTCCACCACCACATCTGAGGCAAATTGATTCCTCAGTTACCCCCGAGCCACCTGTTGCCTCAAACCTTTCAAAACAGAGGCCGAAGTTAATGAAGAAAATCAGATATTCGCCTCCAGCGCAGCCAGGGAGTTACTTCTGCAAGGAAATCAATGCAGAAAATATCCGCAGAGTTACTCCACACGATACCCAGAGCCTCAAAGTCAAATAAAGCTCCCATCAAGCTTTGATATTTATTGTAAAATTTAATACAGTGATCCACTTGTAAAATCTTCTCCATCGAGCCCCTCAAAAGGCCGAGAAGCCCCGTATCTGTATTAATTGTCATTAGAGATCTTTTGCTAGGTCTCACCTCCTCATTCTTCTATAAATACCTTAGTAGAAGATGAGAAGTTGTTGGTTGAGTTGCTTACAGAGCTTTGAAATACATTTGAGCCTAAACTTCTGATTGTAAATAGTGTTCACTGGCCCTTGGAGCTCTGCTTGTGATAGATTTGTTAGGTTAAGTAGTGAAGATGAATGCTGAACTGAAACATTGGACTTGAAGATTGTAACTGGTTTGACATCAATATAAAGTTGTTTCTTGGGATCCTGGTCTATATTACTGGTGAAGTGCCTCTTTCTTTGTTAATAGTTTTCCTTCTATGTATGCCATATTGTCCATATTTTCTCTGTAAAGAACAGTTTAAACAGGGTTAGGATTTGTTGTATATCAGTAGCCTTCTCTGGCTGAGAAATATTTATCTTAATGTTTTCCTTATATTAGTTTATTTAAGAATGATTCAATACAGTTTAAACAGTTAGGAATGTTGGCATTCCCTCGTCCTTATGTTGGCTTAAAACATTGTTCTTGAATGTGATTTCCATTATTTGCCATTAAAGTGAGACTAGAGAAGATATGGTTTGCCCTGATTCTTAGATTCTTTTCTCCAAAGGCAGATTCTGAAAGTTTCCCTTGGTGTTGACTGAAAGCAGACTAGGTTTAAAAGTACTTTATCTGATCTTAAGTTACACTTTGTTTTTCTTATATGTTTTCATACATTCTAAAGGTAATTATGTGGATCACTGGATTGTTTTTCAATTAAGCTGCTTTAATACAAACTTGCCCAAGAATTCAATGGTTAGCCCTGCACTTGGTTGGTTTTAAACAGTTACTTAAGAGGCTTTTCTTGTTTGGACTGACTATAAATCCTCTGAGAAATTATTATCAGTTTCCACCCCTCCAACACTTTATTGTTTCCATTCCTTCATTTTAATCTCAATAATCCTGTGGTATAGATGACTTGCCCCTTGGATCACTCTTGATGTTGTTGTTCAATTAAAGCTCTATTATGACTCCTTAGCCCAGTGGACTAAAAACCAGCGTTATATCTATCTTTTAGCCATAATTGTTCTTCCCTCTTGCAACTTCTCACTTTTGAAACTATTTGCATTCAGGACTTTTCACCTCAAACAGTAATCATGCTCAACCATCCAAAAGACAAACAAACCCTTGGCCTTCATAACTAGACTAATACCATAACCCCAAACTTCAAAGACAAATCCATCTTTGTACATATTGGAGAGATCCCTCTCCGGATTCAGGAGGGCTAGATCCTAGAATCCCAAAGTTGGTTGAAACGATTTTGTTTCTGTAATTGGACTCTGCCAATCTCGCTAATAAATTACAGAGACCTAACAAGGTTAATTTAAGGTTAAAGTTAGGTTAAGGTTAAGGTTAAGGTTAAGGATTTGGTCAAGGTTAGGGTTAGGTTATAGTTAAGGTTGGGTTAAGGTTAGGTTAAGGGTAAAGTCAAGGTTAAGGTGAAGGTTAAGGGTAAGGTTAAGTTTAAGGTTACGGGTTTAGTTGGTTTAATTTTAAGGTTAGGGGTTTGGTCAAGGTTAGGGTTATGCTAAGGTTAAGGTTAGGGTTAGGTTAAGGGTAAATTCAAGTTTAAGTTTATGGTTAAGACTAATGGTAAGATAATGTTAAGGTTAAGGTTAAAGGGGTAAGGTTAATGTTAAGTTTAATGTTAAGGTTAAGATAAGGTTAAGGTTAAGGTTATGGTTAAGGTTAAGGTTAACGTTAGTTAAAGGTTAAGGTTAAGGTTAATTTTAACAGTTTGGTCAAGGTTAGGCTTAGGTTATAGTTAAGGTTATGGGTCTATTCAGGTTAAGGTTAAGGATAAGGGTAAGGTTAGGTTAAGGGTAAATTCAAGGGTTTAGTCAGGTTAAGTTTAAGAGTAAAGTCAAGGTTAAGGTTAAGGTTAGGTTAAGGGTAAACTTAAGGTTAAGGTTAATGGTAAGGTTGGGTTAAGGTTAAGGTTAACTTAACTATAATGTAACACTAACCTTAACCTTAACCGTAACCTTACCCTTAACCTAATATTAACCTTATCCTAACCTTAACCCTAACCTTACCCTTAACTTTAACCTTAGCCTGAGGTTAAGATTATGGTTAAGGTTAAGGTTAAGGATAAGTTAAGGTTAAGGGTAAGGTTAACGTTAACGTTAAGGTTAAGGTTAAGGTTACGGTTAAGGTTAAGGTTAAGCGTTTGTTCAAGCTTAAGGTTAGGTTATATTTAAGTTAAAGGTTAAGGTTAAAGTTATAATTAAGGGTAAGGTTAAGGTTAAGGTTAAGGGTAAATTTAAGGTTAAGGTTAAGGTTAAGGTTAAGGATAAGGTCAAGGTCAAGGTTAAGGTTAAGTAAAGGTTAAGATAAGGTTAAGGGTAAGTTTAAGATAAGTTTAAGGTTAAGGGTAAGGTTAAGGTCAAGGTTAGGGTTAGGTTATAGTGAAGGTTAAGGTTAAGTTAAGGGTAAAGTCAAGGTTAGGGTTAGGTTAAGGTTAAGATTAGGTTAAGGGTAAAGTTATGGTTAAGGTTAGGTTAAGGTAAAGGTTATAGTTAAGGTCAATGTAAGATAAGGGTAATGGTAAGGTTAAGGTTACATGTTTAGTCAAGTTAAGGTTAACGTTAAGATTCGGTTAAGGGTAAGGTTAAGGTTAGGTTAAGGTTAAGGTTAAGGGTAAGGTTAGGGTTAGGTTATATTTAAGGTCAAGGTAAAGGTTAAGGGCAAGGAAACCCTTAAACTTAACATTAACCTGAACCTTTACCCTAACCTTACCCTAACCTTACCCTTAACCTTGACCTTACCATTAACCTTCACCCTTAACCTTAACTTCAACCTTACCCCCTTAACTTTAACCTTAACTTTAAACTTAACCTTAACCTAACTAAACCCGTAACCTTGACCATAACCTTAACCCGACTAACATCAACCCTAAGCTTACCCTAACCATAACCTTAACTTTACCCTTAACCTAATCTTAACCTTAACCTTACCTTAACCTTACCCTTAACCTTGACCTTTAAATTAAATTTGACTATAACCTAACCCTAACCTTAAATTTACCCATAACCTAACCCTAACCTTGACAAAACCTTAACCTTAACCTTAACCTTACCCTTAACCTTAACCTTATCTTATCCTTAACTATAACCTTACCCTAACCTTAACCTTAACCTTACCCTTAACATTAACCTAACCTTAACCTTAACTTTACCCTTAACCTTGAATTTAACCTTAACCTTCCCCTAACCTTAACCCTGACATTAACCATAACCTTAACCTTAACCTTCCCCTAACCTTAACCCTAACCTTAACTTTAACTTTAACCTTAAGGTTAAGGTTATGAGTTTAGTTAGGTTAAGGTTAAGGTTAATTTTAATTTTATGGTTACGGGAAGGTTAAGGTTAGGTTAAGCTTAAGATTAGGGTAAGGTTAAGGTTAAGTGTTTGGTCAAGGGTAGGGTTAGGTTATAGTTAAGGTCATGGTTAAGTTTAAGGTAAAGGGTAAGGTTAAGGTTAGGTTAGGTTAAGGTAGGGTTAAGGTTATGGTTAAGGTTAAGGTTCAGGTCAAGGTTAAGGTTAATGTTAATATTAAGAGTTTGGTCAAGGTTAGGGTTAGGTTGTAGTTAAGGTTAATGTTAAGGGTAAGGCTATAGTTAGGTTAAGGTTAAGGTTAAGGTTAAAGTTATATTAAGGTAAGTGTTAGGACCTCACAATGTACTATTTTTACCATACATTTTGACACCACCTTACTCTTTATAGCTATATTTAAAAAAGTTACATTATCATTTTCATCCATTTTATCCAAAGGTATATGAAATCCTTTTCTTTACTATATATTTAATCTTTTTTACATATAATTCCACATTACTCTTATATTTCATCATTAATCGAAGGTAGATCATTGCTAACACAAGTCTAAAAGATCGCAGATAATTTATGATAAGGAACGTGCTGTTGCTGAAACAGTCGACTCCGTTGCTGAAATAGTCAAATCTATTGCTGAAATAGTCAACGGGCACGTAAATTCTGTCACTACTCGTGATTTGCGATCTTGAAAGAGTATTTCAGGAACGATGGCAACAAGACGAAAACAAGCAAGGAAAGTTGTTACAGGGATTGTTCTGAAGCCAATATTTTTTTTATATCTGTTGTAACAATATTTTTCTATGGAAGAATAGAAAGACCCTGTTTTAAGATAGAAGAACAGATTTGGATAAATATAGGATTTCTCTGATGTAACTGTAATAGATGTCTGCTATTTAAAAAGAGGATACATCATCATTAGAGGGGGAGTTAGAGACTACAGGAGAGACATTATTTTTTAGCAGAAAGGAGCAAGACTCCATTGTAATGTATCATTCCTTTTTGATAGATGAATAAAGGTTTCTTTTGAGCGTTCCAATTTAACTCTTTCCTCTAGGGAATCTTGTGAGAAGGAAAGGGCCCGCCTTCATCACAAGATTCACCCAATTTCTCCTGTATTTTGTTAAAATTCTTTATGTTATTTGCACCTTAATTTAACTCTATTTGCTAAAGAATCATTTACATAGTTCTGTAGTTCTTTAAGCACTCTGTTTTCTTTAACACCACATCAGTTCTGTATCATTCATTCTTAAATAAGCCAAGAGATCTTTTTCCGTTATTTGTTTGAATGAGTGATTGATACCAGGAAACAGGTGCTAAAGATTCATGTTTGGAGGAATAGGGTCTTGTTCCCCGCAGTTTGATTCTCTTTTCCTGAAGTGTGATTGATACCAGGAAACAGGTGCTGAAGATTCCTGTTAATGGGAATATGGTCTTGTTTTCCTTGATTTGATCTTTTCTACAGTGTGATTAGTGTCAGGAAACAGGTGCTGAAGATTCCTGTTTGGAGGAATAGGGTCTTGTTCCCTGTTATGGTTGATTGATTTCCTTTCCTGCAGGGTGATTTCCTTCATTATCTTTTCCTAGAATTCTTTTAATGAAAGACTGTAATAGAGGAATTGCTTCTGCTGTAACACAAGTAGGCTTCAGCTTTGTTAAAATGGGGTGTGAATAGTTAGATTTGTACGATTGATAATTGTGTGACTTCTACTACAACATTTCCTTGCTTTTGGAATTGAGCATATCCAGTGCGTGATTTTCTTTGGAATAAACAGACCTTCCCGGGTTGAAAATTTATGTGGTTCTTGAATTGTTAAAACAATTAAAGCGACCAACATTTTGGCGCCGCTGACAGGGAAGGCAATTATAGATTTCAAAAACACTGATATTTTCTTTCTAGATGTACAGATTGTATGAGAGGACGCGGAACCCAGAAGAAAACTAATCCTACAGGTGGCAAGGGCAAAGGAAGGGAGGAAGAAAGACTTTTAGTGATGAAATTGTATCAAAGGCTGAATCATCACAGAGATTAAGTTCTCGAAGACCAAAACCTCACCGCTCCCCTCAATCAGACTACAAAACAGAAGAAGTTGTGAGCCCTGAAAACATAGAGGAACTAGTAACGGATATTAAAGAACCAGCAGCCAATGCTGGAGAATCAGAAGAAAGTGCTAGCAAATCAGCAGAGCACGTTGAGGAACGACTAGTGGAAAACATTGAGAAGCTAGTAGAAGATTTTGAGGATCGAGAAAGTGCAGTAGGAGAAAAACCAATGGAAGGAAATAACGAATAATTCTTTGGTGGAGGATGTGCAGATCCTGAAGGAGAAGGAAGGGATGAAAATTCTCTCTCTACCTTGGGATTTCCTATCAGTGATCTCCCTAGAGGAACAACTCCTATGAAGAATATTCCATTGTCAGCTTTACCCAACTTCCACGGTTTATCCTCTGAAGATCCGGATGAATTTCTTTTTGAATTTGATATATTATGCATAATTTATGATTATGTTACTAATTCTCAAAAGTTGAAACTGTTTCCAGCAACATTAAAAGGAAATGCTTTAAGATGGTTCATGAACCTTGGAAGTCAGGTAATCACAACATGGGAACAGATGAAACATAAATTTCTGCATAAATATCAAGACTATTGTCAGACAAGAGAAAAGAGGGAGGAACTATTCAACATGGCACAAAAGCCGGACGAGAATCTAGAGGACTATGTGGAAAGACTGCAGTACAATCTGCAGAGATCTGATCATCCGAATGTAAGTAAAGAAATTCGTAAAAAAATATTACTTAGAGGATTAAGGGATGATTGTTTAGACATGTTAAACATGCTTGGCAAGGGAGATATATCTAAAGAATCATATGATGAGATTGTTGAACTCTGTAAAAGATGTTCAAGAGGAGCTGCAAGGAATAGAGTAAGTAACAGAGATTCCACCTATTCAAGAGTTCAGAAATCAGCCAGTGGAGGAGCAACAAGAGCTGAAATAGGTAATTTACTTGAAGAATTTAAAACTGAGATGTTAAGTTCTTTTGCTTCACAAATTGACACCTTGCAGGTTAAAAAGAAGCAAGCTGAAGCAGAAGCAGCTTTGGCTGTCTTTTGCCCTAAATGCAGAGACAAACATCCACTAAGGGAATGCCCATTGGACAAAATACCAATATGCACCCTTTGTGAGAAAGATCATGAAACACAACAATGTCCCTCTCTACCAGGAATAAAGGCAGCAATGCAGCCAATAGAAGAAGAAGCTGAAGCAGTTTACCTGCTAACACAAAGAAGACAATGGCAACCAAAAGGACAAGGTATGAATTCCAGTATGCCATTTAATCGTTGCAATAATTATTCTTCTTTCAGTCAGACAAATTACCCTCCCTTTAATCAAATGCAATACCCACCCCTTAATCAGATGAACTACCGACCCATGCAACAAACAAACCCTCCCTTTGTTGATCCTGCAATGTGGACTCCTTGGCCCCCACAACAGCCATCTTCTTTTAATCCATGGAATTCAAATTGGAGAAGCCAACAACTCCTGTATCCAAATCAATTTCCTCAATTTCAACAACCACTTCCTCTACCATCAAATTCTCCACCAAATAATCAAATGAGACCCCAGCTACCTGTGCAACCAAATCCTAACCCCAATAATAAAGTTGTGCAAGTCATTGATATTCAGAATCAGCCTACATTTTCTACTATGCAATGTAATGATATTCATTTGAGATCAGGGAAAATATTAGAGCCTATCATCGATGATACAACCTCTTCTGATTCTGATAAATAGGAAACTGAGAAACATAAAAAATCACAACCACCCTTTAACAAGGATATTGAAATAACAGAGCCACCATTCCCCGAACGTTTAGTTTTAACTAAAATGCCTAAAACACCTGCTTTTAATATTTTAGGGGAATTACAAAACTTGTATGTTAAAATTCCACTTTTACAGGCACTAAGAGATGTACCAATTTATGCCAGAACCATAAGGGACATTTGTGTTAAGAAACCTGGTAGGAAGACTAAAGACCCCCTTACAGTTCATGTTATGGGTGATTTATCTGCATTAATGTCCGGGAAAACCCCTCCTGTGAAATATGGTGACCTCGGCCATCCTACTGTGATATTTCAAATTGGTAAAACAATAATTCCTCAAGTTCTGGTAGATCTAGGTGCTGCAATAAACATTATGACTCTTGAAACTTCACAGTTGTTACAACTAAATAACACAATTAGAGATACACCAACCATCCTAGAGTTAGCTGACCATTCTATTATTAAACCAAAAGGAGTTGTTGAAGATCTAGTTATCTCAGTTGAATCCTGGAATTACCCAGCTGATTTTGTGGTATTACAAACTAAAACAAAGCTGGGGGGACATCCTTTAATTCTAGGGAGGCCATGGCTGGCCACAGCCGATGCCTTTATCAGCTGCAGATCTGGTTCAATGACAATTTCTAATGGTTATGAAACTAAAAAGCTTACTCTTTATCCTCATGCTACACCCATAATTAATAATGAATATTCTGTGTGGATGGATTATGATGATAATGCTATTCAGCCCATTTTAACTATCGGACAAGCCTTAACTCTTAAAAAGAATACAGAGGATGAAATAATTAATAATTTTATTTGCGAACCTTCCTCTGTAATTGCTGAAACACACAATCAATTGAATGCAATTTTTGAAACGGATACCCAGGAAAAGATTGAATCTGAAGATTTATCTCAGACATTAACCACCATCTCATCTAAAAGCATAACAGTCGAAACCGAACCTGGCAAGACATTAAATATAAATCCTGGTCTAACAGTTGCTGAAACACAGTAGTTAATGAAGTTATTACTTTAAAATAAGGAAGCATTCGCATGGGATTACACGGATATGAAGGGAATTTCTTCTGAATTATGTACTCAATGAATTTATATTAAAGGGGGATGTCGACCAGTCTGTCAACCCCAAAGACGAATGAATCCTAATTTAAGAGAGATTGTTAAAGAAGAACTTCAGAAATTGCTTAATGCAGGATTTATATACCCCATATCTGATAGTGAATGGGTTTCCCCATTGGTAATAGTCCCTAAGAAAAATGGGAAATGGAGAGTGTGTTTTTATTACAGAGCTTTAAACAAAGCTACTCAAAAGGATCACTTTCCTTTACCTTTCATTGATAAGGTGTTGGATAGTTTGTTAGGAAAGAAATTATTTTCTTTTCTAGATGGATTTAGTGGGTATAACCAAATTAGAATTGCACCCCAAGACCAGGACAAGACCACTTTTACTAGTCCTTGGGGAACTTTTTCTTATAGAGTTTTTCCATTTGGACTATGTAATGCACCAGTAACTTTTCAGAGGGCTGTTATAGGAATCCTTTCTGATATGCTGAATGACTCTATGGAAATATTTATGGATGATTTTACTCCTTATGGTGTGTCTTTTGAGGATGCATTACAAAATCTTGATAAGGTACTTAAACGTTGTATACAAGCTCACCTCTCCCTAAGTACTGAAAAATGTCATATGATGATGAGTGAAGGAGTAGTGCTTGGACATTTTATTTCATCTCAAGGCATTCATGTAGACCCATCCAAAATACAGGTCATTCAGAATCTTCTTGTTCCTAAAACACAAAGTGATGTGAGAAGTTTTCTAGGACATGTTGGATACTACAGAAGATTTTTTAAATATTTTTCTAAGATAGCTTCTCCATTATTTGTGTTGCTTATGAAAAATGCTGAATTTAAGTGGACTAATCTTTGTCAGAAAGCCTTTGTCGAACTCAAGCATCAGTTATCTGTTGCTCCTATTTTGAGAGGACCTGATTGGGCCCTCCCCTTTCATATATCTTCTGATGCTTTATACACTGCAATTGGAGCTGTCTTGGGACAAGAGGAAAATCATATTCCTTATGTTATCTATTTTATCAGTAAGAACATGACCCCTGCTGAGCTTAATTATACAGTTACCGAAAAAGAATTTCTTGCAGTAATTTATGCCATTAATAAATTTCGACATTATATCACTGGTTATTCTACTTTTTTCCACACTGATCACTCAGCTATTAAGTATTTAATGAACAAATCTGTCACAAATGATCGAGTTACCATATGTTTATTGTTACTGTAGGAGTTTGATATTACAATTGTAGATGGGCCTGGTAAAGAAAATGTTGTGGCTAATTTCCTTTCACGGTTAAAAACTGATAATAATATTCCAGTAGATGATTCCTTTCCTGATGAGTATTTATTTGCAGTCTCTGCTCACTCTCCGTGGTATGTGTTGAGCCCCAAGATTGTTCTTTCTTCCATCATACTTCACTCCATTTTCCTTTTGTCCATTGTTATCCCAGGCTAAAATGATCAATGAAATTAGTTAAAATTACTTTAAGAATGAATTTCATGGCTAACTTTCTAAGTTTTGTGATTTTGTCATTGTAATACATTTTGAACTCAAACTAGCTACAGAATGCAGACATTCCGTAGCTAGTTGCCAATTCTGCAGTTGTCTTCACGTTCAAGCATGTTCCAGGTGTCCTCTCAGGAAAATCCACACATGGGTATATTCCACATCATGTCCTCAACGTTTGTTGCTCACCATGAAGAATGAACAGAATTCTGAACGTGTTTTTGTACGTGGGAACTCACACAAGGAGGCAGACTCCTAATAGGACAAGGACAATCAAGATGTCCTTTTCCACTTTACGCTGCCATATTTAGAGTTCTAGTACGATTTTTATAGGAAAAGACAATGATCCTCGTATTATCTAAAGTTCTGTTATGTAGATTTGCTATAAATGTAACTAGGGAAACCGAGAGACAAGTTCTGGATTTTGATTAGATTTCATGAATTGACTGCTGTATTTCTGAAGACCGAGAATACTTTGTTTTAAGTTATTTTCCTTTAATGAAGAAGACAGCGTTTCCTTGAACGCGTTGAGTTGATTTTGAGCTAGATTTCATGCTACTCTTGTGGTAGAGGGCCCCTGCCTCCTGAGCGGCTTTACTTTTGTAATTTAGATAAGTGTCTTAGTTTTCTTTCCAGTTTTTGAAGTTTACGTTCATAGTAAATTTCATTAAATCATTATAGCTATACTTGTTCTAAGAAACTCTTCCAAAATATCATTATAATGAATAAGAAATGGCTATAGTGTTATATATTTCATTTGCAATTTCTTTAGTTCGTTATCACAATTAAACTTACTCTAGTAAACTCTTCCAAGATATCATTATGAGGACTAAGGCTTAGCTGTGATACTGTAGGTTTCAGTAGCTTGTCTACACTAAGTAGCATAGCTGATCTTACTCTTAAAAATATCTTCCAAAACATCATAAAAATGAGTAGGAAATGGCTGTGATGTCTTAGTTTTGAATTGTATTTGTTTCAGCTTTCATGTTTGTCTTCAATTGCATTGAATTGTACAGCCAGGATTGTTCTAATAAACTCTTCCAAAATACCATTCATGATGAACGAAATAGGCTGTAGAATCCCATATATTAATGGCATGATAACCTAGTTAGGGCACTCCGGAGGAAAATTGCATTTAATTCATGCTATGTTATTTCGTTTCAAGTTTGATAATGGCTTTTTAGTTTAGCACTATTCATTGTAGACTAGTAGCACCTTAGTTCAGTTCCAGCTTAGTTCACTGTATTTACATTTCAAGATTAGTTGCCATCCACTTCATTTTGAATTGCATTAGTTGTTAGACTTAAATACCACGGTCTTCATTACTTACAAAACTTCTTTTGTTCCCAACCTATATTAACTCATAATCATCTGGACAGAAGATAGTATCAGTCTAAGGCCTGGAGTACTTTTGCAACCTTTTTACCATTCCACAAACAAACGTTTCCTCAAAAACTATTCTAAAATGAAATCTATAACTTTTGAGTGAGGTTTAGTGGTGTTAAACTAAGTTGCAGAACAGAATTAGGAGCTAGTTTTAGAGTAGAGATCTTATGATGTTACAAATGTTCTTTTCCAAATATGTTTCAACAAACCTTTAATCATGGATGAGATGTTGTATCATTATAAGTTGATTGTTTAATTGTTTAGTTAGGAGAATTTTTACACTTAGCTGCCCATTTCTCAAGCTCTTCCAAAATATCTTTAATGAAAGAATTGGACAAGTTAAGTTCATGTTGTGATTTGTTTTTTTGAAGTCATTATCAAGCTTTGTATTTTGCTAAGTCATAGTTTAGGTTTAGTTCTGTGTCAGTATTTTCATTTGTCATTTGTCATCAAAAAATTAGGCTTCATTTTGTTTTTAACCAGTAGCTTCTTTCCACCAGCATTTAGTTCTTTCCCTTGTGAACATAAAACCATAAAAAGACCAAAAACATCATAAAACACTAAACACGACGCAGTAAGAAACAAACACCTAGGCACATAGAGTGCACCTCACTTCAGAAGTTTACCAACCCTGGTTGACAATTAAATGAACTCAATTTAGGAGACTAGGTTGAGCACAAACAGTATGCAGAAATTGCCAATTATTTGGTTGCAGGAAAATTACCATCACACCTATCATACAGGGAAAAGAGAAGAATTGTTCAACAAAGTGCCAGGTATAGCTGGATAAGTGGGTGTCTTTTCTACACAGGGCTTGATCAGGAAATCCGAATATGCATTAGTGAGGATGAAGTGTACGACATAATAAAAGATTTTCATGATGGCCCCTGTGGAGGGAATTTTGCTGATAAAAGAACAACACACAAAATTTTGAGGATGGGTTACTATTGGCCCTCATTGTTTAAGGATGCAAAGAAATATGTATGGGCTTGTGACATCTGTCAGCGAATGGGTCAACCCAATCATAAAGATAAAATTCCATTAAACCCCCAGGTAGTACCTGAACCATTTGAAAGATGGGCCTTGGATTTCATAGGAACCATTAATCCTCCATCTAATCAAAGAACTTATATATTAGTCTCTACAGACTATATGACTAAATGGGTGGAGGCCAAAGCACTTATTAGAGCCAATGACGAAGATGTCCTAGCTTTCTTATTTGAAGAAATATTTACTATGAATTGGTTTATGGTAAAAATGTTGTTTTTCCTGTGGAATTTGAAATTAAAACTTTAAGAACTGCTTTAGCTGTTAACCTTGATTTGACTGATGTGCAGACAGCTAGGTTGCAGCAGCTTCTTGAATTGGATGAAAAGAGATTAGATGCCATTCATCAAAAAACCATGATTCAACAACAAAGAATGAAGTGGCATGATAAGATCATTAAACACAAGCAGTTCCAAAAAGGTAATTGGGCCTTATTGTATGACTCTCGGTTTGAAAACTTTCAGGGTAAGTTACAAACAAGATGGCTTGGACCTTATGAAGTAGATGTTGTTTTTCCTAATGAAATAGTAAGACTTTTAACAATTGATGATTCTAAAAAACCTCTACTAGTAAATGGTCATAGGCTTCGTTTGTACCAGCACCCTATTTCTAAAGAAGATTTCAAGGCTGCTTGCATGACTGATACACATTATCTTTTTCTAGGGGAGTCCTCTGCTCCTCACAGCATTTAATTTTCTGCACTATATTTCTAGCATTAGATTAGATTTAAAACTAATAATCCCTGTCAAGGGTTGGCATGTTACAATTGTATTTTGCAGAATAAGGGAGAACTCACCAAGGAGGACAATTTCATCACAAGAAGATCTGAAGCTTCAAATCATAGAAGCTTTGTTCCCTTCATTTCAACTCATTTCCCAGCAATGTCCCTTTTATCACCTATCCCATTACTCCATCTTTCCCTTTTTCCCTTTTTCCTATCTCTACCCACTCCTGAAACAACATCTTTCAGTCATCATTTCTCGTTCCCTACTGCTGAAATTATCCCTTAGCAAGTACTTCTCCTAGTTTTCTTAAATCCAAATCATTACATTCCATTTTCCTTATTTTTCCATTGCTGAAACACCACTTTCAGCAACATGTCATTCATTTTCCTATTGCTGAAACACCACTTTCAGCAACCTGTCATTTATCTTTCCATTGCTAAAACACCATTCCTTTCTTCTGCTACACAAGTTTTCCAGTACCCCACTTTTATTCTTCAGATCCCTTGGGTGAATATTATCCAGTATTGAGCAGATCCTGATATGCTCCTGTTTCTACACTTTAGAAAAATTTAAAGATTCTTCCATCAGTATCAAGCCATTATGAAGCACTCTGTACTTCAAATTATAAAAACAAAGGTAAAAATATAAGGTATGCTGATTTTTTATGTAATACAGTTAAATAATATTTTAAAGAGAGGATCTTGTCCATTATGATTACAATCCCTGCACACTTAACCATCATTTCATCACACGTAAGGGGGGAATTTCGAAAATTGAATCATCATTCCACACCATCCAATCCACCGTTACTCTTCATATCCATTATTTACGCCATCATTGATACTCCATATCCTCAGTCGCCACGATTAGCTTGATCAAGCCTATGTTTCTGTTCTCTGTGCCTCTGCATTTGACTCAAGTTAGTAGCTATGGGAGGCTCGGCTATCAGACATGAGCCTGGCTCGATAACTCTTCTCGAATTATTTCCGAAGGCTTACCAAATCTTTCAGTAGGCAGGTTGGATTACATATTTCGAAAGGCTAGGAGAATTTGATCCTCAGCAAGTTCTAGAGTTTGTGAAAAATTTTAAGGAAGATTACTCTGTAGTCCAAGGGGCCCAAATTTCGGTCACGGAGGAAGATATAGCACAAGTTTTAGGGTTGCCGGTCACAGGTGCTCGCTATTTTAGTAGGAAACAAGTAATTTTAAATGCACAGCAGGACTTCCTTCTTCCAGAGGAACAGGTTGAGATTAAAGGCCGTGGCATAAGTCTGCATTCATTACCTCGCCCATGGCCAACGGTAGCTGAATTCATCAAGCACTATTTGACTTGCGAGGGGCGTTACCAGGTAGTTTATCAACACGACTTTGTTTTAATGAGTCATTTGCGGCATGGTATATTAGTCAACATTCCTTATTATCTGCTTGGATGTATTAAGAACATGTCATATTACTGTAGATAGGTAAAATTACCATCACTATCCCTTACCCATCATCGCTTATGTCAATTATTAATTCAGAGGGTTTTTGCTCAGCAAAACCCCCCTCTAAATAATCCACCCCTAATTCCCCAAGAAGCCAAAATTCCCCAAGAAACCCTCGAAAGCTCTTATGAACGGAAATTGGAAGATATCCCTGATCCCCCATTGATTCCATCTTCAGAACCAGTTGATCCGCCCCCAAGTTCATCCCATTTAGCAGAGTCACCCCATCCCACTGTCCACATCTCTAGCGATGACTCTCAAGCTGAAACACCCCCGTCAACCCCTACTCATAAAATAAAGAGACGAATTGCAATAGTCTCTGTCTCAAAAAGGCAAACAAGGGCCACATCCCAAGCTGCCACCTCTTCCGATATCCCTTCCCCTAGAAAAGAACCTTCTCATAAAAAGAAAAGGGAAGCCACTTATTTTTCTGCTTTCCTACCTAGGAGAAAAATGAAAATGACTGCTGAATCTGAAGTCACTCCCATTTCCCCTGACCCCACGGCTATCTTGTTAAAAATTCAGTCCTCATCACCATTCCAAATTCCTGAATATTTACTCATCTCGTCCTGTGGCACTGCTCCACAAGAACCAGATGCCCAGGGTAATATGACATCATTTACTAGTCAAACAGTAACTGCTCCACAAGAACTAGAACTACTCACTCAGCAGCTGAAACACAAGAACCAGCTGTTGAGGTGCAAAAATCAAACACCAAGCATGATAATATACGGAAACTAGTTGTAGCTGAAACACAAGAACCAACTACAGTTGTGGATCAGCAATCAACTCCAGCAAAAGCAACCAACACATAGGGTTCACTCAGCATGGCATCTTTATTGGAGGAAAATGAATTTTTGAAGTCAGAATTAGAGGCCTATAAAAAAGAGTTGGTAATGGCAAGGGAAGCCTTTGATAAAGAATTAAATCTCTACATTTTGGCACATACAGCATCAGTACAAAAGAATGAACCATGTAAAGAATACATGTGCCATGAATGTGGAAACATTTACCAACAGGCCGGATACAAAATAGTTAAAGTCCTAGTGCCTGAGGCATCCACATCAGTCGCAGCCAAAGAAGAATGCCTCACTGCCACACAAGAACCAGTAGCGCCCTTGAAAAGTCTGGAAAAAGAAACAAAGCCACAGATATCCTGCCCTGTGTTCTTCATCTCAGCTACTCAGACTATGCCCCAACCCAGTACTTACAATGCCGAGACACAAACTCCACCATGGAAAGAATTGGAAATAATGAATAAGTGGAAGAAGTAGTATGCTATTGATCAAGATAAAATGTTACAACGTCATAAGTTGGCCTGGCAGAATCAGATGTATGCCAACTGGGATAACTGGGAGCAGACACTTCAGCAGCTTAAGGATTCCAAGAAAGAAATCAAGGAGTTAAAAGACAAACTGGTCCTGATGTTTTCATTAGTACAAAAATTGTTAGCCACCAGGAAACCTTCCTTGAATTATTCTCTATTCCTTTCTGAATGCCTTATTTATTTTCATTTGAAAGAAATTAAGGATTGGAGACCTCATGAGTTGCTCACAACCGAAAAATTTGTCAAAACATTTGCTGAGGCCCCCGCAAGTGATCAACATTTGTTATGTGAACTTTATCTTCATAATGAGGCTATGCCTGACAATAGAGAGGTCAACCTAAATCCAATTGTTGGTGATATACAAATTAGGGCATTTGTTTCATTTCTTGCCAATCAAATCACATGGCAAACTGCTTTTATTGCAAGTAGGAATAATGAGGATAATTGCCTCCTTTGGATAAGACTAGAACCTTCAAATCTGGCCATGTAGCAGAATATCATCGATTTTTGTAGAAGCCAGGAATGCGCAGCTACATAAAGCAATTGCAAGCCTCAATGCTCCTAAAGTGTCATCAGTTAATCATAGTCAAAGAGACTGCTGCCTTGAAGGCCAACACCATGTTCTGGCAACGATCCTGTAAGGAAAGACAAGAGTATAATCCTTTTAGCCCTGATAATCTTCAAAGTGCACTATCTAGGGTACCAAACTATATCATATGCTTTCAGCAATGTGACGAGAATTGGATTGGTTATCATTTTCACTTCCCTGTCTTATGGATACTGGCAGAACAATATCAGCCTCACTACAAATTTGCTAACAGGGACGAGGCAGTAGCATGGCAGAAACTGCAAAGTAACCAGGGATTCAGATCTTCGACAGAAGCCACCTTCCATAGTTATTGCTTGAGTAACTTGCATGCAAAGAGTCAGTACTCAGAATCTGACTCGGACTAAAAGTTGCCTGAGGACATGCAACCCTTTCAGCTGCGGGGGATATTAGGACCTCACAATGTACTATTTTTACCATACATTTTGACACCACCTTACTCTTTATAGCTATATTTAAAAGGGTTACATTATCATTTTCATCCATTTTATCCAAAGGTATATGAAATCCTTCTCTTTAGTATATATTTAATATGTTTTACATATAATTCCACATTACTCTTATATTTCATCATTAATCGAAGGCAGATCGTTGCTAACACAAGTCTAAAAGATCACAGATAATTTATGATAAGGAATATGTTGTTGCTGAAACAGTCGGCCATTGCTAAAACATTCGACTCCATTGCTGAAACAGTCAAATCTGTTGCTGAAATAGTCAGCGGGCATGTAAATTCTGTCACTACTCGTGATTTGTGATCTTGAAAGAGTATTTCAGGAACGATGGCAACAAGATGAAGACAAGCAAGGAAAGTTGGTACACGGATTGTTCTGAAGCCAATATTTTTTTATATCTGTTGTAACAATATTTTTCTATGGAAGAATAGAAAGACCCTATTTTAAGATAGAAGAACATATTTGGATAAATATAGGATTTCTTTGATGTAACTGTAATAGATGTCTCTTCTTTAAAAAGAGGATACATCATCATTAGAGGGGGAGTTAGAGACTGCAGGAGAGACATTATTTTTGAGCAGAAAGGAGAAAGACTTCATTGTAATGTATCATTCCTTTTTGACAAATGAATAAAGGTTTGTTTTGAGTGTTCCAATTTTACTCTTTCCTCTAGGGAATCTTGTGAGAAGGAAAGGGCCCGCCTTCGTCACAGATTCACCCGATTGCTCCTGTAGTTTGTTAAACTTCTTTATGTTATTTGCACTTTAATTTAAATCTGTTTGCTAAAGAATCATTTACATAGTTCTGTAGTTCTTTAAGCACTCTGTTCTCTTTAACACCACATCAGTTCTGTATCATTCATTCTTAAAGAAGCCAAGAGATTTTTTCTGTTATTTGTTTGAATGAGTGATTGATACCGGGAAACAGGTGCTGAAGATTCCTTTTTGGAGGAATAAGGTCATGTTCCTCGTAGTTTGATTCTCTTTTTCTGCAGTGTGATTGATACCAGGAAACAGGTGCTAAAGATTCCTGTTCATGGGAATAGGGTCCTGTTTTCCTTGATTTGATATTTTCTACAGTGTGATTAGTGTCAGGCAAAAGGTGCTGAAGATTCCTGTTTGGAGGAATAGGGTCTTTTTCCCTATTATGGTTGATTGATTTCATTTCCTGCAGGGTGATTTCCTTTCATTATATTTTCCTAGAATTCTTTTAATGAAAGACTGCAATAGAGGAATTGCTTCTGCTGTAACACAAGTAGGCTTCAACTTTGTTAAAACGGGGTGTGAATAGTTAGATTTGTACGATTGATAATTGTGTGACTTCTACTACAACATTTCCTTGCTTTTGGAATTGAGCATATCCAGTGCGTGATTGTCTTCGGAATAAACAGACCTTCCCGGGTTGACAATTTATGTGGTGCTTGAATTGTTAAAACAATTAAAGCGACCAACAGTAAGCTTAAGTTTATGGATTTGGTAAGGTTAAGGTTAAGGTTATGGTTAAGGGGGTAAGGTTAAGGTTAAGGTTAAGGTTATGGTTATTTCTAGGGTAATGTTATGGTTAAATTTGAGGTTAAGGTTAGGTTAAGGTTAGGGTTAGGTTATAGTTAAGGTCAAGTTTAAGGTTACGGTTAATGTTAGGTTAAGGTTAAGGGTATGATTAAGCCCTTAAACTTCTCATAACCTTAACGTTAACCTTAACCTTAATTTAACCTAAACTAACCTAACCTTAACCTTATCCTTACCTTAACCTAACTTTAACCTTGTAATGTTCCCATTTTTGGTATCACCCGTGACAGGGCTAGGAGGGACTTCCAGGGTTAGGAGCAGACAGGTCACATGTACAGATTGGTGCTATCAGTGGGCTCAAGAGCTTTTCGGAGGAGTTTTGAGGAGTTTTAATGGTGCTTGGAGGCATTCCCTTGATATACTCCATCATCTGAGCAGTTTGGCTTTCGTTCCGATGCATTCCGATAACTTTCGGAATTTTGAGTTATTTATGGGCTTAACTCAGCTGATTATGCTCAAGGTGGCATTCCGGGAGGAATATACGATGGAACACCTTAGTGTAATATCTCATCGGAACCGGGATGAGGAGACCTACTCGATGGGACCATTAGACAGATATTTCAGTGACCGGAGGAGGCATGGTAGCTGATATACCCTTTCCTGCATTAAAAAGGAATATTTTATAATATTTTAATAAAAGGGAAAAGTGCTCCATAAATAAAATAATAATAAAAAAATGCTCTAGAAGGCTCCAAGAGATCTATAAAAGAAAGGGAGGAGGCCATTGGGAGACATCTTTGGAGTAGATCATTTGCTTGTGTATGAGAGGTTTGAGGACGTGGTTCTCTACTTCAGCCGTAGCCCCAAGACGGAAACCCTCGGATGATTTGTGAGTGTTGGACGAAAACCCAACTCTCTTGAGGAGACTTCACTTAGGAGTTTCACAGAGCTTCAGAGTTTGGTGTGAGGATCATTCAGATCTTCAACCGTCTACCGCCTGGTTCGTCAAATGTTGGCCGGAGGAGAGCAAGCAGTTGGGCTCAGGTCATGGCTTGTTTCCTCAAATTTTATCTTGGTGGCCAATTTTCTATCTCAGCTCTTCTTGGGTTAGATCTATATGTAAACCCCTGTTTATTATCTATAATAAAAGCTGAGATTTTTCTTCTGTTCTATATGGTATTGGATTGCAGTGTTTCTTGTCTTTTAATTTTACATGGCAATCTTCTGTTGAATGAATGATTATTTTACGGAAAATTGTGGTATTCAGTATTTTTATGCATTTTAGTTAAAATATCCCATCCGGGATATTACAGTGGTATTAGAGCAGTTTCTCTTGGCTCAGCCTGCAGGTTTTCAATTTTGATTGAGGTATGTTTCTTCTATTATTCCTTCTGGCAATGAGGACCTCAAAGGTGATGAGACAGAATCAATAATCAAATTCAAAAAGGCTCTTGGTATAGATGACCCTGATGCAGCAGTTGTGCATATAGAAGTACGAGTGATATTGGAAGACGTATTTTCAGGCAAAGGCTTGAAACAGGAGATCCGCATTCACCACCACAACAAATTGTGACAGTAACGACATTCTTTTTGTCTCTTCGGGCTGTGTTTTCTGCGGACGGAAACATGTTCTGTCCAACCAGAATTGTTTTGTTCAGTCAGCGAGGAGACAAGGTGGGGCTGTGGGGCTACGTACAGTCAATCGGAAAGGTGGTCGAAGCACACACACTCCACGGAATGAGCAATAGAACAGAGGGATGATCGACGCCATATTACATGACTACTGTAGACGCCGGGAACTGTAGGGGACAACATGCAATTATCAGGGCCGTGAGCTTAGTCAATCTTTAAAGAATTGGCGGTGACGGCCAGTATGGCCCGTCGGCACAGAATCGCACACATGGAGTGTGATAAGGATGAGCTCAGAATTTTGTAATAAGTGAACACAATCGTGCATATCAATGATTTTGCTTGAGACCGGAGATTGTGTAATCAGAACATTTGTTGAGTGTGGCACTGTGTTCATTCTTGCCGGAGACAGGTGGTCAATTTGGGAGTTAAGAGGTGGATCGATATCTGAGTACTTACAGAATGGGATTGATGCTTCTATTTCAACGACACAATCTCACTAATAAAGTCATATTATTGACGGTCGTCGAGTAAAGGAGCCGAATTTCTCTAGAACTATGTCGCCGCTAGAATCAGGATGGCCACAACTGCTAACCATATCCCGTATTTGTTCGAGGGGAAGCCGCATCTGAATAAACTCTTCAGCAAGCTGAAATGTTGCTGCTAGCGTTTTCTCTAAACATATTGATGTGCGCTATCAGAGGCATACTCACAGCATCTGAAGAAAGGGATTAACGCCGTCATTCGAAAATTACGCTTGCTATTTGTTAAAGTTGGGCACACGTCGAAGAGCTAGTATTAGGAGTAAATGCCCAGGATATCAATCATGCAAATTAATTCCACATAAATTGTGTTTCTATAATTTCGGTGCAGCGACGGCCAAGGTGATCGGCCGTGATTTGCACAGACAGTTGACGGGTGCAGATTTGTGGGTGGATGCACAGCTGTGTGTACACGTTGTTGGTCAACCTGAGTTACTGTGGAGGCAAGTCGATGTATTAGACAAGAAGGCAGTATACATGTGTACGCGGAGAAACCTGAGCGGATTACCTCACCGAGTTTCAAATCTCTCCATACATAAGCTGAGAGCTGTAGAAGGGAGGGATTGAGCATCGTTGTAGTTGCAAATTGAATCTTATCAGTTGAGGGACCATCTATGATAATTATTGTTGGGGCTGAGAAGTTCCAGTGTCAAGGGTTGTCATATTCCAACTTCTGGAGCGGTCTTATTGAAGGCATAAATTTGTAGAGGAAGTCGATTCTGTGCAGAGAGGGACAGCGTAAAGCAGAGAAGTTACCCATACGAATATATCAGGTTCCACTGTTCTTTTACCATTCAAGCTCCATTTTAATTCCAAAATTGTGCGGATTCCAAGTTCTATATTTTTCTCACTACGTTGGGTTTATTGCTAATTTTATTTTTTTGTGGGTAGACAAGTGACATTAATAGATGATTCCTGAGTATGTAACGGTGATGGAATGGGTAGCATTGTTGACCAGTGGATTATTTTTATGAAGCTCTGGTTAATGATTAAAGTTCTGAAATTTGAGATCTGTCATCTTATGTGGATCACTGTACTTGGAAGTGAAATAAAATAAAAATCAAATCAAGGAATATACTCAAGCCTACAGTAGCTGCAAATGAAGTTTTGATGGGATACTGACTGAAGGAATACCTCATTAGCTCAGAAAAGCAGTGATTATATCCTTGATTGAACCATGGAGGAAATTCTAAACAGATTGATGAAAATAAAGACAGAAGTTGGTTCCTTGAACCACCATGCATCAGAAAACCAGAAAACTAATCAGAACAGTAGACCCTTCTCCAAGAAGGTACATAAATTTCTCCAACAAGAGCATCCGAGGAACCGAGAAAAGGAGGAAGAAGTGGGGAATTGGCTTTATGCACTTGGGATGGACATGAAGAATGGAAGATTAGGGAATGACTTGCCCATGTTAGAGAATCTGGAATCCTGTCTCTCAAAGGTACAACAATCTGATTGGTGTTTGAATTGGGCTTTGGAGCCATCTATGCTTGCATTAATACAAGCCAGATTCTTGGAACATCCAAGTGAGAGAGTCCAGCTAATAGTTGCCTCTTGTTTCAGCGATATCTTGAGGATAAGAGCACCCTTCCCTCCCTACAATGATGATATTATGAGAAGAATTTTCAGATTGATAGTAGGAACCTTTCAGGATTTGGACACTTGCGCAGGGTCTAGATTTGGGAGGAAGCTTAAGGTTCTAGAAGTCATGGCTATGGCCTGAACTTATGAGGTCATGATCGATCTTGAGTGTGATGACCTGATTTTGCAGATGTTCCAATGCTTCTTTAGCATTAGGAAACATCATCTTGATACTGTCATAGCACACATGCAGTTCATCTTGTCATCATATATGAGAGACCATGAGACCATTTTCCAGAAGTTGCAGATCAGGTTGCTGAGCATTTGGAGGAGAAAGCGGTTGGTCTCGCCTGCTGCTTATGAGCTAGCCCAAGGGCTAGTTGAGCAGAACATTGAGTTTCTCAGGAGACAGTTGACCAGGGACGAGCGACTCCAGTTTGATCGGTCAGGCAGCAGAAATGAGTTGAGGAGGAAGGGACTTTGCTTCATTTGCAAAGAACCTTGGGGGCCTGATCACTCATGTGTGAGAGATGCAGATGAGGTGGCAGAGGTAGAGCAGGTAGGCGTTCCTTCGGTATGCCAGGATGAGGAATCTTCTTCAGATGAGTCCATGGGATCATATGAGGATGCTTCTGGGGAGCGAGAGCAGCCATGCAAAGATGATGATGATAGTAGACCAGAGCTGTGTTCTAGTGTGCAGGGTGAGCAGTTAGGGGACTGTATAGGTGATACTCTGGGTGATGAGTCACTTGTGACGATTCAGCCAGAATAGCATATGATGGAGCCCGAGTTAGCAGAGGAGGATACTATTGACATCAGGCATGACATTTCCCTGGGTGAGATCTAGATGGGCACCCACATTGAGCCTATGATGGATATGCAGCTAACATTGGGGTCAACCTTTGAGGAGGAGAAGTCAGATGCACAGACACCGTTTACAGATCCATATCCTCTAGAGACTTTGGAGGTCAATGGGATAGTTCTGCGGGGATCTAGGGGACAGCAGGAGTTTTACATTCCCAATGAGAGGGATGAGTTGTTGGAGATGGTGGAGCATCCATCTTTGGGCTGACACATTGATGAGGTACAGACAGATGTACATACAGTCGGCTGGGCTGCAGCACTTTCGATGAGTAGTACTCTCCAGGAGTACATCGATGGGGCTTGCAGCATGTCTTGCCCACTTTAGCCCACTATAGATAGAGGGGCTTCCTTCTACAGACAGCTTCCATTGGTAGACAGGGCATAGCAGAGGGAGTTAATTACAGGCTGGCAGCAACACCCTGGGCGTGTTCCATGTGTGGTTGTTGCTACATTGGATTCTTCTTCCAGGATGGACTGGCGGGAGATCATGAGTTGGTACCCTCTTGATGGTATGGTAATTGTCACGGCGAGCACAGTGGAGCAGGGGCCCTTAGACACAATAGATGTTACAGATTCCAGTTGGCAGGAGGGCACTGGTTTTCATTACTTCAGGACTCCTTCCCGATTCCAGGAGAACAGGATAAGCATGGGATTGAGTCAGGACTTGGATTGGAGAGAGGTGCTGAGTTGGTATGTAGTTGGTGGGGCAGCATATGTAGTTACAGGTACAACACAGCAGGAGCCCGAGAGCATTGATGCTTGCTGGTGGGCTTCACCTCTGAGAGCATCAACTATAGCCAGAGACAATGCGCAGCCTGAGCTGTGGGACTTGGGCGATGATTGGCCATGGTGGCATTGGGATCAAGGAGGATTGTTTGTTGACTGGGATAGAGAGAGATCAATTTGAGATCTCGTGTTAGGTCCCTATATTACTAGTATAGTCCCTTATTTTTGTTAGTGTAACCCCCTTATTGTTATTATTGTACCCTTGTAACCCCCATTTTGTTATTATTGTGCCCTTAAATTATTATTGTTAGGTCGGCTAGGATTACATTGTGGCTCACTAGGATTACATTATGGCCCCGGGACTCCTATATATAGAAAGGAGGTTTTGTGAATTGTATCATCCAAGAATTGTTCATTTATGTAATGTATTGGAGGTTGCCCCCTCGAAGTGGCTCATTTCTAAGGCGTTGATATCTCTTTTCTTCTATTTTTGGAGCTGGTTACACAACATTTGGTATCGGAGCTTTGGATTCTAGGGTTTCGCTGCTCCAAACAGGTCATCGTGGAATTTTCGCTATAACTTTTTTTCTACGAAGTTTCAGAAGCTGAAATTTTTAGGGTGCGAAGCTGAAATCCTGAGGAAGATTTTCTAAAAATTTCAGAGCTTGGTTCGCAATATTTTCAGAGATATCATCTGTGGAAGTTAGGCCTTTTTTCAAGCTCCTAAAAAGGTCATCATGGAATTTTCGCTATAAAAATTTTTCTACGAAGGTTAAGAATCTGAAATTCATATGGTGTGATGCTGAAATCCTGAGGAAATTCGTCAAAACATTTCAGAGCTTGGTTCACAATATTTTTGGAGATATGATCTGTGGAAGGTAGTGCTTTTTCAGGCTCCTGAATTTCATCTCAAAGAGGTGATCGTGGGAAAAGTTCAATAACTCTCTCTCTGGGCAGTGGATTTGAGTGCCGTAAAAATTGGTCACAAGTACACGGACTTTAGTTTCTTGGCTATCAATTTCAGAGACAAAGGATGAAACAGTGACACGTGGCAAGTCATACAAGTTCGCTCTACTGAACCAGTCCATAATTAGGTCATTGTGGGAGATTGGACACAACTTTGTCTTGGAGAATCCAAATCAGGTCATACCTGTGGCATTCAAAAGAAAATTCAGAGGGCTACTACATTGCTGAATTTCAGATATTGAAGATCTGCAATCACAGAGATAATACAATTTCAATATCGAGCTCCTCAAAGCAAGAAAAAGGTGTGTATTTTTTTCAAATTGCACAAGTCTTGTTTGAATAATCAAGTTAAATTGATCCCAAGGGCATATTGTAGAATAGATATCAGTATTGCATTCTAAAATGGCCCCTAAAAAGAATTCAACACCCATTAAGCCTTCAGAAGGCTCTACTATGACTCATGAAGATGAAGAATGGCAACATGACATATCAAAATTACAAGAGCAAATTTCGCTCTCGCAAAGAACAACAAAAAAAGAAATGGAAGTTTTGAAGAAAGGCGTGGAAACTAAGATGGATGGTTTGAAGAAAGGCGTGGAAGCTAAGATGATTGGTTTGGAAGCTAAGATGGATGGCATGGAAGTGGGCATGGAAGCTAAGATTGATGACATGGAAGCTAAGATCGATGAGAAAATGGAAAACATGAAGAATTTTCTAAAAGCAGACATGGAAGGTTCGACAAAGTTTATACAAGAAAGGTTTCCTAATGGTGAAAAGATAGTAGAAGAACCTCATGATGAGAACAAAATAAATGTTAATTGTGATTTCATAAACTCTAATGTTGGCGCGAAGAACCACCATATTCCAAAGATGGATATGAGGAAGTTTGATGGAAAGGATCCTGTAACATGGATACTACAGATGGAGCAATATTTTGATCTCCATAACGTACAAAACACACAAAAGGTACGCATTGCAACTTTACATTTAGAGAAAAATACATTTGTATGGTATCAATGGCTTTGCTCCCGTAAAAAAATTGTCACTTGGTCAATTTTTACGGAGGAAATGATAGCACATTATGAGGATACAAAGAGCAACACCTTCTTTAGCCAATTGATAAATCTCAAACAAAAGGGTTTAGTGGGGGAGCACATTGAGGACTTCCAAAAAATTGAATATAAGGGTAACTGATATTCCAGAGGAACACAGGATTGATCTCTTCATAGGCACTTTAAAGGATAACATCCAACATGAAGTTCGAATTTTGGAACCCGATTCATTGGAGAAGGCATTCAGGTTGGCAAGAAAAGTTGAATGTAAAATTATGGCGACAAGGAAGCCTACCACTCAATTCTATAAAGAAGGAAGTGTTGCTACGCCTAGACTTCCACAACCTACAAGGTTGACACCACAACAATTGGAAGAAAAAAGAGCAAAAGGGCTTTGCTACAGTTGTGATAGCAAATACACTAAAGGTCATAAGTGTGCTGAAAAGAAATTATTTTACATAGATTGTGAAGAAGAATAAGAAAATGAAAAATAAGAGGATATACACCATGAACCAGCCATAGAAGAGGAAGAAATGAATCCGACCATATCATGTAATGCACTGGCCGGAATTACCACTCCTCAAACTCTCAAGATAGTAGGACAGATCAAGAAGAAAAGGGTAATAGTGTTGATTGATTCAGGTAGCACCTATAATTTTATTCATTGTAAGGTAGTCAAGGAATTAAATTGTTTCCTATACCCAGCACCAGAATGTCAAGTGATGGTTGCAAATGGAGGAACTATAAATTGCTCTGGAAAATGCCATAATATCAAGCTAACCATGGGGGAATATGTGTTGACAAGTCCAATGCTTTCCATTCCTATGGGAGATTCTGATGTTGTACTAGGAGTACAATGGTTACAATCTTTGGGGACGGTAGCTTTTAATTTTCAAGAACTTTTCTTGAAATTTTTTTCAGAAGGAAAGGAAGTCGAATTACGGGGTATTGAAGGGAAGCTGAGAAGGATAATAAGCTCTAATGTCATGACAAAGCTTCTAAAGAAATAACAACGAGGCGTAATTGCACAATTATGCTCACTAGAAGTTTCGACATCAAAATCATCTATTTCTGCAGATCTCCAACAAGTCTTGGACAATCATTCCAAGGTGTTTGAAACTCCCAAAGGACTCCCACCTATTCGTGATCATGATCACGCTATTCATTTGATTCCATGAAGTGTTCCTCCAAACATCAGGCCTTATAGATATCCTTACTTCCAAAAAAGCGAAATTGAACGTATGATTGCAGAAATGTTAGAGGCGGGTATAATTCAACCCAGTCAAAGTTCTTTCTCTGCTCCTGTAGTATTGATACACAAGAAGGATGGATCATGGCGAATGTGTCCAGATTATAGGGAGCTCAATAAGCTCACCATTAAAGACAAATTTCCCATTCCTGTGATTGATGAATTATTGGATGAATTACATGGAGCAATTTATTTTACCAAGTTGGATCTTCGTTCAGGATATCATCAAATTAGAATGAAGATCGAAGATATTCCAAAAACAACATTTCGAACTCATGAGGGTCATTATGAATTTTTGGTCATGCCTTTTGGCCTTACCAATGCACCTTCTACATTTCAAGGGTTGATGAATTCCATTTTCAAACCCTTTCTTAGAAAATTTGTGCTAGTATTTTTTGATGATATACTAATCTATAGCAAGTCTTGGAAGGATCATGTTGAACATGTTGACAGGGTGCTCAAACTATTGCAGGAGAAACAATTATATGCAAAAGCATCCAAATGTTTCCTTGGAGTACAAGAGGTGGAATATCTGGGTCATATTATATCCCACGAGGGTGTTAAAGTAGACCCTAACAAAATTAAAGCCATTAAGGAATGGAAAGTCCCGAAGACAATAAAGCAGTTGCGAGGATTTCTCGGGTTAACAGGCTATTATCGTAAGTTTGTTAAGAATTATGGAAGAATAGCAGCACCTCTAACAACATTATTGAAGAAAGATGCATTTTCATGGACTCCTGAAGCAACCAAGGCCTTTGAACATCTTAAAGAGGCAATGTGCCTAGCACCGGTCTTAGCTACGCCAGACTTCACAAAAACCTTTATTGTGGAATGTAATGCCTCAGGAAATGGAATTGGTGCAGTTTTAATGCAGGAAGGAAGACCCATTGCTTTTGAAAGTCGTCCAATCAAAGGAAAGTATTTACAGAAACCTATTTATGAGAAGGAAATGTTAGCAATACTGTATGCACTAAAGAAATGGTGAACTTACCTAATGGGAAGACACTTCAAGGTAAAAACTGATCATGATAGTCTTAAACACTTTTTGGAACAAAGACTATCTTCAGAAGAGCAGCAAAAATGGGTCACAAAGATGTTTGGTTATGACTTTGAAATAATCTACAAAAAAGGAAAGCTTAATGTTGTTGCAGATGCACTCTCAAGAAAGAATGAAGAGGTGGGAGCATTGCTTTGTGCCATTTCTATTATCCAACCAGATTGGATAACCGAAGCAAGAGATGAATGGAAGAAGGACGAAGAAGTGTGGACACTCATTCAAAAGTTGCAGCAAGATCCTAGTACATCTGATACATTTAGTTGGAAAAATGATTCCTTATGGTACAAAGATCGTTTATATCTTTGTAAGAATTCCCAACTAAAACAAAAGATTCTTCTGGAATTGCACACTTCTCCTTTAGGAGGACACTCAGGATTTTTACAAACTTACCACAGGGTGAAGAAAGAATTTTTTTGGGATGGCCTTAAATCTGATATTCAAAAGTTTGTGGCGGAATGTTTGGTTTGCCAGCAGAATAAAGTGGAGACAATTAAGACCCCGGGACTTCTACAACCTTTATCCATTCCATGTCAACGTTGGGAGGAGATTTCAATGGATTTTATCACAGGTTTACCTAAGTCCGAAGGCAAGAATGTCATCATGGTGGTAGTTGATAGACTTACCAAGTATGCACACTTTTGTGCATTATCTCATCCATTTAAAGCAAGTACAGTTGCTACTACATTTGTGGACAGAATTCAAAAGCTACATGGAAGCCCAAAGGTTATTGTGAGCGACAGAGATCCCATTTTTACGGGAAATTTTTGGACGGAGTTATGTTCTTGTTTGGGTACTCAATTAGCTCATAGCTCATCTTATCATCCTCAATCTGATGGTCAAACAGAGATAGTAAATAAATGTTTGGAAGGATATCTTCGTTGTTTTGTATCTGATAAACAAACACAATGGGTAAAGTGGTTACCTCTCGCTGAATGGTGGTATAACACTTCCTTCCATATTGCAGCAAAAATGACCCCATTTATGGCACTTTATGGATATCATCCACCATCCATCACATCATATTTAAGGGAAAATTCAAAGGTTCAAGCAGTGGAAGATCACATCGAGCATCAACAAGAAGTTCTCCAACTCTTAAAGTATAACCTGAATTTGGCACAAAATCGAATGAAACAACAGGTAGATCAACATCGCAGTGAGAGAAGTTTTGATGTAGGAGATTGGGTATTTTTACGGCTACAACCATACAAAAAAATTTCCCTCAAGCAAGCTAAGAAGGATAATAAATTATCGCCAAAGTACTATGGTCCTTACAAGGTGTTGCAAAATATTGGTACTATGGCATACAAATTGGAGCTTCCTACTTCTTCATGAGTGCATCCAGTTTTCCATGTTTCATGCTTAAAGAAGGTTATAGGTGAAAACCTTCTAGTTAAAACAATATTGCTAGAACTTGATGAGGAAGGAAAATCATATTGGAACCTGAAGCGGTCATAGAAACAAGAACTCGATAGCTACGAAATCAATCAATTTCAGAGTATCTCATCAAGTGGAAGAACTTACCCACTGAAGATTCTACATGGGAGGATGAGAATTTTATACAGAAGCACCCGTAGCTACTCAAGCGTTGAGGACAACACTTTTTTGAAGGAGAGGGGCATGTTAGGTCCCTATATCACTAGTATAGTCCCTTATTATTGTTAGTGTAACCCCCTTATTGTTATTATTGAACCCTTGTAACCCCCATTTTGTTATTATTGTGCCCTTAAAATTATTATTGTTAGGTCGGCTAGGATTACATTGTGGCCCACTAGGATTACATTATGGCCCCATGGACTCCTATATATAGAAAGGAGGTTTTGTAAATTGTATCATCAAAGAATTGTTCATTCATGTAATGTATTGGAGGTTGCCCCCTCGAAGTGGCTTATTTCTAAGGCGTTGATATCTCATTTCTTCTATTTTTGGAGTTGGTTACACAACATCTCGGCATTGAGGGATCTGTTCCGAGAGGTTTGACACAGGTGCATAGTAGCACACAGAGGTTGGTATGGGATCCAGGCATTGGGTCTGAGATGCAGCGGGCCAACAGAGTGGCCCACATATTTCGATTGCTTTAGGGCAAGAAATCTTGGGGCGAGAGGTCTGTAATGTTCCCATTTTTGGTATCACCCGTGATGTAATAGAGGACTTCCTGTAGTTAGGAGCAGAGCTGTGTCACATGGCCGTATCAGCACAAGGCTCAAGAGCTTTTCGGAGGAGTTTTGAGGAGTTTTAATGGTGCTTGGAGGCATTCCCTTGATATACTCCATCATCTGAGCAGTTTGGCTTTCGTTCCGATGCATTCCGATAACTTTCGGAATTTTGAGTTATTTATGGGCTTAACTCAGCTGATTATGCTCAAGGTGGCATTCCGGGAGGAATATACGATGGAACACCTTAGTGTAATATCTCATCGGAACCGGGATGAGGAGACCTACTCGATGGGACCATTAGACAGATATTTCAGTGACCGGAGGAGGCATGGTAGCTGATATACCCTTTCCTGCATTAAAAAGGAATATTTTATAATATTTTAATAAAAGGGAAAAGTGCTCCATAAATAAAATAATAATAAAAAAATGCTCTAGAAGGCTCCAAGAGATCTATAAAAGAAAGGGAGGAGGCCATTGGGAGACATCTTTGGAGTAGATCATTTGCTTGTGTATGAGAGGTTTGAGGACGTGGTTCTCTACTTCAGCCGTAGCCCCAAGACGGAAACCCTCGGATGATTTGTGAGTGTTGGACGAAAACCCAACTCTCTTGAGGAGACTTCACTTAGGAGTTTCACAGAGCTTCAGAGTTTGGTGTGAGGATCATTCAGATCTTCAAATTGGGCTTCATCAGTTTCAGTGGGTTCAGTTTCAGCTGTTGCCGGAGGGAGAGTGCAGCAATGTAGTTTGTGGCCAGTGCCGTTCAGCAGCTTATCTTGGTGGCCAGTTTTCTATCTCAGCTCTTCTTGGGTCAGATCTATATGTAAATCCCTTTTTATTATCTATAATAAAAGCTGAGATTTTTCTTCTGTTCTATATGGTATTGGATTGCAGTGTTTCTTGTCTTTTAATTTTACATGGCAATCTTCTGTTGAATGAATGATTATTTTACGGCAAATTGTGGTATTCAGTATTTTTCTCCATTTTAGTTAAAATATCCCATCCGGGATATTACAAACCTTAACCTTCCCCTAAACTTAACCCTAACCTTACCCTAACCTTACCCTTAACCTTTAGCTTAATTTTAACTTAACCATAACCTTAAATTTACCCTTAACCTAACCTTAACCTTAACCTCAACCTAACCCTAACTTGTACCTTAACCTTAACCTTAACCTTAACCTTAACCTAGCCTTAACCAAACACTTAAACTTAACCTTAACTTGACTAAAGCCATAACCTTAACCATAACCTTAACCTTAACCTAACCTTAACTTTGACTTTACCCTTAACTTAACCTTAACGTTAACCTTAACCTAACCTTAACCTTACCTTAAGGTTAGGTTATGTTAAGGTTAAGTTTAGGTAAGGGTAAGGTTAAGGTTACGGGTTTATTCAGGTTAAGGTTAAGGTTAAGGGGGTAAGGTTAAGGTTAAGGTTAGGTTAAGGGTAAAGTTATGGTTAAGGTTAAGATTAAGGGTAACGTTAAGGGTAAGGTTAAGGGTTTGGTTATAGCTAAGGTTAAGGTTAGGGTTAAGGTTAGGTTATAGCTAAGGTTAAGGTTAGGGTTAAGGTTATAATGAAGGTTAAGGTTAAGACCTATAACATTAAACTTAACCTTAAGCTTTACCTTAACCTTAAATTTAACTATAACATAACCTTTACCCTTACCTTAGCTATAACCTTAACCTTAACTATGACCTAACCTTCACCACCCCCTTAACCTTAACCTTAACCTTAAACGAACTAAACCCGTTGTTGAGGAGGTAAATCCCCTCTGCGGATAGAGGCGATCCCACTATCCCAGATCTGGTCTAGAAACAATCAAGTCACGCAATGACATTGGTTCCTAGTTACAAAAAGACAAAGATCGCGATGAGTAGCCTACCTCAAATCCCACGTAGTTGTCGTTGGAGAAAAGACGATGTTTCCCATCCCCCGCTTGATAGATCGCAATCCTTCCGTTCAACACGTCTAAACACCTATACACATGCAGGGAAACAATGACATACAACGTAAAATCTAAAGCATGTAACTATGTATCATTCAGAGAGGATATAATTCATTGCATTACATAAAGAAATGAACACATGAATGGAACCAAAATCAAAGTCACTTATATTATAAATGACAAAAGGGATATTACAACGAAATGCTCTAACGCTGTGATCTTCCTTCGGCAGGGCTTGTAGCAGAGCCTGTCAGGAATCTGGAAAAAGCTCTCTCTCTTACGAGATTCTCTTTGGCTTAGCTCTCAATAGTTGCTCAGCTATAGTTTCCTTCCTACAAGTTCAGCTAGCTTGCTAATGGAGAGGGCAAGCTTTTATAGATGGAGGAAAGGAAGTTGGGATCCCTATAATCATGGAATAGGCCCTATCTCTTAGAAAGGTTCCATGATAGGTGGAAAACCACTTCCTATACATGGAGATCCGGAGTCAAACCATTCAAATCCTTTTGATGATTCATTCTGGAGTTGGTTAGAATCAAACTTCTGCCATATATTTTAAAAAAACATTCCTTAATAAGCTTGACACGAGTGAAGCACAGGGATAGAGTGCCAGTTTGCGTGCCCTCTAGTGTGGATTTAACCCATTGGCGCGAGGGATGAATTGGCTAGTCGCGCCAAGGCTAAAATATCTATTTTTAGGGTTTTTCAGAGGAAATGTTCTTCAGGAGAATGTTTTTCCTTATGCAAGAGGATGCCATGAGGGTGGTTTCAGGACATTTTATTATTCACAGGTCACGAGAATAGTCCTCCAATGTACGGGATGAGGGATTGCAGGGACTGTGACAAAATGTTGTGTAACAGATGCCCCCTAAAGCATGAGGTCTGAGAGAGAGGGAGAGATCCTTTATGAGAATGCACCCAACTGAAAACATTGTTGTTGGAAGACCTACAAATACAAATACAACTGATATCTCTGATACATGATACGTGGTATGGGTGCAGCCATCCATAATAGGGTGTACAATAACTGGGATCCAAGGTATGGACGCAACCATCCAACAAAGAAGGATCAACAAGTAGACTCAGGTATGGTCACAACCATCCAATCAAATGAGTCATGTAACTAATCATGATAATCCACAAAGAATCCACAGCCTAGATTTCATCAGACAAAATACAGGGTCTTGCGCTCCATCTTGACCCAAACAGAGTACAAGTCTGATCATGTGAATAAGTGAGCTGAAGTCAAACATGCAAGAACATTGTCTGATTACCAGCCAATAATGAAAGCCATTAATAGATGTGAGAGGAACCACCAATAATGAGGATGGCCCTCAAGGTAATATAGGTATAATCCATGGAATGTGAACAGTGAGTTGGCATCGAACACCCGCAGAATCATCTGATCGAAGGCCAATAATGAAAACCTTGCATTGAATGCGAAGAACTTGCCATTGAGGCGTGCAGGCTCCAAGGTACTTAAAGGGAGTCTCTATATCAGCTTCCTGGATAATGAGCTGAAGTCGACAGGAAGTGACCTTGAGCGAAGGTGGGCCATAGTGTTTCCCACATCATCAACACGAGACAGAGGAACATGATGTTTGCGAATCAAGATCAGTAGAGAATCAAAGGGTGGTTGGAAACTGCAGAGGCCAACTTCTCTTGAACATATCGGCGGCATGACACTGGATTTGGCAGTATTTGACATCAATGGATCTAAGGTCATGATGACATGGCAAAGAGAAAATGAGTGGTCAAAAGAGATTACCCAAACCCATGGAGGCAAGTAGAGAATGAGATGATATGTCCCCAACTCGACACGAATGCAGATAAGTGCCATGTTCAAGAGTGACATACTGCTAACACGACAGTGATACTGGTTCCATTTTTCCCCACCATTTCTGGCGAGTACCCCAATTATTTTTTAAAACAAGCTTGAAGGGGATAGCATATTCTTGCAATATAAGTTTGTCCTTCGTAAAAATCCAACCTAGTACATTTAACGAGTCTGAAAAAGGAAGAACTTGGCATCTTTTCACGTTTAGAGAGTTTGAAAAGACAACGGAAAAGAAAACTCTGGCAGTCCCTTTTTGTAGATAGTCTCACAGATCTGAAAAGGTAGAAAACTATGTATGAGAGAACCTCCTAGTCACGATAGGCTAGGGTATTCCTTTTTCGTAAATAATCTATCCCAGCCCAAAAAAGGGGTAAACATATACTGGGTAGATGTTTTTTCGTAGCCAATTTAATGAGTTCAAAACGATAAGCATCTCGGCAATATTTTCAATTTTAGAGAGTCAGAAAAGAGTGAAAAGGTGACTCCTCCTAGAGGAATGAGTGGTATAAAGGATAGCTACTAGTTCTGGTGATGGTGGAACTGCTCAGAACAAGTAAAGGTTAAGAGGCTGGCTAACAAGACCAATCATCATAATGGTTCCTCAGGAATGGGTAAAACAACCAAGTGAAGGCATATGATCGGCCAAGCAGATAGTGGCGATGGAGTGAGAAAACCAAGGCTTATCTTGTAAAAACAAGTTGATAAAATGGAAATCACAAGGGGTAAAATGGGAATGGTTTCATTTTTACACAAGCTTGAAATTAGGAAACTTTGCTTGAAGTTGGTTTCATTTTTACACAAGATTGAAACAAAGATAAACTATGCTTGAAACCGGTTTCATTTTTACACAAGCCTGAAACGGAAACAAACTATGCTTGAAAAATTTTGCATGTCCCCAGCATGGTGACTCAATTCGAGCTACATGCCCCCCAAGCTTCAATCCATATGAAAGGTAGATGGAGTGAAGGTTCAATTTACGAGATCAAGAGAAAGACTTGACTGGGATTTTACGAGATCTTATCAAAGACTCGAATTGAACGGGAACGTGTTTCATTGTTTTAATGAGGTTGACACATTAAAAGAACTATCCTCATGACACCTTATTTCATTTTTTAAGGAGCTTGACACAAGAAAACAAACTATGCTCTGGACACCTTGTCATAATGAATAAGAAGTCATAGCTTCCAAGAGTTTCCCGTTTGATGGAAGGAAAACATCTTGGACGTTTGGACCCAATGCCCCCAGCACACGATCTACAATGGCACTATCACTGAATATGAGCATAGGACAAGTAGCCACATAATTGACATGTGGGGGGATGACACAACCGGTAGATAAAGATCCGGCAGGGATGATGGTGGACTAGCTACCATAGTAGGACCAAAGAATGCAAGCTGATCAATGGTCACGATCCGACCTTGGTGCAGAAATCACATCACATGAAAGAGGGAGGAGACAAGCACTCCCATGGCATAAGTATAATCATGGCCCAAGAGTAAATTAAAGTCCAAGGGGCCAGGAACAACCATCACATCCATATGGACAATTTTCCCTCCCAAATTAACAGGCAACTTCGGAAGGATCCCTAACGGTTGACTAGCTCTTCTGTTAAATTCCAACAGATTCTGCGTAATAGGCACAAGCGGCGGCGAACCGAAAGCTTTCCAAGTAGTTGAGGATAAAATACTAATATATGTGCCTTCATCTATAATGGTGCTAGGTACAACCAGATGGGAGGCCTGTACCGTGATCTCAAAGGGCACATAAGAAGGAAGGCAGTATCCTGCAAATCAACTCCAATCGAAGGAAGCGATCAAACTACTTGGAAGGGCTACTATCGAACTGAGATGGTCTTCCCTTGGTGTTACGAGAGAAGAAGGAGCATCCTCCACGACCTCCATCACGAAGTTGCAAGGGGTATCCTTCGGGACCACCATCATGGGAGGTGGAGGAGCGACTTCTTGAGGTATAGAGATAGGAGAATCTTTCTCCAAGTCCGAAAAATCTGGAGAAACAAGCAGAACATGAGGGGTGAGAGATCCACTCTCAACAGAAAAGACCTGGTGCACTACAGACGGGGCCAGCTCAACTGATCCCAAGACCAATTTTTGGTCAGGTATGGATTCATGATGGTGAGTTTCCGAGGAAGAGGGATCAAGTAAGTATGACTCTTGACTGATCATGGAATCAGCTGGTGGAGGACTCAAATAAAGTTGCTTGTAACCAACTGGAAGGCATGGTACAGAAACAGTCGAGTTGTCCAAAACTATCTTGGCTTAATCCATATATGCACAAAGGTGAATGGAATGGTGCCCTTCACACAACTTAGAGGGATTAGCAAGCTTACCCTGCTTCTTAGGAGCTTTACCAGCACTAGCTGAAGACGTGCCCCAAACCTGACTCCCGGAAGCCAAAGGCAAAGACGGACGACTGTTGGACCATACTTCGAGCACCTTGGGAATGCCAAGGAAATCTCGAAGAAGATGGTTTCCCTGGCACAACATGCAAGGGAACTTAACTTTCCGTGGAGGGTTGGAAGGTTCATCAAGAGTAGGTGTTTTAGAAGCAACAACTATAGAATTAGCCTCTCGCTTATCTGACTTCTTCTTCTTAGTCTTCTTCTTCTTCTTCTTAGCCACCTGGGCACTAGAATCCAAACTTTCACTAGGCAAAGTAGAAGATGAGGACGAAGAAATAGGTGAATAAGGGGAGAGGACCACCTTTGAATCAACATGGCGTTGCTCAGGCAGAAGAGTGGAAGGTGCGGTGGACGGAACACTTGGGACTACCGAGGTTGAAAATAACCATAGAGGCAATCCAACAGTTAAACTTGGCAAGGACAACATTGCCATATAAGGAGCACCAACATTCCCAAAAGTGGGAAAAGGACTAGGATTTCCTTCGGAAGGGATTCCTGGGTTAGTGAACTACGGAAATGTTGCCATTAGAAACAACGTTAGAACAACACCATAAGGAAACTAAATTTAACAAGGAATATTTCATGGGCAGTTGATTTTTAAAACACTGAAACCAGACTCTATTGTTTCATATTTTAGGAGTCGAGAAACAAGCAAAAGGTGACTCTATCACTTTCAAGTTGGACACGAGCTTGAAAGGACAAGAGCTCAATGATATTTTCAGTTAAAAGAGTCAGTAAAGATCAAAGTGACTGCTCTGGTAATCTAGGTAAATGGGTGTACCAGATATCCGTGAACTGCCATATACACCTTGGTAATAAAATGAAAGAGAAATCAACCAAGGACTTAATGTACATGCAGGTAATCTCCCTGAATGTTGTGTCTTGTGTATCATGGGTAAAAGGCAGCAGAATCGACTTCCTATGGATAAAGGATTTGCAACCTAATGGGGTCTCACTTTATATACTCGACGATACGGGGAGCACAAGTCCGTACTAGCACTGTCTAAAGCCAGATGGCGAACGACAGCTGCTAGGTTTAAAGACATCGGAACATGTCTCTACCCTAGACCACTAAAAATGTTTTCTTAGGTTTCAATGCTTCCTTAGGTTAATTAAATAAATTTTATGGTTGATCTTCAATTATTTCTTAGTTTCAAGGCCCTACCACATGTCATCTGACAATCTCCTATATGCACCTATATGCAGAAAGGAACCTTTCAATTCGATGAATTCTATCTAGTTAAGGGAAGAGTTATAAACAATGATGCAACAAATAGCAATACTGAAAACAAAACTTTTTCCAAACTAGATGACCTTCCCAATCCAAAAGTAATCTCAAACATTCAATGATGCGAATAATGCAATGTAATCTATGCAAAATCCTTTTTTTTGAAAACTATGCAATTGTAATCTATGCACAATTTCCTTTTTCTTTTGAAATGACAAGAATGCACTCAATGCATTTTTCAATGAAATGAGAATCTACTTAATGCATGCTTTTAATGAAAGAGAATGCACTAAAAGTGATTTTTAGTTTTCAATCATTAAACAATGTGATCTAAGTTCAATGATAAATCTCAAAAATACTTTTCAATGCAATGTGATCTAATGCATTTTAACCAAAAGAAAACTTGAGACGAAAACTAAATGAACGCAAATCTCCCTAATGGAAGTATGAATGCAAAAGGGATGCAAAACCACACTAAGAATGCAATAGTTGTTTTAAACACTTTGTAATGAAATTCCTCAAAAGGCTACAAGACATATGAGGTCAAGCAAAAAAATGACTTCCAAAGCATGAGTTGAAAACAAGGCATTCATTCCCTTTTACATTAAGCAATTAGAAAAATGACACCAAGACCAAAAATTAATCTCAAGGAGGAAAAAATCAAGAAAACCCTAACACCAAACAGAGTTGGCACACCTGTTTGGCTGTAATCTGTGCCAAAAAAGCATTGGTGTAGGGGCCTAACTAGCAACAAGCGCCAGATGGCGCGACTGTCAAGAGCTAAAATGCGCCAATCGAGTTTACTATGGGAAAAAGATGAAAAATGACAAACAGAGACTGGATCAGTTCTTCTGGGGGCTGAACAGGGGTTTGACACCAAGGGAGGTGAACCAGAAGAGCAAATAAATCAATCAAAAGCCAAAAACAACCAAAAGAGGAAAGACTAACTCCAACTGGTTCCCCAATGGAGTTGCCAATTTTTTGAGGAGGTAAATCCCCTCTGCGGATAGAGGCGATCCCACTAGCCCAGATCGGGTCTAGCAACAATCAATTCATGCAATGACATTGGTTCCTAGTTACAAAAAGACAAATATCATGATGAGTTGCCTACCTCAAATCCCACGCAGTTGTCGTTGGAGAAAATATGATGTTTCCCGTCCCTTGCTTGAAAAATCACAATCCTTCTGTTCAACATGTCCGAGCACCTGTACACATGTAGGGAAACAATGACATACAACGTAAAATCTAAATCATGTAACTATGTATCAGCCAGAGAGGATATAATTCATTGCATTACATAAAGAAATGAACACATGAATGGAACCAAAATCAGAGTCGCTTATATTATAAATGACAGAAGGGAGATTACAACCAAATGCTCTAATGCTATGATCTTCCTTCGGCGGGGCTTGCAGCGGAGCATGTCTCAGCAAATCCTATCGGGAATCTGGACGAAGCTCTATCTCTTACGGGATTCTCTTCGGCTTAGGTCTCAATAGTTGCCCAGCTATAGTTTCCTTTCTACAAGTTCAGCTAGCTTGCTAATGGAGAGGGCAAGCTTTTATAGATGGAGGAAAGGAAGTTGGGATCCCTATAATCATGGGATAGGCCCTATATCTTAGGAAGGTTCCATGATAGGTGGAAAACCACTTCCCATACATGGAGATCTGGAGTCAAACCATTCAAATCCTTTGGATGATTCATTATGGAGTTTGTTAGAATCAAACTTCAGCCATTTATTTTTAAAAAACATCCCTTAATAAGCTTGGTGCAACTAAAACATAGGGACAGAGCGCCAGTTGGCACACCCTCTAGTGTTGATTTCCCCCATTGGTGCGAGGGATGAACTGGCTAGTCGCACCAGGGATAAAATATTTGTTTTTATGCTTTTTTAGAGGAAATTTTCTTCAAGAGAATGTATTTCCTTATGTAAGAGGATGCCATGAAGGTGGTTTAAGGAAATTTTACTGTTCACAGGTCACGGGAATAGTCCTCCAATGTACAGGATGAGGGATTGCAGGGACGATGAAAAAATTTTGTGTAACACCCGTAACCTTAACCTTACCCTTACCTAACATTAACTTTAACCTAATCTTAACCTTAACTTTACCGTTAACCTAACCTTAACATCAACTATAATGTAACCCTAACCTTAAATTTAACCTTAACCTTAACTATAATGTAACCCTAACCTTAAATTTAAACTTAACCTTATCTTAACCTTAACCTTCACTATAACCTAACCTTAACCTTGACCTTAACTATAACCTAACCCTAACCTTGACCAAACCCTTAACCTGACTAAACCCGTAACACCTAACTGTAACCTTGACCAAAACCTTAACCTTAACCTTAAATTTACCCTCAACCTGATCCTAACATTAACCTAACCTTAACCTTGACTTTACCCTTAACCTAACCTTAACCTTGACCTTAACTATAACCTAACCTTATCCTTGACCAAACCTTAACCTTAACCTTAACTTAAGCTTAACATTAACCTTAACCTTAACTTAACCATAACCTTAACCTTTCCATTACCATAACCTTAACCTTAACTTTACCTTTACCTAACCTTAACATTTACCTAACCTTAACCTTAACTTTACCCTTAACCTAACCTTAACCTTAACTTTACTCTTAACCTAACATTAACCTTGAACTTAACTATAACTTAACCCTAACCTTGAACAAACCCTTAAGAATAAGGTTAGGTTATAGTTAAGGTGAAGGTTAAGGTTAGGTTATAATGAAAGTTAAGGTTAAGATAAGGTTAAGGTTCAGGTCAAGGTTAAGGTTAAGGTTAGGGTAAACGTTCAGGTTAAGGTTAAGGTTATGGTTAGCTTATAGTGAAGGTTAAGGTTAAGACCCATAACCCTAACCTTGACCTTAACCTGGACTTTACCCTTAACCTAACCCTAACCTTAACCTTAACCTAACCTTAACCTTAACCTTAACCTAACTATAACCTTACTCTTAACCTTAACCTTGACCTTAACTATAACCTAACCCTAACCTTGACCAAACCCTTAACATTAACCTTAACCTTAACCTTTATTTAACCTTAACCTTGATCTTAACCTTACCCTTAACCTTAGCATTAACCTTAACTGGAACCTTATCCTTAACCTTAACCTTACCCTAACCTTAACCTTATCTTAGACTTAACTATAACCTAACCCTAACCTTAACAAAACCTTAACATTAACCTTAATTTTACCCTTAACCTAACCTTAACCTTAACCTTAACCTTTAATTTACCCTTAACTTAAGCTTAACCTCACTATAACCTAACCCTAACCTTGACCAAACCCTTAACCTTAACCTTAACCTTAGCCTTAACCTTGACCTTAACCTTAACTTTAACTATAACCTAACCCTAACCTTGACCGAACCCTTAACATTAACCTTAACTTAACGTTAACATTAACCTTAACCTTAACTTAACCTTAACCTTGACCTTAACTATAACCTAACCCTAACCTTGACCAAACCCTTAAACTTAACCTTAACCTAACTAAACCCTTAAGGTTAGGGTAAAGTTAAAGTTAAGGTTAAGGTTAAGGTTAAGTTAGGATAAGGTAAAATTATAGTTAGGTTAAAGTTAGGGTTAAGGTTAAGTTAGGATAAGGTAAGGTTATAGTTAGGTTAAGGTTAAGGTTAAGCGAGTAAGCCTTAACCTTAACCTGACTAAACCCTTAACCTTAACCTTCCCCTAACCTTAACCTTAACCTTACCCTTAACCTTCACCCTTAACCTTAACCTAACCCTAACCTTTACCTGAACCTTAACCTAACCTTAACCTTAGCCTTACCCTTAACCTTACCTTAACCTTAACTTTACCATTAACCTAACCCTAACCTTAAGGTAAAGGTTAAGGTTACATTAAGGGTAAAGTTCAGGTTATGTTTAGGGTAAGGTTAGGTTAAGGTTAAGGTTAAGTTTATGGTTAAGGTAAGGTTAAGGTTATGGTTAAGGTTAAGGTTAAGTTAGGTTAAGGTAAGGTTAAGGTTATGGTTAGGTCAAGGTTAAGGGTTTAATCAGGTTAAGGTTAAGGTTAAGGGTTTGGTCAAGGTTAGCGTTAGGTTAAGGTTAAGGGTGAAGGTTACGAGTAAGATTAAGGTTAAGTTTATGGTTAAGGTTAAGGTTTCGGTTAGGATAAGGGTAAAGTTAAGGTTATGGTTAAAGAAAAGGTTAGGTTAAGGTTAAGGTTAGGTTATAGTTAAGGACAAGGTTAGGTTAAGGTTAACATTAGGTAAAGGTTAAGGGTAAGTTTAAGGTTAAGTTTAACGTCAAGGTCAAGGTTAACATTAAGCTAACCTTAACCTTAACCTTAACCCTAACCTTAAACTTAAATTTACCCTTAGGTTACGGGTTTAGTCAGTTTAAGGTTAAGTTTAAGGGTTTGGTCAAGGTTAAGGTTAAGGTGAAGGTTAAGGGTAAGGTCAAGGTTAAGGGTAAGTTAAGGTTAAGGTTAAGGTTACTGGTTTAGTAAGTTTAAGGTGAAGGTTAAGATGAAAGTTAAGGGTAAGGTCAAGGTTAAGGGTAAAGTTAAGGTTAAGGTGAAGGTTAAGGGTAAGGTTAAGTTTAAGGTTACGGGTTTAGTTAGGTGAAGGTTAGGGTTAAGGGTAAGGTTAAGGTTAAGGTTAAGGTTAGGGGAAGGTTAAGGTTAAGTTAGGTTAAGGTAAGGGTTTGGTCAAGATTAAGTTTAAGTGTTCAGGTTAAGGTTAAGGGTTTGGTCATGTTTAGGGTTAGGTTAGAGTTAAGGTTAAGGTTAGGTTAAGGGTAAGATAAGGTTAAGGTTAAGGTAAAGGTTAAGGTTAGTTTATGGTCAAGGTCAAGTTTAAGTTTAATGGTAAATCCAAGGTTAAGGTTAAGGTTAAGGTTAGGGTAAAGGTTGAGGTTAAGGTTAAGGTTAGGATAAAGGTTGAGGTTAGGGTTAACTTATCCCTTAAGGTTAGGGTAGAGTTAAAGTTAGGGTTAAGGTTAGGTTAGGGTTAAGGTTAAGATTAAGGTTTTTAGCCATGATTTGCTCTGACAAAATTTACTTAGTCATATAGCCTAATCATGAATAAGATAGATTTCAATTGTCTGCTAATAGGATAGTGAAGAAGATTTACCAAACTATTCAATCTTGGTTTATCAGTAGATTAGATTAGGATAGAAAAAAAATGGTTCAAACAAGCTGAAAACCTGAACCTGGAATATTGATGAAGAATTGGTTCTAATCCGCTCAAAATCTAAACCAAGAAAAAAAGGAAAGAACAACTCAAAAAGATCAAATCCAGAGCTAAAGGAAGGAATGAAAGATGTTTATAATTTTCAGATCTTAAACCTTCAATTTTTGTTTTAAATTTCTGCTAATAAGGTCTATGTGTAGCTTGTACATATAGCCATAGAAACCATAGAAAATCAGACTGCTTAAACCTGGTTTGGCTGTGTTTTCAATTTTTGTTTTAGAAGATAGAGAATAAAATTTTCCAGACAGTCTAATCCTGGCAAATAGTAGTTTAGGTAGAGAATTTATGAGTTCAATAGTCTAATCTGAACTCATGGAAGAAACAAGGGTAGACTTAGATTATTTTTTCCTATTTTCAAAAATAATAAAATGTTGATGTTCAAGGTCTGCAAGTCCAAATGCACCTGCTGAAGAAAAAATGTTAGGAAGTAGGCTGTGTAGGTAGTTGTTTGGGAAATAACTCTGTTTGATATAAATACTGATCATTTTTCAAAGTTGCATGATCAAAGAAGAAGATGTTGTCAATGGATAAAGGCACAGGTCTACATCCCAGAGATCAAATTTTGAAGATTCTTGACACCTCCAAGGAGCTTCCATCCCCAAGTGGAGCCACTTTTAGCCATTAGTAAATTTTGTCAAAGAAAATTATGGCTAAAAATAAGTCCTAAGCTTTCAAGAGATTGTTATCGTGAAAAACTGCTCATTCTTGAAGTCTTCTTATGCTACTTAAACTCAGCAAGTAGTCTTCACTACTATTCGCTCCAAAAAATCCAACCAGAAAACTGTTATTCCCTTCAAAATTGTTCCCTAAACAACCCCTTCTCATCATTTCATTCACTCATTTTGGTCCTTTTTACCCTCCATTTTCCTCTGAAAAAGCTCCATTTCTCTTTATCATTTTCCCTCCCTTCCCCTCAAAAAACCTTCAAAAAATCCCTTCAAACCATAGAACTCCTTATTTATGGTTAAAGATCCTTCTTTTCCCTCTATCGGAACTGGAAAAACCCCAAGAAAATCCATTGAAAACACAAAAAACCACTTATTTTTCCTTTTGTTAAACTCACAGGCCTTAAGCCCCTTTTTAGGTTTAAGCCTCGGCCCCTCCACCATATAACCTGGCCCTACAACCAGGTGCCAAAAAACCTTTAGCCCCTTCATCGCATTAGCCTTTTCTTGTTATAAGCCCGCTTTCTTTACAATTTCTCCCTCGATGCAATAAGCCCTTATCTCTCTGCCCCTGGTCATATATCACTACATAGGACCATGTCCTAGGCCTAACCTCGGCCCCCATCACATCACTCCATTAGATTTTCCTTTCCCCTTTTCTTTTCCCCTCTGCAACGAAGTTCCAATGCGATAAGCTGCCCCCTCCTTAGCCCCTGGTCACCTTATCCCTCCACGTGACCATCACCTAGTGCCTATGCTAAAGCCCCTATTGCATTGGCAGTTCCATGAAAAACGTGCCTTTTTCTTTGTATTCCGGCCGCTCCAATAACAACACCCCACTAAGATCAATGGAATCGCATTCCCTCCGGGAAAAACCACTTACCGCCCGAGGGTCGCGCAATAAGCACCCATGGTATTTCGAAAACTATTTTTGTCCAATTCGCGCAAAATACTATTTGAACTGGATTTTTGACTATTTTCTTCCATAAGCCTCCTCCGCTTGCATAATCACCCCCCTCTGCATCAATCCTCTGCTCCGTCAGCCTCCTAAGCAATCAAACCCTTCCATCGTAGGCTTTTTATAACAATTTTTGTGGTTTGTTGCAGGTTTTTACCATAGTTTTTGGAGCAGAAACCCTATCCATAACTCGCAAAAAGATAGTGCCAAAGTCTTCCATGTTTGGAAGCTAAATCATGAAGGAAGAAGGCTGTCTGGTTTCATCCAAGGGTTTGGACCATGTTGTGTAAATACTGGTCATACCCTTAAAACTCTCCACCGCGCCAATAACCTTTGGTTCACAATGATAAATGAAGAGATAGTAAAAGTTGAAGATTAAAAGATTGAAGAAATTCTGGCATGAAAGATCGAAGCTTGAAAGCTTCAAATCCTATGTTTTTAAGGTTAAAACAAGTTTTAAGGACAAACAAATCAGGCAGATCAAATGAAGCAAAAGCCAATGAACAGTCGAAATCAAAAGGGTTTTGTGCATAAGTGTGAAGGATTAAAGAGTTAAACCCTATTGTGTTAAGGTTAAAACACAGTCAGCAGGTCAGGATTAAAGGCTCCGAGATGATTATGATGGCATAAAGCAAAATCACAACTATAATAGTGTTTAAAAGCCACCAGATCAGCACAAAAACATTGAAGAAGCCTCTGAATGCCACATCATTGAGGCTATAACTCCTCACATTGCCACTTGGGGACTTATTTCATTAAAAGAAGGAATTTTCATTAAGCAGTCAGGGATATTTTGAAAAGGCAGTTCAACATTAAATACCAACCTACCCAAAACCATCAAATTCAACAAAAGTAACTAAAGGTGATGAAACTTAATGTAAAATTGATTCAAACAGAGATAATCATTCAAAATATTCTCTCTTAGGCCTCCCAAATGTCAATAAACCATTAATCTGCATTAATTTAACGAATGATCCCTTCTTACACTCCACCTCCTCATTCTTCTATAAATACTTCTGTAGAAGACAGTTTAGGGGTTGGTCTTTGGATATCTGCTGTATGTAAATAGCTTTTGAAGTTGCTGTAGCTCTGTTAGGAATTGAAGATACATAAGCTGAAACGAGATGTTTGAAGCTATAAAGACCCATTGGACTTGAATATTGTAACTGGTTTGAACATCAAATACAAATAGCTGATTTATGGGATCCTGGTCTATGTCAATGGTGATGTGTTTCTCACTGTAAATTGTTATTTTCTTATTGTTTCCATTTTGTCCACTTTTCTCTGATAAAGAATAGCAAGCATAGATTAGGATTTACTTTTGAAGTACCCTAAATCTCACTGATAAATCTTTATCCTTTACGTTTTCTGCTAATTTTTTTTTAAAGATGATTCAATCGAGTATAACTAGTGAAGTGTTGGTAAGCCCATATTTCCTGAGTATAACTTGAGATGTTGTCTTCGAATGTTCTTGAGAAGTCTACTAATTAAATATTGAGCTAGAGAAGTATATGGTTAGCCCTGTCCTCTATTTCCTTTTCCAAAAGCTGCTTTGAAAAGTTCCCTTAAGAGTATGTTGAAAGCAGGCTAGTTTAAAAGTACTTACTTGATCTTAAATTGATTTTAATGTTTATCATGAATGTTTCCTTTGAGAATATGCTGAAATTAGGCTAAGTTAAAAGTATTTACTTGATCTTAAGCTATTATATGTTTCTTTAAATTTTTTCTCTAGAAAGTACATCAAGAGCAGACTAGTTTAAAAGTACTTACCTGATCTTAGATTACTTTTGCATTTTTCCTTAAGCGCATGTCAAAAGCAGGCTATTTTCAAAGTGCTTACCTGATCTTAGGTTGTCCTTTGTTCCCTCATCTGTTTGATTTCCCTCACTCCATTTCTTAGTGTTTCATTCCATAAAATCAACTTAAAGAGATCCTTTGACATAGATGACTTGCCCCATGGACCACTTTTGAACCTTGTTGTTCAATTAAATCCTATTATGACTCCATAGCCCAATGGATTGATGCTTCTCCTTGCCTATCTTATCAGAGGAACCATTCCTTCACCTACTCACACCTTCACCCTTCATAAAGACGTCCTTCATCCTCATGTTATCCAGCCCAACCAAACAAAACAAACAACCTTGTTCTTCATAACTAGCCTAAAATTATATTTCAAGCCTTAAAGATCATATCTTTGAACACATACATAGAGAGATCCCTCTCTAAATCTAAGATGGCTAGATCCTCAGATTCCAAAGTGGTTTTGATGCAGGATCTGCAGCATTTGTACTTGCCAATCTTACAAACTACGGAGTCGCCAACATACTCGCGACCATACTGGGGACATTCTAAGTAAAATCCTTAAAAACATAACACTCGGTATTTGGTGCAGTATAAGTAGCTTTCTTCAAGCACTACCAAGCATGTTGGTAATCATGATAGGACTCGTCTGAATCAATGGCAATCTAAGTTCTTCTTAGGATTCTAACAGACCCTTATCAAACCTTGAAGAAATCAGCTAGCTAAGCCACAAGAGTAAAATTTGTTTGTCTCATCACCGTAGCTAAAGTGCTGAAACAAATTTAGGACACTCTCATAACTCACAAGACCATAAAAAACTCAGAAAACCCAAAAACATTTCAGATTGGTATTCAAAGCTTTTAGTGGTGGTGGACCATAAAACATTTTAACTTCTAAAAAGCTAAAAATTTGCACCTGGTGACTCCAGAATCCTGAATAGACCTAAAGACTCCACTGGGAAACCCTTTTCTGTCATAACATCATACAAACTCACCTTAGGAAACTTTGAGGATTAAGTTTTCTTGTTAAGATTAGTTAGCCTATTAAATATTGTCATATTTGGTTGAACTTTTCTTATTACTGGGTCTTAAAAAAAAAAAAAAACACAGTGGCTTATAAAATAATTCATACTAGAGCCTATCCTGACCTAAATCCTCCTAAGATAGTTGATAATCTAGAAAGAATACTTAGGAAGTCTCCTAAGCTTAAAACTTCAGCTATTGTTAGATCAGTCCATAAAGCTAATTCTGTTCCCGAAAACATTACAGCTCTACAATATTCACAAGTTGACTTAAGAGACCCATTCAGAACTAGGTCACTTGATGATATTGATCAGATAGACTTTGAGCCTTCACACTCACCCCAACATAGTGGTGAGAAAATTTTTAGTAGAGAAACCACCCCACCTGATTTACATTTCCTGCATAATTTTGGTTTCTCTCATCCAAGATCTGCTCAACAGTCTCTTTCTGGTCCATCCGATTCTGTTTTCCATACACCCACTGTTCAAACCACTCCATTTCACCAACCACCCCCTATCTTACATCCTCCACCTATAAACCCCCCATTTTTTCCACAACCTCCTATCATGGCAACATGGTATGCTCCCTTATTCCTTCCTTTATCTTTATTCAATCTACCACAGGACTATCAGTCCAAGATTCCATTATATGATGCCGGTGGTGTTACTACTACTTCACAACATGTGGACAAGATGAATGAATATTTTGATAGAAATGAGATAGATGATGAAACTGTCAAAATCAGATTGTTTGCTCAAAGTTTAGGGGGAGAAGCAAGAAAATGGTTCAAAATATTAACCCCTAATAGTATTAATGACCTCGAAGCTCTCCATCAGTCATTCCAAACAAATAGGAAATCAGGAAAAACCCTCTCCAAATACTTTCAGACTACAAAAACCTCAAAATAAACACTGGGGAAAGTGTTCAAAATTATTGCACTAGGTTCAATAGTGTTTATAATGCACTACCTCCAGACTTGAAACCTTCTCAAGGTTCAGCTTTGGCAAAATTTCCTGAAGGATTTGATCCTGAAATGGCCTATCAGCTAAAAGAAATAGATCCCTTAACTTTGGAAGACATGCAGAAAGGAGCTCTTGCTGTGGAAGTTAATCTGATTGAAAAAAGAGCTAGGATGAGGAATGAAAAGAAAGTATCATTTAAGGAGGAAACTGCACCCTCCACATCTAACTCAAAAATGGAAAGAATGATGGAGGAAATGATGAAGAAGATGAGCATACTTGAGAGAGCACAATCTAGGGAAAATCAATTAGCTCCCCAAAACATAAATCAATCTCAAAATCAAAATCAGAACTTTAGGAGAAATCAACCTCAACATAGACAAAGAGAAGATGATTGTTAGCCTCTCTAAAATAACAATAATAAATCCAAAATAATAAAATAATTAATTAAATATTCCTAACTCTTGGGTTGTTGGGTTGTTCCTCAAAATATGGAGTTTATTTAGGAACTCCTATCTTGGTGGGTTTTTGGTGAGTAATTAACTCAACCAAAAGAGACTAAGATAGCACAGGCTATCCTCTCTCATCTATTTAAATTGTAAATTAAAATTCTTTTAATAAGAGAGATTACATGAAGAAGCCATGAGGCTTCTGTCTTTTCCGCCTTTATTTTGTGTGTGTTGTATTATGTATGCTTTAAATCTGTTTCTGAGTTGATTTAATTTGTATCATGTGGTATCAGAGCCACGGTGAACTAATGGAAGCATGAAGCAGAGTGGGCAACTTAGTGTGAGCAGATGCGGTCAAAGCTGGTTGAAGTATAGAGCCATGATCTACAGCGCATAGAAGCACATCAACGTACCCTGTAATTGTTTGATGGCTTATGGAATTGGCTAAAGAGGAATGAAGTAGTGCTCCATGTGATTCTAAAAATTAGATGTTGATTGCATAGTGAATCTGTGCTTCTGCGCTATCTGTTTTTACCAGATTTTAAATCAGCAAATGCAAATTTGTTTGAATTTTTGTTTCAAAGCGTTGTTGTAATAATAATAAAAAAAAAAACTGTGGAAAACAAGCGCTGTCAAATCTCCAAACAATGTGCCATATTAATTTGCATTTGCATATTTAAGAGTTTTATTGTAATAACAAGCACTGTAAAATATCCATGTCCGCCCCTCCAAATGCCGTTTCAATACGAAGCATCTCATCTGCTCTCTCAGGCTTATGGTCATTTGAAAAGGGGATGGCTTTGCCTCCTCTGGATAAGACTACTCAAGATTCACCGCAGTTAGCCACAATAATCTGAATGGACTGAGCATCGCTACCACGGCCGTCGACCTAACATTTTCTCGTGCCACAAGATCTTGACAGCATGTGCTGCAACAACTAGTATTGTTAGACGCAGCATCGTCCATATCATCCCTGCAATTCCCGTTGGGACACATGCCGCCCACCTCAATGTCTATTCTCTTGAAGCAACTCTTGAGCACTGTTTCATAAAGAACACGGGTTTGGTGTTCTTTATTAAAGCCAATCTACAGCGTTAAAAACAGTGTTTGAAAACATATAACTGCTCCCATCTGCACGGATTTCAATCCAAGCCCTGCGCATATTAGATCCGATCCTCTCAAATAACTGTGGCATCGCTCCTGCATTGTAAAAGCGTTTTCATATCAATCGATTCTGTAAATCAATTGGAACAGCGTCTGTTTGCAGCAAAAATAAAAACTAGTGTTTAATTGGAAGCAACGTATAATTGAAACCAACATTAAGAAAAAACATCTGCAGCTGTCTACTCTGCCAGGGCGGATGAGACAGTGGTCTTTGGATCAAATCTGCGTAGAAAAGCTCACGAATCTTGCCACCAAATTGCCAGATGAACGCCAGGCCGAATTTGAGAAAAACGTGGAAGAAGCACAATGTTCAATTTGAATGAATTTGAAGCAGCCTTCGATTGATTTAACGCAGCATTCGATTGCATTAAAATATTGAACATCGGCCTTGATTGATATTTTTGAATAACCCAAAACAATGCCATTTGGAGGAATGCAAGAAGACAGCAAAACGTTTCGACATGCCAGCCATTGTGGTTGCAAGAGTTTTCCCAATTCAAAGAAGGTGCCACCGTTTGAGTAATCGTGGTGATCATTAAATATCACCTTTCAAAGCGTGATGATTGATAAAGAGAATTGTATGGCTCAACAGCAATAACATTAGAAAGAGCCAGCAAGCGTTCTGTTTTTTTTTTTTTTTAAAGGTTTCTATGTTTTGAAGTTGAGATCCAGCATTTTTGAAGTTTGTTGAAATCGACGATTAATCCATAATCACTGGATTATTAACAACAAGAAAAGGTCGAGTTTGATCCATAAGTTGTTTGAACCGGTATCAGTAAGGTCAATTTGTAGCATCAAGTAGAGAAGATGGGTTGAATATTGTTCAATTCATAACGAGACCGTGGCAGGGCGAGCTCAGGAGGGCGGAGAAATTCTTGCCAATTTAGGCTGCTCAGAAGAATCTATTTCTGCAGAAGAGGCCTGAAGCTCCACGGCGATCACAAGTCCAACTGCTGTGGACTAATATTGGGGATTCATGGCCGGAGATGCCTGAGTGTAGTATACCTATCGGGAAGCCGGTTCATACATGACATTCTGATACGAGTATGGGTCTGTGTGCGCAAGGGGAACGGGCACAGCCTGTCTATTCATTACTCTTGCATCGCTGACACCGGGAGCCGGGGCGTACGGACCGTTGGGAACTAGATAAAATTGAAGCTGGTAATTTCTCTCTGCTCCAAAAGAAATTATCTGCATGAAATAATTTTATGCTGCCGTAAGTGACTTCTCAAAATAATTAAAAAAGTGTGCTTTGACTTTTTTTTAAGGAGATACGTTGAATTTTAAAGTGGTTCCATTCATTTTTTTAAAAGATTTCATAAAATTCTCTCAAGTAGGGGTATATAATTAAAATATCATACTCATGAGAGAGAATAAGTGGAGAGTTTGTTTTAATTTTTTTATTTTTTAATGAGTGAATGCGAGAGATAAAAAGTGACTTCGCCATGTTCATTCCATTATTTTAATGGAAATTATGTAAAGCATGATTATAGTGGCTCTTTCAATATTGATTGAGGAGAGATAAGGAATGGAAAACATATTTTTTTTGTGAAGGGAGTCATAAGGGTGATGTTTTAAAATCCTTGGAGTGATAAGTTGTATTTTGTAATTTGGAGAGCTCAAGAGAGTTTCCATTTGTATTTGGAGCAATAAGGAAAAGCCATTGTTGTAACTCAAAGTATTGTCTTACTTTGAGAGAGATCGTGTCACTATCCATTCAGATTTTAAAGGTGAGTTGTTTCAAAGGGCTCCCAGCTTGGCATTATCATTGCTCAGATGATGTACTCCAGTGATTAATAAAGATATCATTTTTTTTGTGTTGATGTGTCCTAGATCCGCCCGAAATTGAATAAGGGGATCTTAGGTACACCATGTGTGTTTGATGGCGCATGTGTTTTATGGCTTCATGATTGTTGCTTCTTGATCTGTGTCTAGTTGTGACACATTAATAATTCCCTACATAAAGTTTAATATCAGCAATCACAACACATAACGAAATAGCTACAAGATCAACACATGCATCTGCACAAATTGAAGATTGTCTACATCAGCATTTTAAATCAACAAGCCAATTCACTTCATCAATTTCATGCACTTGCACACTCAAAAGTCTACATCAGCGTTGTTATACATTATTTTCATAACTTGTAATCAAATTCACTATGTTATGTTAATCATTAAAAATTCATTGTTAATGAATTTTTAAGAAGACAAGTGAAGTCATTGTTTTAAAGTGAATCATTGTAAGCTTTCTTGGGTGCATTGTCGACAGTGTTCGACACCCTTGCTTTAAACAAAATCAATTGAGTGCATGAGTTTTTTCAAACAAGAGACAAGTTTACATCTCCAAGCGAGTGTGATTTCAAGCAATTTGCGTCACGACAGTACAAAACCATCAAGCAAGCCAGAGTGAAGTTTATTGCAGCGACCATCAAAAGAAACTAAACAAGTTCAACTGTCACATCAATCAACCAAGTTGACATTGACATCAAGAGAGCGTGGTTATTCATTGAAGTGATCATAAAATCATTAAGTAAGTCAAGTGAAGCATTCAAGCACACGCAATCATCATCAAGCGAGCGTGAATTCCAAAGTTTCAGCAAGGCAATTTTACAACTCTAGCAAGTGCAATCAGCAACAATCAAGCGAGCGTGCTATTCAAGCCACATTCAAGCAAGCCTGTGATTCAAGTGAAATAGTTCAAATAACGACATCTCCGACAAGAGAGCCTGTTTTCAAGTGCGCAAGTTCAGATGGCGCAACATATTCAGCTGTTAAACATTCTTCACAGTTTGATCATCTCCAGTGATGAAGACATGGTGCACGTCAGCAAAGACACTCTTGCTGATCTTTCACGGCATCTACAACAAACACATGAAACTATTGAGTTTCTACAGCTTGAGTCACAACTTCAAAGGATTGAATTGCAAGAAAAGAGTGATACCTTCAAATCTTTGAACCATCCAGATGATAAGTCTTTCATTCCAACAGCTTCAAGTGATGAAGTTGTTCCAGATAAAATTTCTTCCAAGCCCATCATCAGGCCCTGGGAAGAAATTCAGACTAACAAGAATCGACGAGGCTTAGGATATGTCCAAGATGACGCCAACTTACATATTCCTGATTATTCCAAGCCCATTCAGTTCGTCAGTGCGGGATTTCTTGAACAGATCCCCTCAGCACATTCAGAGACAGTTGTAGACAACCAGCAATGCATGCAACCCAAAGTTGCCGAAAAAGAGAATTCCACACAATCTGAGGTTGAAGTCCAATCGAAATGTTCTCATTGTCAGAGAACTGGTCATATGGAAGATCAGTGTTTTGATCTCCATCCCTGTCGCCATTGTGGCAAGTCCAATCATTCCTCAGAAAAATGTCGCAATCAACACAAATCAAAGAGATTGAAGATACATTATGAATGGATTGACTCTTGGGAATGGTCATCCACAGTTAAAATATTGCTTCAGTTCTACAATCGAATCCAATCATACATTGTGCAGCCAACAGTGAACATATGATGGTACTCTCATGCAGTTGAATGGGGGAGTACAACAGTGTAAAACTCCTACACCTGAAGGGGGGGAGTTCAAGAATATCTTACAGAGAAGTGTCTCTCCTTTCAGCTGACAAAGGGGGGAAAATGTCAATGAGATTGACAGTGGTTTTCAGACTGAAAGTCTCGACACAACCAGCAAAAGCAACCAGTGGGCATCTTCAACAACTAGTGGGCATCAACAAAATTGCTAGTGGGCATCAACAACTTTTCCAGTGGGCAGTCAAAAAATTTGCCAGTGGGCATCAAAATTTTTTCCAGTGGGCAGTCGACAGCAGAGAAGCAGTGACAATTTTCAGCACAGTAAAAACAACAGTGAGTTGTTTTTGACATCATCAGCCGGTGGGCTTTGAACAAATTTTGTCAGTGGACAAAGGATGTTGCTTTCATGCAAAGGACAGATGGATCCTTTTGCAACTTGGCACTTGATGTAGTTGTCAAGCGAAATTCAAACATGAATCAGACATACAGCTGACTCATGGTCTCTTCAGATTGCAGTTTTTCAGCATCCAGCTTTGGCAGTTTTTCAGGCAATGTTTTTTGAGGATCAACGTGAGAACTTGGAAGATGATTCCTCGTTCTTATTTTGGATTTTTCATTAAAGGGGGGAATGTTAGCCTCTCTAAAATAACAATAATAAATCCAAAATAATAAAATAATTAATTAAATATTCCTAACTCTTGGGTTGTTGGGTTGTTCCTCAAAAGATGGAGTTTGTTTAGGAACTCCTATCTTGGTGGGTTTTTGGTGAGTAATTAACTCAACCAAAAGAGACTAAGATAGCACGGGCTATCCTCTCTCATCTATTTAAATTGTAAATTAAAATTCTTTTAATAAGAGAGATTACATGAAGAAGCCATGAGGCTTCTGCCTTTTCCGCCTTTATTTTGTGTGTGTTGTATTATGTGTGCTTTAAATCTGTTTCTGAGTTGATTTAATTTGTATCAATGATCAACACATCAGACCTAATTTTCAAGAAAATTATTTAAATGAGGATGAAGAAATAATTGAACAGACATAGGATGACAACATGAACATGTTGGGAGTAAGCAATGAGGATTCTGATTTCCACCATGAACGAAAACAAGGTCTATATACACATTATGATGATAGAAGACCGCAAACTAATTATTATGAACAATACTCAGAATATGCCATCATAGGATCACCTATACAATATAACCTCAGAAGAAAAAGGAATCAAGGAACTCCCAAGAACAAAACCTCTGATAAATCTGCCAAAAACAGCCCTGAAAATACATCCAAAAAGACAGTTGAAATTCACAAAACAGTGGCCGTGAATTTTGATTCAAACAAAGAGAAAAACACCCAAGCCAATGAAAAATAGAGAGTTAACCCCAGTAGTATTAGCACTTCAGCTAATGCTCCTGAAAAAACTATTCTAACTATTGTAAATACTAAAAATCAGCAAGCTGATTTTGGCTAACAAGGAGTGACTAACAAGGCAGAATCAAACACTTTGAAAAACCAGATTCCCTTCAGCCTAGAGAATAAAATATCCAAAATCAAAATCTCTCTCCCACTCACTGAATTAGTCACTCAAAATTTATATAGAGGTCAGATTTTGAAGGCTTTAAACATAGAAGATGCTCATGACATAGTTAACTTAAATGTTGATACCCCAGAGCTCATTTTTGGACCAAAAATTGAAGGAAAATTTCAAGAAGGAACTACCCCCCCATTCTACATCAGCTTAAACATCCATGATAATATTTTTCACAATGCCATGCTTGATTCAGGAGCATCACACAACCTCATGCCCAAGGTGATTATGGAAAGATTAGGCTTAGATGTAACTAGACCCTACAAAGATTTATATTCATTTGATTTAAGCAAGGTGAGATGCCTAGGCTTAATAAATGATCTGTGTATTAAATTAGCTCAAATACCAGCCAAGAGTTTAGTAATGGACATTGTAGTGGCTGATATACCCCCCAAATATGGCATGCTCCTTTCTAGATCATGGTGTGCTAAGTTACAAGGCATAATGCAGATGGATATGACTTATGACACCATTCTTGTTTTGATTCAACCAAGAAGACTCTATAGGGAAACACACATGAAATATATGGTGAGTAACCAAGAAAGACCAAAGAAATCTCCTCTCTATTCCATCCACACTGACCTTGAATCTTTCATTCTTTTTAATGATGATATTCCAAAAGAGCAAGAGCTAATCAGTGAAAAAACATCAAATGATGTGATCACTTCACATACAAACATAGCTACAACCATTGATAAAGAGGAGAACAAAGAGGAAATTAAAAAATAGTTTGCTGATTCAGAAATTTACAGCAAACAGAGTAAAGGTCTTGAGGTCTAGGATAGTCATAAGTATGATGCAGATCATGAGAATCAAGGAGTTAAACCTCAAAAAATTGAAAACTTTAAGGAACTAAACACAGAAAAACGTAATGCAGACCCTTGTATAGAATAGAAAGATGAAGAAAACAAAGAGGACATCCATGAAATAAATCACAAATCTGAAAACAGCTCTCTTTTGAACATGAATTTTGATGGGTCTTGCACTAAAAATGATGCAGGAGCAGGCATATGAATACACAACACTGAAAACAATCATGCTAAGGGGAATTCCTATAGATTATATTTTCAATGTGCAAACAACATAGCTGAGTATGAAGCTCTCCTTTTAGGCCTGAATTTGTTGAAAAAATTAGGGGCCAAAAGGATTAAATTTCATGGAGATTCTGAGTTGATTATCAGGCAAGTAAATGGGGAATATAGTGCCAAACATCCTAGACTTAGAGCTTATAGAGAGGATGCCATGGACTTGTTAAAAACATTTGATGAATTCCAACTTATCTTTGCCCCAAGAAACCAAAATGTCCTTGCCAATGCTTTAGCCTTTGCTGCTAGAACTTGTCTTACACCTTATGAAACCAAGCAATGCACCACTCAAGTCAAATTTAGAACAACTGTCCCAGATAATGAAAAATATTGGCAAGTTTTTGAAGGAGATAAACAAATAGAAGACTTCCTACAGTCCAAAAATGAATTTGAAACAACACACTTAGATTCAGATTTTGATGAAGACTATCCTGCTGAAGAGAACCCACTTACTAAAGAATAAAAGTCTCCTGAGATTGCAGAAGTAAATCTGTTAACAAATGAATTCCAACATATGATAGAAAATAGCACAGATTTGGAAAATGAAGACCTAGAAGTGCTGCAATCTAAAGACCAAAGCTTTCCAAAAGGGCTGGTCCCCTTAGAAGAACTATTTTATTTGAATGATGTGGCCAAAAAGCCAAAAATGGAACCCATAGAATCTGAAGTGGAATAATGCAACATAGGCAGTAAGGAAAAGTAAAAAATAATCAAACTGTCTAAAACACTGCCAACTCATATCAAACTGAAATATATTGAGTTGTTTAAAGAATTTTCTGATGTGTTTGCATGGAGTTACAAAGATCTGAAATCATATGATACAGAAATAATTCAGCATAAGATACCCCTCAGATAAAATCATAAACCTTCAAAACAAAAATTGCGCAGAATCAACCCTGTTCAATTACCCCTGGTAGAGAAAGAAATTAGAAAAATGTATGATGTTGGAATTATTGTCTCTGTTAGATACTCAGAGTGGGTGTCTAATATTGTATCAGTTAGGAAGAAAACAAGAGAAATAAGGCTTTTCATTGATTTTAGAAACTTGAACAAAGCCTCATTAAAGGACAATTATCCATTACCCAAGATGGATCATATTCTACAAAGGGTAGTTGGTTCTAGAAGAATTTCCTTGCTAGATGACTTCTTAGGTTACAATCAAATATTGGTACATCCTGATGATCAACTTAAAACAGCCTTTACTACACCTTGGGGTACTTTCATGTATTTGAAAATGTCTTTTGGTTTGATGAATGCCAGTGCCACATTTCAAAGAGCCATCGACATTGCATTTTCAGAAGAAATAGGTTACTTCATTGTGATTTACCTTGATGATATAACGGTTTATTCTAGACTAGATGAAGAACACCTTATGCACTTGAGAAAGGTCTTTGAAAAGTGCAGAAAATTTGGATTGTCCTTGAATCCAAAGAAAACACTGTTTGGTCTCCAAGAAGAAAAAATTCTTGGGCATATCATATCAAAAGAAGGAATAAGGATAGACCCAAAGAGGGTTGATGGCATATTTCAAATTAGCCATCCCAGAAACATCAAGGAAATTCAATATTTCACTGGAAAGATTAATTTCTTGAGAAGGTTCATACCCAATCTAGCTGAACTCCTTAGAAACATAACAAACATGCTTAAAAACAAAAGGAGGAGTTAAATGGAACTTAGAAGCAAAGAAGTCATTTGAACTGGTAAAACAAGCACTCACCAAAACACCAGTTCTTATCAGTCCTGATTTCTCCAAATATTTCTTCATTTTGTCATTTGCATTAGAACACACAGTAGTTGTTGTCCTATTACAGAATAATTTGAATGGACAAGAACAGCCCATTGCATTTTTCAGCAAGGCATTAAAAGATGCACCTATGAGGTATAACATAATGGAAAAACAAGCCTTTTCCTTAGTCAAAGCCTTAAAGGACTTCAATTTTTACATTTTACATTACCACATCATAGAATTTATGCCTCATTCAGTGGCAAAAAACATATTGACCCAAGATCCAGATGGAAAAAGAGGAAAGTGGATTTCTGTAATTTTAAAGTATGACTTAGAAATCAAACCCACTAAACTCATAAAGGGTCAAGGACTAGAAAAACTGATGGCTGAATCTAACTTCCAAGCTCTTGATATAAACATGTTTAATGCATTAGAGGAACAAGATGAGTTTTTAACTCCAATTATTGAAGATCATTTTCTGAATTCATCTTGGTATGCTAATATTTTGTATGTTTTTCTCAATCTTAATGCCCCTCTTGGTTTGTTTAAAACAAAGGAAAGATTTTTAAAGTTAAAAGCTGTATTTTACTGCATTTTCAATAAATGTTTATATTGGAAAAATGCTAGTGGATTATTTCTTAAATGTTTTCCTGAGAATGATGCAAATAATATCAAGCATGAGTTTCACGAGAAGAATGTGGAGGCCACCTCTAGGAAATAAACTGTGAATAAAATCCTTAGAGCTGGTTATTACTAGCCCACCCTCTTTCAAAATTTCCATAAAATGATTATTGTCTGACACAAATGCCAAATCTTTGAAGGCAAAAGAAAGCTACTTCCCTTACCTTTGCAACCAATCACTGTTGAAGCTTCTTTTCAGCAGTGGGGTCTAGACTTCATTAGGGAAATCCATCCTCCCTCATCTGCCCAAAATAGATGGATCCTCACAGCAATAGAATATTTTACCAAGTGGATAGAAGCCATCCCCTTTAGAAATGCCACAGACTCAGTCATCATCTCATTCCTTGAAAAACATATACTTTCCAGATTTGGCTGTCCTAGAAAGATCATAACTGATAATACTGCTGCATTTGGGTCTAAAAATATGGTATAATTCTGTCACAGGTATCAGATTATATTGGGTCATTCCATAGCTTATTACCCTCAAGGTAATGGGCTTTCAGAATCATCAAATAAAAGTATGGTAAAAATTATCAAGAAGTTGTTGGAAGATAACAAGAAATCATGGCACAATAAACTAGTACATGCTTTATGGGCAGATAGGTTGACAGTGAAAAATTAAATTGGAATGTCTCCCTACCAGCTAGTTTATGGAACTGATGTAGTGTTCCCAACTAGTTTAGGGGTGCTATTCATGAATTTGATCCAGGAATTACAGTCTGAAGATGATGATGTAACAAGAAGGATAAACCAAACAATACATCTACAAAAAACCAAGGAGGAGGTCTACATCAGAGCACAACAATTACAAGAAAACATTAAGAAGTTGTTTAACAGAAGAACCAAGGCAAGTGATTTCAATAGTGGTGATAAAATTTTAAAATGGGATTCAGGAAGAGAAGATAAGGGAAAACATGGAAAATTCGATAACTTATGGCAGGGCCCTTATCTTATCCAATCTGCTATTGGAAACAATGCATTTTTTCTTTAAGAATTGGATGGAGCTGAATACTTTGGAGGTCATGTCAATGGCAGGATGCTCAGACATTATTTTTGTTAGCTGATTTATTTTAAATTTTAGAGCTTTTTGTCTTATTGTATATAACATTTCTTTTGAAATTGGAGAAGAGAAAAGAAAAAAAAATAGAAAAAGAAAAAGAGGGTAGAAATAAAACAAGAAAGGTACAGCCCCATACCAAAAAGAAAATAAAATCTGAAAGTGTGCAAGCTTAAATGCCACTACCAAAAACAACATTGTTATTTTAGTCATACAGCCTAATCATGGCAAAGATAGATTTCAATTGTCTGCTGATAGGATAGTGAAGAAGATTTGCCAAACTATTTAATCTTGGTTTATCAGTAGATTAGATTAGGATAGAAAAACAATGCTTCAAACAAGCTGAAAACATGAACCTGGAAGATTGATGAAGAATTGGTTTTAATCCGCTCAAAATCTGAACCAAGAAAAAAAAGGAAAGAACAGCTCAAAAGATCAAATCTAGAGCTGAAGGAAGGAATGAAAGATGTTTATAATTTTTAGATCTTAAACCTTCAAGTTTTGTTTTAAATTTCTACTAATAAGGTCTATGTGCATCTTGTACATATAGCCATAGACACCACAACAAATCAGACTGCTTAAGCTTGGTTTGGCTGTGTTTTCAAAAAAAAAATTAGAAGATAGAGAATAAAATTTGCCAGACAGTCTAATCCTGGCAGATAGTAGCTTAGGTATAGAATTTATGATTTCAACAATATAATTTGAAATCATGGAAGAAATAAGGGTAGACTTAGATTAGTTTTTCCTATTTTCAAAAAGAATAAAATGTTGATGTTCAAGGTCTGCAAGTTCAAATGCACCTGCTGAAGAAAAAATGTTAGGAAGTAGGCTGTGTAGGTAGTTGTTTGGGAAATAAATCAGTTTGATGTAAATATTGATCATTTTTCAAAGCTGCATGATCAAAGAAGAAGAGGTTGTTAATGGATAAAGGCACAGGTCTATATCCCAGAGATCAAATTCTCAATATTCTTGACACCTCCAAGGAGCTACTGTTGAGTCTCAAAAGTGTCTTCCATATTCATACATATTTCCATTATGTCATAGCCATTTAGCTCTTATTTCATAGCCATTTGACTTAAAACCCTACATCAAGTAACCATTTTCATAAATATATGGGTTAGGATCCTTGTTTTCCAAAGTTACTTATTTTATGTATTTTAAGTGAATTTATGATTAGAAACTAGAAAATTAACATAGTTTCATATATCTATATATGTGTTATGAGTTTTGTGACATGTGTAGGTAAAAAGGAGACTTCTAGAAGACCCTTATGTGGCACTCTAAGGCCAAATTCGATTTTGGTTGGAGAAGATTATGGGATCAAGAGGATATGTGTCTCACTTCCTTGTTGTATTGAAACTCTAAGAGGATATGTGTCTCATTTCCTAGTTGTGTTGAAACTCTAGAAAGACATGTGTCTTATCATTTCCTATTTTGATTGTAACTCTAGAGATGGAGGGAGAGATTCATGGACTCCCATTAATGAGATGACTCCTCATAATTTGTATAAATAGGAGAAGCTTTCTCCTATCATAGGTAATGAGGAAGTAATGAAAAAGTAGTAGAGAAGTCTTTTGTAACAAAGTTCAAGATGGAATGGGATGTAGATTTGTGAGTTCTTTTCAATAGAGAAATTCAGTTCTTTGATGTTGTTTTGATTACAACTTTAAGGAGCTGAAGGACTTCACCAAATTGGTAGCAGAGGGCCCCTGCTATCCAAGGAGGTTTTTACATGTTTTCTAGATAAGTTGCTTTCAATTCTGTTTTGTCATATTTCCTTACTTAGATTGCTTTCTGAAATCATAGCTTTTAGCATAATTTTTAGCTTTTAGATTACAGTAGGCAGCCTGGGCATTTGCATATAATTTTATAATGACTAATGACATGGAATCCATCTTGTCCTTCTGCTAATTTACTTTTCTTAGTTTTTGTTTAATTCCAGCACTGTTTGTTTATTTCAGTCTTGCACATTTGCTTCAGTAGTTAGATTTAGATATATTAAATTGCTCATGTCATTTTCAGTTACCTCCGAAAGCCACAGCTGGACTGATGGTGAGGGATTGAAGTATGAGTGTGTAGTTTGATATTATTTTACTTTCTGCAAGTTAGATATATTAAATTGCTCATGTCATTTTCAGTTACCTCCGAAAGCCACAGCTGGACTGATGGTGAGGGATTGAAATATGAGTGTGTAGTTTGATATTAGTTTACTTTCTGCAAGTTAGATATATTAAATTGCTCATGTCATTTTCAGTTACCTCCGAAAGCCATAGCTGGACTAATGGTGAGGGATTGAAGTATGAGTGTGTAGTTTGATATTAGTTTCTTTTTCTGCAAATTAGATATCAGATTGCTCAAGTTGTTTATGATTACCTCCGAAAACCATAGCTAGACTAATGGTGAGGGGTCAGAGTATGAGTTGATGTAATTTGATTTTAGTTTTACTTTACTTGCAATCTTTTCTTTGAGTATAGTTTCTTTTGTGTTTAGACAGCAGCAAGGATAATGAGTTTCATGATCAATAGTTCACTGTTTGCTTGATTAGAATAGTGATGCAATTTTCATTTCCTTTTAGGAATTAATTTTTTCATTGTGTGTTTTAAAATTCTTTTGAAGTTTAGAAAACCATTAGAAGGACATCATTGTCTTGAATATTTTTCTCCATACTTGTCTTTTAGAATTTCATAAAAATCCAAAAATGACAAAAAGTAAGAGATAGGTTATCTTGCACATATAGTGCGCCACACTTCGTCAGCTTACGAATCCCTGGTTGATAATTTATGTTAGCAATTTAGGACACACTAAATTGACCAAACATTTTGGCGCCGTTGCCGGGGAAGTGTAACTAGGTAGCCTTATTTCTTACATCTAAAAAAAAAATTAATAATTCTTGAGTATGCTCTCCTCTTGCACTTTGTGTGATCTAGAGGATCAGAAAAAAGAATTGTTATGTAAAAAAAAATTAATAATTATTGAGTATGCTCTCCTCCTGCACTTTGTGTGATCTGGAGGATCAGAAAAATAATTGTTATGTAAAAAAAAAAAAAAAAAAGGAGACAAAATAAAAACTTCATCATTTCAATTGATTCAACAATTTAAAAAAAAAAAATTGTTTTCATGAAAAACTTTGATTTCAATAAAATTGTTTTGTTTAATGAATATATATGTGTATTTTTAAATTTTTGAAAACATAACATACATAATTTTATTAAACAAATCAATTAAAAAAAAATGAAAAAAAAATGAAAAAATAAAATTAAATAAAAAATAAAAAAAAATTAAATTGTTTTGTTACTAAGATATATATGTATATTTTTTATTGAAAAAATATATATAATTTTAATAAAAAATCATTTAAAAAAAAAAAATTCAATAAATTGTTTTGTTTATTAAATTACATATGTATATTTTTAATTTTTCAAGATTTAACATGTGTAATTTTATTAACAAAACAAATAAATAAATAAATAAATCATTTTTCTTAGTAAAATATATATGTGTATTTTTAATTTTTAAAAATATAACATATAGTTTTATTAACAAAAAAAAATTAAAAAAAAAAAATTGAAAAACAAAAACAAAACAAATCAATAAACAAAGCCATAGGCCACTCCATGGATTTCATTTGCGTGCATATCAGCTGCACTGCTTTGTACTGCATTCAGAAATTGGTCAGTCAAGTGAATCTAGCACCCGTGCCCTTGCAGAAAGAAACTCTGAAAGAAAGACAGAAAAGTGAAAATTTAAAAAAAAAATATGACAAAAAAAAAAAATGAGTGCATTATCACATTTGCCTTTCACCCAAAGTGTTCTTCAGCAACCATTCTTCAAATGCAGATGTTAAAGAAACATATGAAAACAGAGATGGCAGCCAAGAACTGGGAGCTGGTGGCACACTGAATGATAGGATGGATAGTGAGATTAGAGCAGAGCCTTATCATGATGTTATTGCATCGGATGTTTTAAAGTAGTTTCCACATAGCCTTTCTTCAAGAGAGGAACTTTCAACAGCGTCTAAATTTTCTAGATCTCAAAGTTCTCGCTTAGAGAAGAAGCCAGATGTTTCTTCTGGTTCAGCTCCACCACCTGCATCGCCAGGTTCTGGAAATCAAACAAAGCTTCTCCTAGGAGGTACTGCAGTTCTTGCTGTGATTGTTGTTCTTGTAAGTCTCCCCAGTATTAGAAGCAAAATAGAAAAGGCATCTCTACTCAATAAAACTGAGCAGAGTGATGCAAAAGGTACTGAAGTTATTGGTAACGGTGACCTGAAACAAGAGGACAACACTCATAGCAAGGAAGATGTTATTAGTTCCAATCTCAGTCATGAAAAAGAGCAAGTTAATGAGGAAATCAAACAAAGCTTTGAATCCCATGAAACACGCCCAAGACAAGAGGAATCAGATGGTATTCTGAAGGAAAAGAAAATAGAGGATTCTGAAATTCATAAAGAGCAAGAAGTAGACAGTACTGGTGAAAGTATGTCGGGCTTTTCTATTGAGAATGGGCAAGAAGTAAAAAATACCGAGTCTTCAAATAACATCAAGGATGATACATCTTTGCATGAGGAGAATGGAATAATTACCTTGATCGATACTGGTATTGGGATGACAAAAGAAGAACTGGTGGATTGCTTGGGAACTATAGCTCATAGTGGAACCGCTAAATTTTTTTTTGAAAGCATTGAGGGATAGCAAGGAAGCTGGTTCTGATAGATTGATTCCAAGAGGAAAGAGCATTACTCTACATTTAAAGACTGAAGACAAGCTTGAGTACTCTGATCCAGAAAGGATTAAGAATCTTGTTAAAAATTATTCACAAACAGAAAAATGCAAAATAGAGAAAAACGTCAAACTTTGAAAGCACAATTTGGCCAAACGGAGATGAATTTGGAAAAAATAAAACATGGGTTTTTTCGCCAACGTAGTCAAGTAGATAACACAGAAATCGTTTTACGAAATTCGTGGCGGTCTGGGAGAACTTCTCAGTTATTTGAAGGCCATTTTGCCTGCCGCGTGAGGAAAAATGGTTTTCTGTTTGCACAATGGAGAGTTTGAACGACACTTTGCTTGATTTCACCCATAATCTGAAGAAGACGAATTTTAAATGAAATCAAATTCAATCATGGCATTCAATCCACATTTCACACGATTTTGATTTCACCCAGACAGTCTAATCCTGACAGATAGTAGCTTAGGTATAGAATTTATGAGTTCAACAATATAATTTGAACTCATGGAAGAAATAAGGGTAGACTTAGATTAGTTTTTCCTATTTTCAAAAAGAATAAAATGTTGATGTTCAAGGTCTGCAAGTTCAAATGCACCTGCTGAAGAAAAAATGTTAGGAAGTAGGCTGTGTAGGTAGTTGTTTGGGAAATAAATCAGTTTGATATAAATATTGATTATTTTTCAAAGCTGCATGATCAAAGAAGAAGAGGTTGTTAATGGATAAAGGCACAGGTCTATATCCCAGAGATGAAATTCTCAATATTCTTGACACCTCCAAAGAGCTACTGTTGAGTTTCAAAAGTGTCTTCCATATTCATACATATTTCCATTATGTCATAACCATTTAGCTCTTATTTCATAGCTATTTGACTTAAAACCCTACATCAAGTAACCATTTTCATAAATATATGGGTTAGGATCCTTGTTTTCCAAAGTTATTTATTTTATGTATTTTAAGTGAATTTATGATTAGAAACTAGAAAATTAACATAGTTTCATATATCTATATATGTGTTATGAGTTTTGTGACATGTGTAGCTCAAAAGGAGACTTCTAGAAGACCCTTATGTGGCACTCTAAGGCCAAATTCGAATTTGGTTGGAGAAGATTATGGGATCAAGAGGATATGTGTCTCACTTCTTTGTTGTATTGAAACTCTAAGAGGATATGTGTCTCATCTCTTAGTTGTGTTGAAACTCTAGAAAGACATGTGTCTTATCATTTCCTATTTTGATTGTAACTCTAGAGATGGAGGGAGAGATTCATGGACTCCCATTAATGAGATGACTCATCATATTTTGTATAAATAGGAGAAGCTTTCTCCTATCATAGGTAATGAGAAAGTAATGAAAAAGTAGTAGAGAAGTCTTTTGTAACAAAGTTCAAGATGGAATGGGATGTAGATTTGTGAGTTCTTTTTAATAGAGAAATTCGGTTCTTTGATGTTGTTTTGATTACAACTTTAAGGAGCTGAAGGACTTCACCAAATTGGTAGCAGAGGGCCCCTGCTATCCAAGGAGGATTTTACATGTTTTCTAGATAAGTTGCTTTCAATTCTGTTTTGTCATATTTCCTTACTTAGATTGCTTTTTGAAATCATAGCTTTTAGCATAATTTTTCATGGCAGCCCGGGCATTTGCACATCTTTTTATGACTAATGACATGGAATCAATATTGTCCTTCTGCTGATTTCTTTTTCTTAGTTTTTGTTTAATTCCAACACTGTTTTGTTTATTTCAGTCTTGCACATTTGCTTTAGTAGTTAGATTTAGATATTAAGCTGCTCATGTCATTTTCAGTTACCTCCGAAAGCCATAGCTAGACTAATGGTGAGGGATTGAAGTATGAGTGTGTAGTTTGATATTAGTTTACTTTCTGCAAGTTAGATATATTAAATTTCTCATGTCATTTTCAGTTACCTCCGAAAGCCATAGCTGGACTAATGGTGAGGGATTGAAGTATGAGTGTGTAGTTTGATATTAGTTTACTTTTCTGCAAGTTAGATATATTAAATTACTCATGTCATTTTCAGTTACCTCCGAAAGCCATAGCTGGACTAATGGTGAGGGATTGAAGTATGAGTGTGTAGTTTGATATTAGTTTCTTTTTCTGCAAATTAGATATCAGATTGCTCAAGTTGTTTATGGTTACCTCCGAAAGCCATAGTTGGACTAATGGTGAGGGATCAGAATATAAGTTGATGTAATTTGATTTAGATTTACTTTGTTGCAATTCTTGGATTTCTTTAAGCATAGTTTCTTTTGTATTTGGACAGCAGCAAGGATAATGAGTTTCATGATCAATAGTTCACTGTTGTTTGACTAGAATAGTGATGCAATTTCATTTTCTTTGAAGAATTAATTTTTTCATTGTGTGTTTTAAAATTCTTTTGAAGTTTGGAAAATCATTAGAAGGACATCATTGTCTTGAATATTTGTCTCCATACTTGTCTTTTAAAATTTCATAAAAATCCAAAAACGACAAAAAGTAAGAGATAGGTTATCTTGCACATATAGTGCGCCACACTTCGCCAGCTTACGAATCCCTGGTTGATAATTTATGTTAGCAATTTAGGACACACTAAATTGACCAAACATTTTGGCGCCATTGTCGGGGAAGTGTAACTAGGTAGCCTTATTTCTTACATCTAAAAAAAAAATTAATAATTCTTGAGTATCCTCTCCTCCTGCTCTTTGTGTGATCTAGAGGATCAGAAAAAAGAATTGTTATGTAAAAAAAAATTAATAATTCTTGAGTATGCTCTCCTCCTGCACTTTGTGTGATCTGGAGGATCAAAAAAAGAATTTTTATGTAAAAAAAAAGAAAAAGAAAAAAAAGGAGACAAAATAAAAACTTCATCATTTGAATTGATTCAACAATTTAAAAAAAAAAAATTGTTTTCATGAAAAACTTTGATTTCAATAAAATTGTTTTGTTTAATGAATATATATGTGTATTTTTAAATTTTTGAAAATATAACATACATAATTTTATTAAACAAATCAATTAGAAAAATAAATGAAAAATAAATAAATAAATAAATAAAAATAAAAAATAAAAAAAATTTAAATTGTTTTTTTACTAAGATATATATGTATATTTTTTATTGAAAATATATTTATAATTTTAATAACAAATCATTTAAAAAAAAAAAATTCAATAAATTGTTTTGTTTAGTAAATTACATATGTATATTTTTAATTTTTCAAAATTTAACATGTGTAATTTTATTAACAAAACAAATAAATAAATAAATAAATCATTTTGCTTAGTAAAATATATAGGTGTATTTTTAATTTTTAAAAATATAACACATAGTTTTATTAACAAAAAAAAATTGAAAAACAAAAACAAAACAAATCAATAAACAAAGCCATAGGTCACTCCATGGATTTCATTTGCGTGCATATTAGCTGCGCTGCTTTGTACTGCAATCAGAAATTGGTCAGTCAAGTGAATCTAGCACCCGTGCCCTTGCAGAAAGAAACTTTGAAAGAAAGACAGAAAAGTGAAAATTTAAAAAAAAAAATATGACCAAAAAAAAAATGAGTGCATTGTCACGTTTGCCTTTCACCCAAAGTGTTCTTCAGCAACCATTCTTCAAATGCAGATGTTAAAGAAACATATGAAAACACAGATGGCATCTAAGAACTGGGAGCTGGTGGCACACTGAATGATAGGATGGATAGTGAGATTAGAGCAGAGCCTTATCATGATGTTATTGCATCAGATGTTTTAAAATAGTTTCCACATAACCTTTCTTCAAGAGAGGAACTTTCAACAGTGTCTAAATTTTCTAGATCTCAAAGTTCTCGCTTAGAGAAGAAGCTAGATGTTTCTTCTGGTTCAGCTCCACCACCTGCATCCCCAGGTTCTGGAAATCAAACAAAGCTGCTCCTAGGAGGTACTGCAGTTCTCTCTGTGATTCTTGTTCTTGTAAGTCTCCCCAGCATTAGAAGCAAAATAGAACAGGCATCTCTACTCAATGAAACTGAGCAGAGTGATGCAAAAGGTTTTGAAGTTATTGGTAATGGTGACCTGAAACACGAGGACAACACTCATAGCAAGGAAGATGTTATTAGTTCCAATCTCAGTCACGAAAAAGAGCAGGTTAACAAGGAAATGAAACAAAGCTTTGAATCCCATGAAACATGCCCAAGACAAGAGGAATTAGATGGTATTCTAAAGGAAAAGAAAATAGAGGATTCTGAAATTCATAAAGAGCAAGAAGTAGATAGTACTGGTGAAAGTATGTCGGGCTTTTCTATTGAGAATGGGCAAGAAGTAAAAAATACCGAGTCTTCAAATAAAATCAAGGATGATACATCTTTGCATGAGGAGAATGGAATAATTACCTTGATCGATACTGGTATTGGGATGACAAAAGAAGAACTGGTGGATTGCTTGGGAACTATAGCTCAGAGTGGAACCGCTAAATTTTTTTTTGAAAGCATTGAGGGATAGCAAGGAAGCTGGTTCTGATAGATTGATTCCAAGAGGAACGAGCATTACTCTACATTTAAAGACTGAAGACAAGCTTGAGTACTCTGATCCAGAAAGGATTAAGAATCTTGTTAACAATTATTCACAAACAGAAAAACGCAAAACAGAGAAAAATGTCAAACTTTGAAAGCACGATTTGGCCAAACGGAGATGAATTTTGAAAATATAAAACATGGGTTTTTTCGCCAACATAGTCAACTAGATAACCCAGAAACCGTTTTACGAAATTCGTGGCGGTCTGGGAGAATTTTGCGGTTATTTGAAGGCCATTTTTACCTGCCGCATGAGGAAAAACGGTTTTCTGTTTGCACAGTGGAGAGTTTGAACGACACTTTGCTTGATTTCACCCATAATCTGAAGAAGACGAATTTTAAATGAAATCAAATTCAATCGTGGCATTCAATCCACATTTCACACGATTTTGATATATCGAAGAGTTCAAATTGACTTCGTCTACTTTCTAAATGTTGGATCTCATTAATTCTTCTCCCTTGCATTGTTTGAACGGCTGACACTTCTGACTCTTTAGAGAATCAAGCTCTCAAGAAGCGTATCACTGGTCTTATTCAAGAAAAGTTAATAAAAAATGTTGAACATAAATTGCTGATAAAGGATGCACAAAGATTGAAACATTTATACCAACAACAGCAAATGCAGTAGCATTCTTCATTACAGCCAAGTCATATGCATCAGCTCCCAACTTCTTTGGATATTGATTTGCTGCAACTAAAATTATTGTCAACATTGCTTTCGCTTTCATTCCTTCATCTTTTGCTGTGCCAATTGTAAAGGAACGTGAAGTAAACGCAAAACACCAACAAATTATTAGCGGGGTTTCTGTTCTTATGTATGGGATTTCATCAGTTATCTTCTTCCAGCATCACTTGCAATGTTTCTCTTTTATGTTTTTGGTCTAGAGCAGTTTATTGGCAGGTGGTGGTTCACATTGGAGTTCGCTTGTATACAATAGGAGAATGGCATTCTTGTTTTTAGTTTTTATTTTTAATTTTCTTATTTAATAAATTGTTTTGTTTAAATTATATATGTATATATATATTTTTTTAAATGTAACATATATAATATTTAAATAAATAAATAAATAAAAATTTTGCAATTCTCTTTTTCAATTTTGTTTTGATTATTAAAAAAAAAAAAAAAAATCAATAATTTTGAATCAATGAAATGAATAAGTTATTTGCTCACTTTTATGAAGGTATTGATTAATTTTGGACTGATGATGAAAGATGAATGGCTAACTTTTTATTCAAGATTTTTAGCTACAGAAACTGTCAACATTCTGCAGCTAAAGTCCAATTCCGCAACTGTTCTCCAATTCCGCAGCTAAAGTCCAATTCCGCAGCTGTTCTCCAATTCCACAGCTGGAAAACTTTATTGTTCAAATCAACCTAACTTTCTCATACAAAATTAGATTTTGATGATTCAAGTATCGTTGGAAAGGTCTCAACAAGATCTATACAATGAGAAATCCATCATTAGAGTTTGAAATGGTAAATAATGAAATAGATTGCTGAAAAGAAGCTACATTCAACTTGAGGCCCTAATTCCAAAACAGGTATAAATTCTTTTGATTTTTCCTTTGAGAACTTGTTTCATTAATTCAAATTCTTAGTTTTGTGTGTAAATATCATAACTAGAGAGATTGATCACCTCTCTCCTTTGATAATCTTACATTCCATTGCAGAAGAAGTATTAGTTTTTTTTGCAGGTTCCAGGAGGAAAGACAAATAACTACAAGAGAATGGTGTCTCTCTAAGAGACCAATTTGTTTCCTCTCTAAGAGACCAATTTGTTTCATAAGAGGATGATCAGCAACAAAGAGGAAATATGCTGATGTAAAATCAGATCCAAACATTTGAAAAACTTTCAGATACTATTGTCTCCATCACATCCATACCTCATAATAAACCATTCACCTCATTTCACTTCATATTTTCCATTTACATTCACATCCACTTTCCATTTATTTTTGTCCATTCATAACCACAAATAAAAGCAAGAGGCTCATTCACATGCTTATTGCCCATTTCCATTTCTACTCTCCATTGCCATCTTCCATTTTCATCTTCCATTTCTTGTCATTTTCATTCCGCAAATAAGCCCTGCTTCAATGCAAACTATTGAGTCCATAGTCCTTTGAGTCTAAGTTCTTTGTAAAAACACCTTGAGGCTTGCATGCCTTAATGGCAAGTTTTCATGCTGACAAACAATGGGAATACATTAATGTCCCTTATTCGTCAGATCTTCTAGGTGACTCGACATCAGAAAAATCATTCGTACCTAGCAAGATGTGTTTGGGCATCTTGACTTTCATTGTCATCAATGGTGAGAGTTCTTGTGTTGACTAGTGGCATCCATTAATGGCCACTAAGTCAACAATTTCATACTATGTTCGACATCAGAACATCTTTTCACATAGTAGGAATTATGCCAATGAGTTTTGAAGACATGAAAACTATTATTTTCAGCATTTTGGAGCAGATTCGGCAAGTTTTAGTAGAAGCAATAAAAAGTCATCCCATCTCTTTATCCATGACTCCTCTTGTTCAGCCACTTGAAGAAGAATATGATCAGAATTTTGCAACCACCACACATACACAACTCATCCACATTTAAGGTAAGTGAAGGTATGTTGTTTTCTAATTTTTAGTCATGTAATTCATTAGAATGCTAAAATTGTAACTTTGGAAAAATTCCTCACTCCCTTTTTCACATTGTCATATCTTTAGTTGGGGGGGAAAGGACATCATTTCATATCCACATGTCATACACTATCACACATTTTCATTTCATTTCCACCCACATATACTTCCCAACCAACTATTGTTGCAACATGGTCCAAAAGATTATATGCCTTGCAAATGATCAATTCATTGATGAAGTAATTGATTCTAAATGTTTTCATGAACTTTGATGCAACAAAAAAAATAAAGCATTGTTACACAAGAACCAATGCTTCAAAAAAAAAAAAAATGGTTGTCACACAAGAACCAACCATTGAAAATAAAAAATAAAAAAATGTTGCAATCAAATGTATTATACTTTGCCAAAAAGGAAAATATCAAGAAGCAAAGTTTGGAATGAATCTATATGAGTCAAAACTCATAAAATATCAACTCATGGACAAATGAATCATTGCAATAGTTGCATGAGGACATGCAACAACTTCAGTTGGGGGGTATGTTGAGTCTCAAAAATGTCTTCCATATTCATACATATTTCCATTATTTCATAACCATTTAACTCTTATTTCATAACCATTTGACCTAAAACCCTACATCAAGTAACCATTTTCATAAATATATGGGTTAGGATCCTTGTTTTCCAAAGTTATTTATTTTATGTATTTAAAGTGAATTTATGATTAGAAATTAGAAAATTAACATAGTTTCATATATCTATATATGTGTTATGAGTTTTGTGACATGTGTAGGTCAAAAAGGAGACTTCTAGAAGACCCTTATGTGGCACTCTAAGGCCAAATTCGAATTTGGTTGGAGAATATTATGGGATCAAGAGGATATGTGTCTCATTTCCTTGTTGTATTGAAACTCTAAGAGGATATGTGTCTCATTTCTTAGTTGTGTTGAAACTCTAAAAAGACATGTGTCTTATCATTTCCTATTTTGATTGTAACTCTAGAGATGGAGGGAGAGATTCATGGACTCCCATTAATGAGATGACTCCTCATATTTTGTATAAATAAGAGAAGCTTTCTCCTATCATAGGTAATGAGGAAGTAATGAAAAAGTAGTAGAGAAGTCTTTTGTAACAAAGTTCAAGATGGAATGGGATGTAGATTTGTGAGTTTTTTTTAATAGAGAAATTCAGTTCTTTGATGTTGTTTTGATTACAACTTTAAGGAGCTGAAGGACTTCACCAAATTGGTAGCAGAGGGCCCCTGCTATCCAAGGAGGCTTTTACATGTTTTCTAGATAAGTTTCTTTCAATTCTGTTTTGTCATATTTCCTTACTTAGATTGCTTTCTAAAATCATAGCTTTTAGAATTATTTTTAGCTTTTAGATTATAGTAGGCAGCCCGGGCATTTGCATATAATTTTATAATGACTAATGACATGGAATTCATCTTGTCCTTCTGCTAATTTACTTTTCTTTGTTTTTGTTTAATTCCAGCACTGTTTGTTTATTTCAGTCTTGCACATTTGCTTTAGTAATTAGATATATTAAATTGCTCATGTCATTTTCAGTTACCTCCGAAAGCCATAGCTGGACTAATGGTGAGGGATTTAAGTATGAGTGTGTAGTTTGATATTAGTTTACTTTTCTGCAAGTTAGATATATTAAATTGCTCATGTCATTTTCAGTTACCTCCGAAAGCCATAGCTGGACTAATGGTGAGGGATTGAAGTATGAGTGTGTAGTTTGATATTAGTTTACTTTTCTACAAGTTAGATATATTAAATTTCTCATGTCATTTTCAGTTACCTCCGAAAGCCATAGCTGGACTAATGGTGAGGGATTGAAGTATGAGTGTGTAGTTTTATATTAGTTTCTTTTTCTGCAAATTAGATATCAGATTGCTCAAGTTGTTTATGATTACCTCCAGAAGCCATAGCTAGACTAATGGTGAGGGGTCAAAATATGAGTTGATGTAATTTGATTTTAGTTTTACTTTACTTGCAATCTTTTCTGAGTACAGTTTCTTTTGTGTTTAGACAGCAACAAGGATAATGAGTTTCATGATCAATAGTTCACTGTTTTCTTGATTAGAATAGTGATGCAATTTTCATTTCCTTTTAGGAATTAATTTTGTCATTGTGTGTTTTAAAATTCTTTTGAAGTTTGGAAAACCATTAGAAGGACATCATTGTCTTGAATATTTGTCTCCATACTTGTCTTTTAGAATTTCATAAAAATCCAAAAACGACAAAAAATAAGAGATAGGTTATCTTGCACATATAGTGCGCCACACTTCGTCAGCTTACGAATCCCTGGTTGATAATTTATGTTAGCAATTTAGGACACACTAAATTGACCAAACAGCTACCATCCCCAAGTGGAGCCACTGTTAGCCATCAGTAAAAAATTTCAGAGAAAATGATGGCTAAAAATAAGTCCTAAGCTTTCAAGAGACTGTTTTCATGAAAAAATGCTCATTATTGAAGTCTTCTTGTGCTGTTTAAACTCAGCAAGTAGTCTTTATTGTTTTTCCCTCTAAAAAATCCAACCAAAAATCTGTTGTTCCCTTCAAAATTGTTCCCTAAACAACCCCTTCTCATCATTTCATTCACTCATTTTGGTCCTTTTTACTCTCCATTTTCCTCTAAAAAAGCTCCTTTTCTCTTTATCATTTTCCCTCCCTTCCCCTAAAAAAACCTTCAAAAAATCCCTTCAAACCATAGAACTCCTTTTTTATGGTTAAATATCCTTCCTTTCCCTCTATCGGAACTGGAAAAAACCCATGACAATACATTGAAAATAGAAAAACCCACTTATTTTGCTTTTTTTAAAACTCACGGGCCTTAAGCCCCTTTTTGGTTTTGAGCCCTGGCCCCTCCACCATATAACTTGCCGTTGCAACTGAGTGCCAAAAAACCTTTAGCCCCTTCATTGCATCGGCCTTTTCTTGTTATAAACCTGATTTCTTTACAATTTCTCCCTCGATACGATAAACCCTTATCTCTCCGCCCCTGGTCATATATTGCTACATATTACCATGTCCTAGGGCTAACCTCGGCCCCCATCACATCGCTCCATCACATTTTCCTTTCCCCTTTTCTTTTCCCCTCTGTAGCGAAGTGCCGATGCGATAAGCTCTCCCCTCCTCAGACCCTGGTCACCTTATCCCTCCATGTGACCATCACCTATTTCCTATGCTAAAGCCCCCATTGCATTGGCAGTTCCATGAAAAACATGCCTTTTTCTTTTTATTCTGGCTTCTCTGATAACAACACCCCGCTGAAATCTACACTGTAGATCCATAAGATCTAACGGCTATCGCGCCCCTTCCCCTATCCTTCTTCCAACCAAATTCTACCATCCATTATGCAAAATACCCTTCCTATCACGACAAGACACTTGTCCCCCACTTCAAACTCCTGCCATGCAACTTGTTCATCGCACCCAACCCACACAGTCGGATCTCCTCCCCCTCATCCGACGATATGTATTTCATATCACACAATTTTTCTTTCTAAAGTTTAAAACTCCAAAGTTATGCGATACCGATGGTATTGAAAAATCCATGTGGTGAGCAATCAGTGGAATCGCATTCCCTCTGGGAAAAACCACTTACTGCCCGAGGGTCGCGCGATAACCACCTGTGGTATTTTGAAAACCACTTTTGTCCAATTCACGCCAAATATTGTTTGAACTAGATTTTCGCATGTTTTCCTCCGTAAGCCTCCTTTGCCTACATAATCACCCCCCTCTACATCGCTCCTCTGCTCCGTCAGCCTCCTAAGCTGTCAAACCCTTCCATTGCAGGTTTTTTATAACAATTTTTATGGTTTGTTGCAAGTTTTTACCATAGTTTTTGGAGCAGAAACCCTGTCCAGAACTCGCAAAAAGACAGTGCCAAAGTCTTCCATGTTTGGAAGCCAAATCACAAAGGAAGAATGTTTTCTGGTTTCATCCAAGGGTTTGGACCGTGCTGTGTAAATACTGGTCATACCCTTAAAACTCTCCACAGCACCAAGAACCTTTGGTCCACAGTGATAAATGAAGAGACAGTAAAAGTTGAAGATTAAAAGATTGACGAAATTCCGGCGTGTAAGATCGAAGCTTGAAAGCTTCAAATCCTATGGTTTTAAGGTTAAAATAGGTTTTAAAGACAAAAAAATCAGGCAGATCAAATGAAGCAAAAGCCAATGAACAGTCGAATTCAAAATGGTTTTGTGCATAAGTGTGAAGGACTAAAGAGTTAAACCCTATTGTGTTAAGGTTAAAACACAGTCAGCAGGTTAGGATTAAAGGCTATGAGATGATTATGATGGCATAAAGCAGAATCACAGCTATAATAGTGTTTAAAAGCCACTAGATCAGCAAAAAAACATTGAAGAAGCCTGCGAATGCCACATCATTGAGGCTATAACTCCTCACACTACCACTTGGGGACTTATTTCATTAAAAGAGGGCATTTTCATTAAGCAGTCAGGGATATTTTGAAAAGGCAGTTCAACATTAACTACCAACCTACCCAAAACCCTCAAAGTCAACAAAAGTAACTAAAGGTGATGAAACTTAATGTAAAATTGATTCAAACAGAGATAGGCATTCAAAATATTCTCTCTTAGGCCTCCCAAAGGTCAATAAACCATTACTCTGCATTAATTGAACGAATGATCTCTTCTTACACTCCACCTCCTCATTCTTCTATAAATACTTTTGTAGAAGACAGTTTAGGGGTTGGTCTTTGGATATCTATTGTATGTAAAAAGTTTTTGAAGCTGCTGTAGCTCTGTTAGAAATTGAAGATACATAAGCTGAAACGAGAAGTTTGAAGCTATAAAGACCCACTGGACTTGAAGATTGTAACTGGTTTGAACATCAAATACAAATAGCTTATTTATGGGATCTTGGTCTATGTCAATGGTGATGTGTTTCTCACTGTAAATTGTTATTTTCTTATTGTTTCAATTTTTTCCACTTTTTTTCTAATAAAGAACAACAAACATATATTAAGATTTACTTCTGAAGTACCCTAAATCTCACTGATAAATCTTTATCCTTTATGTTTTCTACTAATTGTTTATTTAAATATGATTCAATAGAGTATAACCAGTGAAGTGTTGGTAAGCCCATATTTCCTGAGTATAACTTGAGATGTTGTCTTTGAATGTTCTTGAGAAGTCTGCTAATTAAAAATTGAGCTAGAGAAGTCTCTGGTTAGCCCTATCCTCTAGTTTCTTCTCTAACAACTGCTTTGAAAATTTCCCTTAAGAGTATGTTGAAAGTAGGCTAGTTTAAAAGTACTTACCTAATCTTAAACTGATTTTTATGTTTATCATGAATGTTTCCTTTGAGAATATGTTGAAAGCATGCTAAGTTAAAAGTATTTACTTGATATTAAGCTATCCTACGTTTTTTTAAATGTTTTCTCTAGAAAGTACATCAAAAGCAGGCTAGTTTCAAAGTACTTATCTGATCTTAGATTACTTTTGCTTTTTTCCTTAAGTGCACATCAAAAGCAGGCTAGTTTCAAAGTAATTACCTGATCTTAGGGTGTCCTTTGTTCCCTCATCTGTTTGATTTCCCTCACTCCATTTCTTAGTGTTTCATTTCATAAAATCAACTTAAAGAGATCCTTTGACATAGATGACTTGCCCCATGGACAACTTTTGAACCTTGTTGTTCAATTAAATCCTATTATGACTCCATAGCCCAATGGATTGATGCTGCTCCTTGCCTATCTTATCAGCTGAACCATTCCTTCACCTACTCACACCTTCACCCTTCATAAATACCTCCTTCATCCTCATGTTATCCAGCCCAACCAAACAAAACAAATAACCTTGTTCTTCATAACTAGCCTAAAATTATATTTCAAGCCTCAAAGATCATATCTTTGAACACATACATAGAGAGATCCCTCTCTGAATCTAGGATGGCTAGATCCTCAGATTCCAAAGTGGTTTTGATGTAGGCTCTGCAGCGTTTGTACTTGCCAATCTTGTAAACTACGGAGTCCCCAACAAAGTTTAAGGTTAAGTTAAGGTTAAGGGCAAGGTTAGGGTTAGGTTATAGTTAAGGTCAAGGTTAAGGTTAGGTTAAGGTGAAGGTTAAGGTTAGAGTTACGTTATAGTTAAGGTTAAGGTTAAAGTCAAGGTTAAGGATTTGGTCAAGGTTAGGGTTAGGTTATAGTTAAGGTCAAGGTTAAGGTTAGGTTAAGGTTCGTGTTAAGGTTAAGGTTAAGGGTTTGGTCAAGGTTAGGGTTATGTTATAGTTAAGGTTACAGGTTTAGTCAGGTTAATCTTAAGGTTAAGGGTTTGGTCAAGGTCAAGGTTAAGGGTTTCGTGGTTAGGTTAAGGGGGTAAGGTTAATGTTAAGGTTAAGGGTTTGGTCAACATTAGGGTTAGGTTATATTTAATTTCAAGGTTAAGGTTAAGTTGTAATTAAGGTTAAGATTAAGGTTAAGGTTAGGGTTAGGGTAAAGTTAAAGTTAAGGTTAAGGTTAGGTTAAGGTTAAGGTTAAGGTTAAGGGTTTGGTCAAGGTTAGGGTTAAGTTAAGGGGGTAAGGTTAAGGTTAAGGTTAATATTAAGGTTAAGGGTTTGGTCAAGGTTAGGGTTAGGATATAGTTAAGGTTAAGGTTAGGGTTAGGTTATAGTTATGGTCAAGGTTAAGGTTAGTTTAAAGTTAAGATTAGGTTAAGGGTAAAGTTAAGGTTATGTTTGGGGTAAGGTTAAGGTTAAGCTAGGTTAAGGTAAGGTTAATTTTACAGTTAGGTTAAGGTTAAGGTTAGGTTAAGTTAAGGTTAAGGTTAAGTTAAGGGTAAAGTTAAGGTTAAGGATAGGGTTAATGTTAGGGTTAAGGTTAGGGGAAGGTTAAGGTTACAGTTAAGGTTAGGTAAAGGTGAAGGTTAAGGGTAAGGTTAAGGTTAAGGTAAATTTAAAGGTCAAGGTTAAGTTAATTTAAGGTTAAGGTTAAGGTTATGGCTATGGGAAGGTTAAGTTTAAGGTTAAGTTAAGTTTAAGGGTAAGGGTTTGGTCAAGGTTAGGGTTAGGTTATAGTTAAGGTCAGGTTAACGTTAAGGCTAAGGCTAGGTTAAGGTTAAGGTTAGTTTAAGGTTAAGTTTAAGGGTAAAGATAAGGTTACGGTTTAGGTTATATTTAGGGTTGGGTTATAGTTAAGGTTAAGATTAAGGTTCAGGGTAAAGTTAAGGTTAAGGTTAAGGTTTGGTCAGGTTAAGATTAAGGTTAAGGTGAAGGTTAAGGGTAAGGTTAAGGTTAAGGTTATGTTAAGGTTAACGTTTTGGGATGGTTAAGGTTAAGGGTTTTGTCAAGGTTAGGGTTAAGTTATATTTAAGGTAAATTTTAAGGTTGTGGTTAAGGTAAGGTTAAGATAAAGTTAAGGGTATGGGTTTAGTAAGGTTAAAGTTCATGTTAAGGTCAAGGTCAAGGTAAGGTTAAGGGTAAATTTTAGGTTAACCTTGACCTTGACCTTGACCTTAACCTTAACCTTAACAGTAACCTAACCTTAACCTTAAATTTAACCTTAACCTTAACCTTCACCTTAAGCTTACCTTGACCTTGTTACACAGTAATTTGTCACTGTCCCTGCAGTCCCCCATCCCGCACATTGGAGGGCCTTTTCCGTGACCTGTGAGCAGTGACATGACCTGAAAACACTTTCATGGCATCCCCCTTGACAAGGAAAATCATTCCTCTGAAGACAGTTTCCTGAGGAAAACCCTAAAAATAGAACTTTTGGCCTTGGCGCGACAAGCTAGTTTAGCCCTCGTGCCAATGGGGGAAATCCACCAAAGACTGTGCGCCAAATGGCGTTTTGTCCCAGTGTATTACTCGTGCCAATCCTAATAAGGATTGTTTTTTAAAAATAAATGGCGGAAGTTTGATTCCAACCAACTCCTGAACAAGTCTCTAAAATGAGTTGGGAGGTTTGGCTCTGGATCTCCATGTAGGGGAAGTGGTTTTCCACCTATCATGGAAGCTTCCTTAAGGATAGGGCCAATCCCACAATTGTAGGGATCCCAAATCCCCTTATACCATCTATATAAGCTTGCCATTTTCCATTTGCAAGCTAGCCTTAATGGTCATAGAACTAAGAGTTGAATCAGTAGCAAGGAGACTATCGCTAGATAGCCTCTGAGAGCCAAGCCGAAGAGAGAGAGCTTTGTCCCATTCCCGACGAGCTTCATTGAGACATGCTCCGTTGTCGACCCACCGAAGGAAGATCTAGCGTCAGAGCTCAAGTTGTATCTTTCTTTCATTGTTATTAATAATAAACGACTTTGATTATGGTTCCATTCATATGTTTATGTATTATGTTATGAATTATATCTTCTCTGACTGATATATGGTTACATGTTTTAGGTTTTACGTTGTGTTTTGTTGTTTCTTCGTACACGTGTAGGTGTTCAAACGTGCTAGGCGGGAGGATTGTGATCTGCCAAAGAGAAGGATGGAAACGCCACCTTTTCTGCAAACAACAACAGCGTGGGACTTAAGGTAGGCTTCTTGTCGCATCTTGGTATTTTGTAACTAGGAACCTGCGTCTTAGCGTGACTCATTTTTTGCTAGACCCGATCTAGGCTAGTAGGGATCGCCTCTGTCCGCAGATGGGATTTACCTCTCCAATAGACCTGAACCTTAACCTAACCTTAACCTAACCTTACCTAACATTAACCTTAAACATAAATTTAACCTTGACCTTAACATAACCATTAACCTTAACCTTAACCTTTACTTAACCTTAACCTTAACCTTAACCTTAATGTGTAACCTTAACCTTACCCTTAACTATAACCTAACCCTAACCTTGACCAAACCCTTAACCTTAACCTTAACCTTCCCCTAACCTTAACCGTAGCATTAAACTTAACTTTAACCTTAACCTAACCTTAACCTTAACTTTACCCTTAACCTAATCTTAACCTTATCCTTAACCTTGACCTTAACCTTAACTTAACCCAACCTTAGCCATAACCTAACCCTAACCTTGACTAAACCCTTAACCTTAACCTTATCTTAACCTTAACCTATCCTTAAGCTTAAGCTTAACCTAACTATACCCTTACCCTTAACCTTAACCTTGACCTTAACTATAACCTAACCCTAACCTTGACCAAACCCTTAACATTAACCTTAACCTTGACCAAACCCTTAAATTTAACCTTAACCTTAACCTTAACCTAATCTTAACCTTAACCTAACTATAACCTTAACTTAACCTTAACCTTAGACATAACCTAACCCTAACCTTGACCAAACCTTAATCTTAACCATAACCTTAACCTTCCCATAACTTTAACCTTGACCTTAACTATAACCTAACCTTAACCTTGATGAAACCCTTACCCATAACCTTAACCTGAACCTAACCTTAACCTTAACCTTATCCTTATCTTCACCTTAGCCTAACCGTACCCTTAACCTTAACCTTAACCCTAACATTAAGGTTAAATTTATGGGTAAGGTAAGGGTTAAGGTTACGGTTAGGTTATAGTTAAGGTCAAGGTTAAGGTTAGGTTAAGGTTACGGGGTTAGTGAGGTTAAGGTTAAGGTTAAGGTTAGGTTAAGGGTAAAGTCAACGTTAAGGTTATGGTTATGAGAAGGTTAAGGTTAAGGTTAATTTTAGGTTAAGGTTAAGATAAGGTTAAGGTTACATTAAGGGTAAAGTCAAGGTTAAGGTTACATTAAGGGTAAATTCAAGGTTAAGGTTGGGTTAAGGTTAATATAAGGTTAAGGTTAAGGTTAGGTTAAGGTTAAAGTTACGGTTAATATTAGGGTTAAGGTTAAGTTTAGGTTAAGGTTAAGGTTATGGGTAAGGTTATAGTTAGGTTGAGGTTAAGGTTAAGGTAAGGTTAAGGTTAATATTAGGTTATGGGTTTAGTTAAGGTTAAGGTTAAGGTTAAAGTCAAGGGTTTGAGAAGTTTAAGGTTAAGGTTAAGGGGATGATAAGGTTAAGTTGAAGGTTAAGGTTAAGGTTAAGTTAAGGTCAAGGTCAAGGTTAAGGTCAAGGTTAGGTTAGGGTTGGGTTATAGTTAAGGTTAAGATAAGGTTAAGGTTAAGGTTAAGGTTATGGTTAAGGTTAAGGTTATGGTTAGTGATCTAACCCTAACCTTGACCAAACCCTTAACCTTAACCTTTACCCTTAACCTTAACCTTAACCTGAACCTTTACCCTAACCTTAACCTTAACCTTAACCTAACCTTAGACTTAAATTTACCCTTAACCTAACCTTAACCTTATCCTTATCTTAACCTTAACCTAACATTAACCTTAACCTTAACCCAGCTATAACCTTACCCTTAACATTAACCTTGACCTTAACATTAACTTAACCTTAACCTTAACCTTAACCATAACCTTATCTTTACCTTTAACCTTAACTTTAACCTAACCCAAACCTTAACTTTACCCTTAACCTTAACCTTAACCTAATCCTAACCTTGACCAAACCCTTAACTATAACCTTAACCTAGCCCTTAACCTTAACCTTAACATTAACCTTCCCATAACCTTAACTATAACCTAACCCTAACCTTGACCAAACCCTTAACCTTAACCTTAACCTTAACTTAACCTTAACCTTAATTAAACCCATAACATTAACCTTAAATTAACCTTAACCTTAACCTTAACCTAACCTTAACCTTAACCTTGACCTTACCTATAACCTAACCCTAACTTTAACCTAACCTTACCCATAACTTTAACCTTAAGGTTAGGGTTAAGGATAAGGTTAAGGTTAAGGTTAGGTTTAGCTTAAGGTTAAGAGTAAGGGTAAGGTTACGGTTAAGGTTAGGGTAAGGTTAAGTGTAAGGTTAAGGGTAAGGGTAAAGTCAAGGTTAAGGTTACGTTAAGGGTAAGGTTAAGGTTAAGGTTTGGTTAAGGTTAGGGTTAGGTTATAGTTAAGGTCAAGGTTAAGTTTAATGTTAAAGGTAAGTTTAAGGTTACGAGTTTAGTCAGGTTAAGGTTAAGGTTAAGGTTAATGTTAAGGGTATGCTCAAGGTCAAGGTTAAGGTTACGTAAAGGGTAAATTCAAGGTGAAGGTTACGTTAAGGGTTTTGTCAAGGTTAAGGTTAGGCTAAGGTTAGGGCTAGGTTATAGTTAAGGTCAAGGTTAAGTTTAAGGTTAAGGATAAGGTTAATGTTAAGGTCAATGTTAAGGTTAATGTTAAGGGTTTGGTCAAGGTGAGGGTTAGGTTATAGTTAAGTTCAAGGTTAAGGTTAGGTTATAGTTAAGGTTAGGGTTAACATTATGGGAAGGTTAATGTTAATGTTAGGTTAGGGTTAAGGTTACTAGTTTATTCAGGTTAAGGTGAAGGTTAACATTAAGGTTAGGTTAAGGGTAAAGTCAAGGTTAAGGTTAAGGGTAAAGTCAAGGTTAAGGGTAAAGTTAAGGTTAAGGTGAAGGTTAATGGTAAGGTTAAGGTTAAGGTTAATATAAGGTTAAGGTTAAGGTTAAGGGTAAAGTTAAGGTTAAGGATAAAGTTAAGGTTAAAGTTACAGGTAAGGTTAAGGTTAAGGTCAGGGTCAATGTTAAGGTTAAGTTAGGCTAAGATAAAGTTAAGTTTATGGTTATATTGAGGGTAAGGTTAGGGTTAGGATATAGATAAGGTTAAGGTTAAGGTTAAGGGTAAAGTTAAGTTCAAGGTTAGGGTTAAGTAAATTCAAGGTTAAAGTTAAGGTTAAGGTTACGGTTTTAGCAAGGTGAAGGTTAATGTTAAGGTTAGGTTACGGGCCTTAACCTTAACCTTACCATTGACATTCACCCTTAAACTTCACCCTTAACCTTAACCTTAACCTTAACCTTCACCCTTAACCTTAACTTCACTATAACCTAACATTAACCTTGACCTTAACTATAACTTAACCTTGACCTTGACCTTAACCTTACCCTTACCTTAACCTAGATTTAACTTTAACCTTCCCCTAACCTTAACCTTAACCTTAAAGTTAACATAACCTTAACCTTAACCTTACCCTAACCTTAACCTTAGCTTTACCCATAACGTTAACCATACCCTTAACCTAACATTAACCTTGACCTTTACCAAACCCTTAACCTAACCTTAACCTTAGCCTAACCTAACATTAACCTTAACCTTAACCTTATCTTAACCTTAACCCTCCCATAACCTTAAGCTTAACCTTCACCATAACCTAGCCTTAACCTTGACATTACCCTTAATCTAACCTTAACCTTAACCTTCCCATAACCATAACCTTAACCTTAACCTAACCTTAACATTAACCTTATCTTAACCTTAACCTAACCTTAACCTTGACTTTACCTTTAACGTAACCTTAACCTTTAGGGTAAATTTAGGTTAAACTTACCATTAACCTTAACCTAACCTTATATTAACCTTAACCTAACCTTAACCTGACCTTACCTTAACCATATCCTTAACCTAACCTTAACCTTAACCTTACCATTAACCTTATCATAACATTACCTTAACCTTAACCTTCCCAAACCCTTAACCTTAACCTTAACCTAACCTTAACCTTACCCTTAACCTTGAATTTACCCTTAACCTTAAATTTAACCTTACTAAACCCGTGCCCTTAACTATATCTTAACCTTAACCTTTACTTAACCTTAAGGGCTAGCTTAAGGTGAAGGTTATGGGAAGGTTAAGGTTAACCTTGACTTTACCCTTAACGTAACATTAAACTTAACTATAACCTAACCCTAACCTTGACCTTAACTTTACCCTTAACCTTGACCTTATCCTTAGACTTAACCTTGACCTTGAACTTAGCCTAAACTTAACCTTAACCTTAACCTTAACCTAACTTTAACCATAACCGTAACCTTAACCTAACCTTTACGTTAAATTTATAATTAACCTAACCCTAACCTTGACCAAACCCTTAACCTGAACCTCAACCTTACCCTTAACCTTAACCTGACTAAACCTGTAACTTTAACCTTACCCTAATCTTAACCTTAACATAACCTTAACCTTGACTTTACACTTAACCTAACCTTAACCTTAACCTTAACCTAAACTTAACCTTAACATAACGTAACCTTAACCTTAACCTTGACCTTGACCTTAACCTTAAAATTAACCTTAACAATAACTTAACCCTAACCTTACCCTAACCATAACCTAACCCTAACCTTAACCTTATCTTAACCTTAACCTTCATTATAACCTAACCTTAACCTTAACCTGACTAAACCCGTAATGCTAACCTTACCTTAACCTTAACCTTAACCATAACCCTAACCTTGACCAAACCCTTAACCTTAACCTTAACCTGGCTAAACCCATAACCTTAACCTGAACCTTAACCTGACTAATCCTCTAACCTTAACCTTAACCTTAACCTTAACCTAAGCTTAACCTTAACCTTAACCTAACTATAACCTTACCCTTAACCTAACTTAAGCTTAACCTTGACCTTGACCTTAACCTTACCGTTACCCTTACCCATACCCTTAACCTTAACCTGACTAAAATTGTAACCCTAAACCTTAACCTTACCCTTAACATTCACCTTAACCTTAACCTTGACTTTACCCTTAACCTAACCTTAACCTTAACTATAAGCTAACCATAACTTTGACCTTAACTTTACCCTTAACCTTTACCTTGACCTTAACCTAACCTTAACCTTAATTTTAACCTTATCTTACCCTTAATCTAAACTTAACCTTAACCTTAACCTAACCTTAAGTTTAACCATGACCTAACCTTAACGTTAAATTTACCTTAACTTTGACTTTACCCTTAACCTAACCTTAACCTTAACCTGACTAACCTTAACTTGACTAAACCCTTAATCTTAGGGTAAAGTTAAAGTTAAGGTCAAGGTCAAGGTCAAGGTTAAGGTTAAGTTAAGGTAAGGTAAGGTTATGGTTAGGTTAAGGTTAAGATTAGGTTAAGGTTAAGGTTAAGGTTAAGGTTAGGTTAAGGGTAAAGTCAATTTTATGGTAAATTTTAAGGTTAAAGGTAAGGTTAAGGTTACGTTAAAGTAAAGTTTATGGTTAAGGTTAGGGTCAAGGGTAAAATCAAAGTTAAGGTTAGTTTAAGGTTCAAGTTACGGGTTTAGTCAGGTTAAGGTTATGTCAAGGTAAAGGTTAAGGTTAAGGTTACGTTAAGGTAAAGGTTATGGTTAGGGTTGGGTTTAAGGTTAAAGTCAAGGTTAAGGTTAGGTTAAGATTATTGTCAAGGTTAGGGTTAAGTTATAGTTAAGGTCAAGGTTAAGGTTAGGTTAAGGTTAAGGTTAGGTAAAGGTTAATGTTAAGGGTAGGTTGTAGTGAAGGTTAATGTTAAGACCCGTAACCTTAAACCTTAACCTAACCTTAAACTTAACCTTATATTAACCTAAACTTAAGCTTAACCTAACCTAACCTTAACCTTAACTTTACCCTTAACCTTACCTTAACCATAACCTTAACCTTAACCTTACCCTTAACATTACCTTAACCATAACCTCAACCTTGACCTTAACTATAACTTGACCCAAACCTTGACCAAACCCTTAACATTAAACTGAACCTTAACCTTAACCTTAACCCTTAACCTTAACCTTAACCTTAACATTAACCTTAACCATAATATTACCCTAGCCATAACCTTAACCTTACCCTAACCTTAACATAACCATAACCTTAACTTTAACCTTAACCAAACCCTTAACCCTAACCTTAACCTTAACCTAACCTTAACCAAACCCTTAACCTTAACCTTGACCTTAACCTAACCTTAAACTTGAAATTACAATTAACCTAACCACAACATAACCCTAACCTTGACCTTGATTTTACCCTTAACCTAACCTTAACCTTAACCTGACTAAAACCATAACCTTAACCTTAACCTAACCTTAACCTTGACCTTAACTATAACCTAACCCTAACCTTGACCAAACCTTTACATTAACCTTAACCTTAACCTTCCCATAACATTATCCTTAACCTTAACCTTCCATTAACCTTAACCTTAACCTTCCCATAACCTTCACCTTAACCTTCCCATAACCTTCACTTTAACTATAACCTAACCCTAACCTCGACCAAACCCTTAACCTCAACCTTAATCTTAACCTTAACATTAACCTTTACCTAACCTTAACCTTAACCTAACCCTAACCTTAATCCTAACCATAACCTTAACTTTACCCTTAGCCTAACCTTAACCTTAACCTAACTGCAACCATAACCTTAACCTAACCTTAACGTTAACCTTATCTTAACCTTACCTTAGCCATAACATTAACCTTGACCTTAACTATAACCTAACCCTAAGATTGACCAAACCCTTAACCTTAACCTTAACCTTAACCTTACCCTTAACCTAACCTGAACCTTAATCTTACCCTTAACATAAACCAAACCCTTAACCTTAACATTAATGTGAACCTTAAACCTAACCTTAACCTTAACATAACCTTAACCTTGACTTTACCCTTAACCTTAACCTTAACCTGACTAAACCCATAACCTTAATCTTAACCTTAACATTTACCTTTACTATAACCTAACCCTAACCTTAACCTTGAATTTACCATTAACGTAACCTTTACCTTGAATTTACCTAACTAAATTTAAGGTTAAGGTTAAGGTAAAGGTTAAGATAAGGTTTAGGTTAGGTTAAGGTTAAGTTTAATGTGAAGGTTAAGGGTTTGGGAAGGTTAAGGTTAAAGGCAAGATAAGGTTAAGGTTAAGGTTAAGGTTAGGTTAAGGTCAAGGTCAAGGTTAATGTTAAGGTTATGATCAAATTTAAGGGTAAAGTTAAGGTCAAGGTTAGGGTTAGGTTATAGTTAAGGTTAAGGTTAGGTTAAGGGTAAATTCAAGGTTAAGGTTAAGGTGAAGGGTAAGGGTAAGTTTAAGGTTAAGGGTTACTCCTTGACTTTACCCTTAACTTAACCTTAAACTTTACTATAACCTAACCCTAACCATGACCAAGCCCTTAACCATAACATTAACCAAACCTTAACCTTTACCTAACCTTACCCTTAACCTTAAGCTTGACCTTAAGGGTAAGGTTTGGTCAAGGTTAGGGTTAGGTTATAGTTAAGGTTAAGGTTAAGGTTAGGTTAAGGTTAAGGTTAAGTTAAGGTTAATGTTAAGGGTTTGGTTAAGGTTAAGGTGAAGGTTAAGGGTAAAGTTAAGGTTAAGGTTAAAGGGTTAAGGTAAGGTTAAGGTAAATTCAAGGTTAAGGTTAAGGTTAAGGTTAAGAGGGTAAGCTTAAGGTGAAGGTTAAGGTTAAGGTTAGGTTAAGGTTAAGTTAAGGGTAAAGTCAAGGTTAAGGTTAAGGTTAACGTTATTGTTAAGGCTAAGGTTAAGGTTAAGGGTAAAGATAAGGTTATGGTTAAGGTTCTGTTAAGGGTAAAGTCAAGGTTAAGGTTAGAATAAGATTAAGCTAAGGTTAAGATAAGGTTAAGGGTAAGGATAGGTTAAGGTTAAGATAAGTTTAAGGGTAAGGTTAAGGTCAAGGTCAAGGTTAAGGTTGAGGTTGAGGTTAATGTCAAGGGTAAGGTCAAGGTTAAGGTTAAGGTTATGGTTATGGTTAGGGGAAGGTTAGGGTTAATTTTAAGGTTAAGGTTAAGATTAAGGTTTGGTCAAGGTTAGGGTTAGGTTATGGTTAACGTTAAGGTTAGGTTAAGGGTAAATTCAAGGTTAAGGTTATGGTTATGGGAAGGTTAAGGATAAGGTTAGGTTAAGGGTAAATTCAAGCTAAAGTTTAAGGTTATGTTTATGGGAAGGTTAAGGTTAACGTTAAGGTTAAGGTTAAGTTTAAAATTAAGGTTAAGGGTTTGGTCAAGGTTATGGTTAGGTTATAGTTAATGTCAATTTTAGGTTAGGTTATAGTTAAAGTTAAGGTTAAGGTCAAGGATAAGGTTAAGGTTAAGGTTAAGGTTAAGGCCAAAGTCAAGGTTAAGGTTAGGTTAAGGGTAATGTTAAGGTTAGGGTTAGGTTATAGTTAAGGTTATGGTTATGGTAAGGTTAGGGTTAGGTTATGGTTAAGGTTAAGGTTAAGTTAAGGTTAAGGTTAATATTAAGGCTAGGTTAAGGTAAAGGTTAAGGTTATGGTTATGGGAAGGTTAAGGTTAAGGTTAAGTTAAGGTTAAGGTTAAGGTTAAACTTAAGGTTAAGGTTAAGGGTTTGGTCAAGGTTAGGGTTAGGTTATAGTTAAGGTTAAGAATAGGTTGGGTTATAGTTAAAGTTAAGGTTAATGTTAAGGTTCAGGTTAACGTTAAGGTTAAGGTTAGGTTATAGTGAAGGTTAAGGTTAAGACCTGTTAGGTCTCTGTAATTTATTAGCAAGATTGCTAGAGTCCAATTACAGAAACAACATTGTTTCAACCAACTTTGGGATTCTAGGATCTAGCCCTCCTGAATCCAGAGAGGGATCTCTCCAATAAGTACAAAGATGGATTTGTATTTAAAGTTTGGGGTTATGGTATTAGGCTAGTTATGAAGGCCAAGGGTTTGTTTTTTTTTTGGATGGTTGAGCATGATTACTGTTTGAGGTGAAAAGTCCTGAATGCAAAGAGTTTCAAAGGTGAGAAGTTGCAAGAAAATAGAACAACTTTGGCTAAAAGATAGATATAACGCCGGTTTTTAGTCCATTGGGCTATGGAGTCATAACAGGGCTTTAATTTAACAACAACATCAAGAGTGATCCAAGGGGCAAGTCATCTATACCACGAGATTATTGAGATTAAAATGATGGAATGGAAACAATAAAGTGTTGGAGGGGTGGAAACTGATAATAATTTCTCAGAGGATTTATAGTTAGTCCAAACAAGAAAATCCTCTTAAGTAACTGTTTAAAACCAACCAAGTGCAGGGCTAATCATTGGCTTCTTGGGCAAGTTTTTATTAAAGCAGCTTAATTGACAAACAATCCAGTAATCCACATAATTACTTTCAGAAGGTATGAAAACATATAAGAAAAACAAAGTGTAACTTAAGATCAGATAAAGTACTTTTAAACCTAGTCTGCTTTCAGTCAATACCAAGGGAAACTTTTAGAATCTGCCTCTGGAGAAAAGAATCTAGGAATCAGGGCAAACCATATCTTCTCTAGTCTCACTTTAATAGCAAATAATGGAAATCACATTCAAGAACAATGTTTTAAACCAACAGAAGGACGAGGGAATGCCAACATTCCTAACTGTTTAAACTGTATTGAATCATTCTTAAATAAACAAATTTGAGGAAAACATTAAGATAAAGATTTCTCAGCCAGAGAAGGTTACCGATATATAGCAGATATTAACCCTGTTTAAACTGTTCTTTACAGAGGAATATGGACAATATGGCATACATAGAAGGAAAACAATTAACAAAGAAAGAGGCACTTCACCAGTAATATAGACCAGGATCTCAAGAAATAGCTTTATATTGATGTCAAACTAGTTACAATCTTCAAGTCTAATGTTTCAGTTCAGCAATCATCTTCACTACTTAGCCTAACAAATCTATCACAAGCAGAGCTCCAAGGGCCAGTGAACACTATTTACAATCAGAAGTTTAGGCTCAAATGTATTTCAAAGCTCTGTAAGCAACTCAACCAACAACTTCTCATCTTCTATTGAGGTATTTATAGAAGAATGAGGAGGTGAGACCTAACAAAAGATCTCTAATGATAATTAATATAGATACAGGACTTCTCGGCCTTTTGAGGGGCTCGATGGAGAAGTTATACAAGTGGATCACTGTATTAAATTTTACAATAAATATCAAAGCTCTATGGGAGCTTTATTTGACTTTAAGGCTCTGGGTATCGTGTAGAGTAACTCCGTGGATATTTTCTGCATTGATTTCCTTGCAGAAGTAACTCCCTGGCTGCGCTGGAAGTGAATATCTGATTTTCTTCATTAACTTCGGCCTCTGTTTTGAAAGGTTTGAGGCAATAGGTGGCTCGGGGGTAGCTGAGGAATCAATTTGCCTCAGATGTGGTGGTGGAGGCTTTCTGTCTGATAAAACACTTTAGGTTTTCTTTTAAACTGTGTTTTAGATTGGGGATTAGGCTTTTGATAACTGTCTTAGCCGTAATCCCCGTAAAAACTGTCTTCAATCTTCATCTGTTGTGCTTTGTCTTCAAAACTGATACTCTTTAACTGTTCTCTTGATTAAAACAGTGTCTTGTTGATGTGCAGGGCCACACAGGGCTCTTTATGCTATCAATGCTCATGAAAAATTGATAAATCATTTGATTTTAACCCTGTGAATGGTTCTCTGTAATAGCTCGAAGGCACAAGAAACGTCTTTCCCAACCCTCGGCTTCCTTTCATTATACAATGGAAAACCATTAAAACACCTGCAAAACACAAAAACAGTTAAGAAATCCTGTTTTTTTAGGTTTTAACTGCTTCAGAGGATGGGAGAGGAACGTGGCCGTCGGATCGTGGAGCAGGGGCGCAGATCAACGGTGGAGATGCAGTGGATGGACGTAATGGAAAAAACCTTTATAAACAACAAAAAATGGCATTTTTCAACTTTACAAAGGAAAATGCGTATTTTATATGAATGGCGAGGGTATCGTACGGTGGGCCTGGCGGGACTGATCGCAAATCGCAAAAGTTGAAAATGCGATGGCGGATTATGCGACGGAGAGAAAATGTGATATTGCGATACGCGATGGGCGGAAACTGTGATTGGAGCGGTTGCATCACAAATATTTGCGATGCGATCAGATCGCATCACAAATATTTGTGATGGATCAAACCGTTGAAACAATGAAACATGCGATATTGCGATATGCGATGGGCGGAAACTGCGATTGGAGCGGTCGCATCGCAAATATTTTCGATTCGATCAGATCGCATCACAAATATTTGCGATGGATCAAACCTTTCAAACAATGAAAATGCGATATTGCGATATGCGATGGGCGAAAACTGCGATTGGAGCAATCGCATCGCAAATATTTGTGATGGATCAAACCTTTCAAACAATGAAAATGCGATTTTGCGATATTGCAATTTGCGCCGAGCACCAAAGGGTTTAGAAATCAGTTCCAGGGTACGGGTATATGGATGAAAAGGGTTAGGGGCTTAAGCTCGAGGGGGCTTAAGTCCTATACATAAAAACATGTATTTTCATGGTTTTTTTGAAGGAAATGAAGGTTTCGGTAAGGTTAAAAAGTGGGTTTTTAACCTTATAAAAGGGATTTTAATGAAATGGAAAGGGAGAAACATGGAATTGTGGGTTTTTCATGGGAAATAGAAAATAGAAAATGAGGTTAGTGTGGAAGAAAAGGAAGGGGAACAAGGGGTTCTGCAGCAGTATTTAACTTGGGATTTTTGAAGGATTTCAGAGGCTTTTAGGATGTAAACAGCAATAAGGGATCTGGACAAAGGCATGAGGCCTTAGAGAGACTTCAAGAGCCAACAATTTTTAGTGATAAAATTTGTTCCTTGGAGGCTCAAAAAGTCTTAGCCACCTTTTGGTATAACAAAATATTATAGGTGGCTAACAGTGGCTCCACTTGGGGATGGTGCCTTCTTGAAGGCATCAAGAATTCAGACTTGATTTCTCTGGGACGCTGATTTGTGCCTGATCCATTGGGCTGCTTTTCTTTTACTGGGATGATTTTTCTTTGAAAATAGCATCAGTTATGAAAGAATACTGGACTTCATCAATACAACTTTCTACCTACCCAATCCTACTGATCTAACATTTTTTTCTTCATCAGAGTGCACTTGGATTGGAAAACTCTTTTCACAACATTTTATTCTTTTGAAAGCATAAAAACTAATCTACTTCTACTCCTTATTTGTCCCTGAACTCAGATTAAACAGTTGAGCTCAGATATTTTTCTACCTAATCTATTGTCTGTTGGGATTAAACTGTCCAACAGATTTTTATTCTCTAAATTCTACAACAGAAATTATAAAACAGTCAAGTCAAGATTAAGTTGTTTGAATTGCTGTGATCTATGGCATACAAACAAGCTGCACATAGATTATTATTTGTAGAAAACTAAAATCAAAATGGAAGGCTTAAGATCTGAAAGTTCAAAGTATTGCCTTCTCTTTTTACAGCTCTGTTTTTAACTATGTTTGAGTTGTTTCTTCTTTGTTTTCTGGTTCAGATTTTGAGCGAATTAGAACCAGTTTTACCTCTTTTTTGACTCAGAAAATAAAACAGATTTGAGTCATCTCTCTTTGGAAACTTAGGTTCATATTTTGAGTTTTTTTGAACCTTCAATTTCTATCCTAATCTATCTACTGATAAGCCAAGATTAAACTGTTTGGAAAATCGTATTCACTATCCTATCAACAGAAAATTTAAAGCTAATTAGTCAAGATTAAACAGTTTGACTAATTAGAAGTGTGTTTAGTAGGAGTGGCATTTGAGCTTGCACACTTTCAGAATTTGTTTCTCTTTTTGGCATGGGGCTTTTCCTTTCTTGTTTTCATTCTGCCCTCTTTTCTTTCTTTCCTTTGTTTTTGTATTTCTTGATTTTTTATAACTTTGAATGCAATGGTGGATGGAATATTAATAATGGAAAAAGATAAAAAGGCTTCATAAAATAAAATGGATCAAGAGAAGTAATGCTTAAGCATCCTGCCATTGACATGACCCCCAAAAAATTATGTTCCATCCAGTTCCTGTAAGAAAAATGCATTATTACTAGCAATTGAATGAATAGAGTAAGGGCCAAGCCATAGGTTGTTAAATTTTCCATGCTTGCCCTTTTCTTCTCTCCTTGAGTCCAACTTTAAAACTTTGTCCCCAATCTTAAAATTGTTGGCCTTTGTTCTTCTGTCAAAAAGCTTTTTGATGCTGTCCTGCTTCTGTAATGCTTTGTTATAAACTTCCTCTCTGGTCTGCTGAAGATGAATGGTTTGATTTATTCTTCTGATCATGTCATTTTCTTCAGTCTGCAACTCTTGAATCAACTTCATCACTGGTAGACCAAGGCTATTTGGAAAAATTGCATCTGTACCATACACAAGCTGGAAAGGTGACATACCAATAGATTTCTTCAAAGTTAATCTGTCAGCCCAAAGTGCATGGACCAGCTTTGTGTGCCAAGACTTTTTTTGTCCTCCAACAGTTTCTTGATTATGCTCACTAAGCTTTTGCTGGAAGATTCTGCAAGTCCATTTCCTTGAGGGTAATAGGCCGTGGAATGCCCCAATGTTATCTAATATCTGTGACAGAACTCAACCATCTTCTTTTATCCAAATGCCGCTGCATTATCAGTGATGATCTTGGTAGGACAACCAAATCTGGAGAGAATGTTAGTCTCCATAAATTTGATGATAACTGAATCATTGGCCTGCCTAGAAGGAATGGCTTCTATCCACTTAGTGAAGTAGTCTGTGGCAGTAAGAATCCACCTATGATGGGCAGAAGATGGTGGATGGATTTCTCCTATGAAGTCAAGTCCCCACTGTTGAAAAGGAGCTTCAACAGTTACTGGATGCAGTGGAAGGGGTAGCAATTTTTTCTTGCCTTCAAACAATTGGAATTTATGGCAAGTAGTGGTCATCTTGTGTATATCAGGAAAAAGAGTAGGCCAATAGAAACCAACCCTCAAAATTTTGTTGGCTGTTGACTTCCAGTACAAATGACCCCCACACTCTCCTTCATGGAATTCCTGCTTAACCTTCTCTGCAACAAACTCAGGCAAACATTTAAGCAATACACCACTTGCATTTTTCCAATAAAGACATCTATCAATAATGCAATAGTTTACTGCTTTCAGCTTTAAGAACCTTGCCTTTGTTTTTGATAAACCAGGAGGTGTATTTAAATTAAGAAAAACATAAACAATATCAGCATACCAAGAGGAATTGATGAAATGGTTTTCAACAGCGGGTGTCGAGATTTCCTCTTGATCATCTAAAGCATTAATCATATGAATATCAAGAACTTCACAATTTGATTCAGCCATTAATCTAGCTAGACCTTGGCCTTTGACGAGCTTAGTGGGTTTTATTTCTAAATCATATTCAAGAATAACAACAATCCACTTACCTCTCTTACCATCTGGGTCCTATGTTAGGATGTCTTTAACAACTGAATTTGGGACAAAGGCAATGATGTGTGAGTAAAGGACGTATACCCTGAAGTATTTTAAAGCCTTAACCAAAGCAAAAGCTTGCTTTTCCATAATTTTGTACTTCGATGGGGCATCTCTCAATGCCTTACTAAAGAATGAATAGGCTTCTCTTGTCCTTGTGGATTTTTCTGTAGAAGGACAACAGCTATGGTATGTTCTGATGCAAATGAGAAGATATAAAAATATTTTGAAAAATCAGGACTTATGAGAACCTGTGTTTTGGTTAATGCTTGTTTCACTAGCTCAAAGGATGTCTTTGCTTCCAAGGTCCATCTTACCCCTTGCTCCTTCTTTAACATGTTAGTGATATTCCTAAGGAGCTCGGCTAAGTTGGGGATGAACCTTCTCAAAAAGTTAATCTTCCCAATGAAATATTGCAACTCCTTGATGTTTCGAGGATGAGAGATTTGCAATATGGCCTCAATCCTCTGGGGATCTATCTTTATACCCTCTTCAGATATAACGTGCCCAAGAGTTTTACCTTCTTGGAGACCAAATAGAGTCTTCTTAGGGTTTAAAGATATTCCAAACTTTCTGCATTTCTCGAAAACTTTTCTCAAATGTTCTAAGTGTTCTTCATCTGTTTTTTAAAACACAGTGACATCATCAAGATAGATAATGATGAAGAAGCCCAATTCTTCCGAGAATGATATGTCCATGGCTCTCTGAAAGGTTTCTCCAGCATTCATTAGACCAAAAGGCATTTTCACATACATGAAAGTGCCCCATGGTGTAGTGAAGGTTGTCTTTAATTGATCAGCAGGGTGGACTAAGATCTGATTATACCCTGAATAGTCATCCAGCAAAGAAATTCTTCTAAACCCTACCACCCTTTGTAGAATGTGATCCATCTTTGGTAAAGGGTAGTTGTATTTTAATGATGCTTTGTTCAAATCTCTAAAGTCTATACAAAGCCTGATTTCTCTAGTCTTCTTCCTAACAGACACTAGATTAGATACCCATTCAGAATATCTAATAGGGACGATAATACCAACATCATACATCTTCATGATTTCCTTTTTAACCAAAGGCAACTGTACGGGGTTTATTCTGCGCATTTTCTGTTTGAATGGTTTTTGGTTTTCTTTAAGAGGGATTTTGTGCTGTGTTATTTCAGTGTCATAGGACTTAAGATCTTCGTAACTCCATGCAAAAACATCAGAAAACTCTTTGAACAGCTCTATGTATTTGAGTTTAATGTGAGCTGGCAAAGTTTTAGATAGCTTAATCATTTTTGGTTTTTTCTTACTGCCTATATTGCATTCCTCCACTTCAGTCTCTACAGGTTCTAGTTTTGGTTTATTTTCCACATCGTTAAAATCGAACAACTCTTCTAAAGGGGCCAGAACCTTGGGCAAACGCTCGTCTTTGGAGTGCAGAGTTTCTAACTCCTCTGTTTCTAACTCTTCATTCGTTTCTGCTTCACTTTCAAGTTTGCCAGATAACAGGTTTATATTAGCGATTTCAGGGGATGGTTCTTCTTCATCAAGAAAATTTTCTTCGCTGCAGTCTGTATCATGATCTGAGTCCGAACAGGGTAGTTCGAATTCATTTCTGAATTGCATGAAGTCTTCTATTTGTTTGTCGTTTTGAAACACCTGCCAATATTTTTTGTTATCAGGAACGGCTAGTCTAAATTTTATTGGAGTTGTGTTGTCTCCGGTTTCATATGGCATTAGACATGTTCTAGCTGCATAGGCTAAATTGTGAGTGGCAATATAACATTTTCTTGGGACAAAACTTAGGTTGGATTCCTCAAATGTTTTCAAAATATCCATGACATCATTTCGATAGGCCCTGAGTCTGGGATGATTTGCATTATACTCCCCATTAACTTGCGTAATGATTAATTCGGAATCCCCATACACATTAATTCTTCTGGCTCCTAACTTCTTCAAGAGATGCAAGCCTAAGAGAAGGGATTCATATTCTGCTATGTTATTTGAACACTGGAAGTTTAATTTACAAGAAATACATTCGGTGTGGTTGCTTTCAGTGTTGCGAATCCAGACACCTGAACCAGCGTTATTTCTAGCACATGATCCGTCAAAATGCATACTCCAAAGGGGATTGGTCTTGGTTTCATCAGTTTGGTGAACGTCCCCTGTATGTTTTGGTTCCTCAAGTTTCTCAATGTGTTGAGGAATTCTTTCTTCATTGTCAAGTTTTAAACACAATGGACCTATGAATTGTAAATCCAGACCTGTGTTTTGTTTGCCAATGCTTTCAAGTGTAGCAAACTGTTCAGACACTTCTGCGTTATTTACCTTCTCCTTTCCATCAGCCCTTGATTCTGTTAAAGTGACCGGCTCACTGAATGTTTCATCATTAAACATGATAAAAGAATCAAGGCCTATATTGACAGAATAGATAGGAGAGTTTTGTGGTCTGTCCTGACTAGTGACCGTGTATTGCATATGAGACTCCCTGTAAAGTTTTCTAGTTTGATTGAAAACAGGGATAGTCGCATAGGTCATGTCCATTTGCATTGTACCTTGTAGCTTAGCCCCCCATGATCTTGATAATAACATTCCATATTTTGGGGGAAAATCAGCCACAACAATATCCACAACTAAAGATTTGGCTGGAATCTGGGCTAAGTTAACACAAAGGTCTTTGATCAACCCTAGACATTTTACTCTTCTTGAGTCAAAGGATTATAAGTCTTTATAAGGTCTGGTGATTTCAAGACCCAGGCCCTCCATTACGGCTTTAGGCATTAAATTATGAGAAGCCCCTGAGTCGTGCATAGCATTGTGCAGAATTTTGTCATGAATGTTTAAACTCACATAAAAGGGAGGGATAGGTCCCTCTTGATATCTACCTTCAATATTTGGACCAAAAATAAGCTCTGGCTGGTCATCACTAATATTGAATGTATCTCCATTTTCTTCTATATTTAAAGCCTTCAAAATTTGGGTCCTATATACATGTTGGGAAGCTAACTCGGTTAAGGGAACATAGATTTTAATCTTAGAAATTTCCTGTTCCAGGCTGAAAGGAATTTGATTCTTCAAAGTGCTGGTTTCAGCCTTGTTAGTTGTCACTTTATCAGTAGCAAAAGCTTGCTGATTTGTTTTATTTACACTTGACATAACGGTTGTAATAGGAGTAATAGCTAAAGTGTTAGTAATGCTAGAGCCTGCACTCTGTTTTTTAGTGTTTTGAGTGCCTTTCTCTTTACCTTTATCATAATTTACAGCCACCGTTTTTTCCTTTTGTTTGACAACTCTGGGCTTGGTTGCAGTGTTGTTTTGTGAATATTTATCAGAGGTTATGGTGTTGGAGGGCTGTTGAATGGTTTTAATTCTAATGTCATATTCTCTTTGAGGCTCTATGATGACATTTTCCATGTCTTGATAATGATTTTCATCATCATCTCTTTTTTCATCATACGGTGTATATAGACCTTGTTTTTTATCATAATGAATCTCAAAATCATCATCATCGACCTCAAGCATGTTGATAGCACCTTCCTCTGTTATTTCATATGTTTCCTCACCCTCACTTATATAGTTCTGATGAAAGGGAGGAGTGATCTGTTGATCATCTTCCCTAGGTCTGTTTGGAGGTTGGTTCCTTCTAACATTCTGATTCTGGTTTTGGTTTCTGTTTTGAGGAGCGGTTTGATTTTGAATTTCTTGCACTCTTTTAATTATGCTCATCTCTTTCATCATCTCTTCCATCATCCTTTCCATCTTTGAGTTGGAAGTAGAAGGTGCGGACTCCTCTCTAAAAGATACTCTCCTTTCAGCCTTCATCCTTGCTCTCTTCTCCATTAAGTTGACTTCCACAGAAAGAGCACCTCCTTGCATGTCTTCAAGAGTTGCAAAATCTCTCTCTCTGAGTGAATAGGTCATGTCAGCATCAAACCCTTCAGGAAACTTGTTTAAGGCTGAGCCTTGTGGAGGTTTTAATTCTGGGGAGAGTGCATTATACACACTGTTAAATCTAGTACAATAGGCTTGTACACTTTCCCCGGGGTTTCTATGGAGATTGTTGTAGTCAGCAAGGACCTGGAGAGGATTCTTCCTCACTTCCCATTTGTTTAAGAAAGTTTGATGGAAAGCTTGGAGATCATTAATGCTATGAGGGGCTAAGATTTTAAACAATTTTCTTACTTCTCCCCCAAACCTTTGAGAAAATAATCTGAGTTTGACAGAATCATCATCAATTTCTTTTTTGTCAAAGTAATCATTCATCTTATCCACATGTTTTGATGCAGTTGTAGCATTGCTAGCAGCATATAATGGAATTTTGGACTGATAGTCTTGTGGAAGATTGACTAGTGGTGCAGGAAGAACTAGGGGAGCATACCATGTTGCCATGATAGGAGGTGGAGGTGGATTCACAAGAGGTGGATTAACAAAAGGGAAAGTGAGCTGAGGTGTGGTGGTTTGAACAGTGGATGTAGGATGAGTAGAAGTGGATGGATCAGGAGTAGACTGCTGAGCTGATCTTGGATGAGAGACACCTAATTTGTGAAGGAAATGTAAATCAGGAGGTGTTGTTTCACTATCACCAAGATTTTCACTTGATTTTAGGGGTGAAAGTGAAGACTCAGAGTCTAAGTGTATTATATCATCAAATGACCTAGTTCTAAATGGATTTACTAAGTCATCTTGTGATTGTTGTAGAGCTGAAAGATTTTCAGGAACTGATTTAGCTCTCAAGGGTGATCTGAAAACAGTTGATAATTTAACCATAGGAGACTTCCAAAGGATACTTTCTGGGTCATCAACTATCTCAGGTGGATTAGGGTCAGGATGGGCTCTACTGTTAATCTTTCTAGAAGCCACTATGCTGTGTTTTTAGACCCAAATAAACAAGAAAAGTCCAACCAGATATGACAATATTTGAGAGGTTAACTAATCTGTTTACACAAATCCTAATCCTACAGTCCTCTAACTGAGTTTGAATTATATTATAATGATGTGGGTTCTTCCCAGTGGAGTCTTAAGGTCTGCTAAGGATTGTGGAGTCGCCAAGTGGAATTTTTTAGCTCCTAAGGAGGTAAAAGGTTTTATGGTCCACCACCATGTTTATTGAATACCAATCTGAAAATTTTTAGGTTTTTCTGAGTTATTTTTCAGTTGTGTGGTTTTTTAAGAATATCCTAACTTTGCTTCAAAACTTAGCTACGGTTGTGAGACAAAGAGAGTCTACTCTTATGGCTAAGCTAGCTGAATTTTCAAGGTTAGATGAAGACGTATTAGAGTCCTAGGGTTGACCTAGTTTGTCACTGATTCAAACAAGTTCCATCATGATTACCATTTCTTGGTAGTGCTTGAAAAGGCTGATTTTTACTCTCAAAGTCTTCTTGAATCAAGGGTTTTCTGAGGTCTCTAAAAAGGTATTAAAAACACTCAGTTCCCCAGCGGAGTCGCCAGAAATGTTAGGTCTCTGTAATTTATTAGCAAGATTGGCAAAGTCCAATTAGAGAAACAACATCATTTCAACCAACTTTGGGATTCTAGGATCTAGCCCTCCTGAATCCGGAGAGGGATCTCTCCAATATGTACAAAGATGGATTTGTCTTTGAAGTTTGGGGTTATGGTATTAGGCTAGTTATGAAGGCCAAGGGTTTGTTTGTTTTTGGATGGTTGAGCATGATTACTGTTTGAGGTGAAAAGTCCTGAATGCAAAGAGTTTCAAAGGTGATAAGTTACAAGAAAATAGAACAACTTTGGCTAAAAGATAGATATAACGATGGTTTTTAGTCCATTGGGCTATGGAGTCATAACAGGGCTTTAATTTAACAACAACATCAAGAGTGATCCAAGGGGAAAGTCATCTATACCACAAGATTATTGAGATTAAAATGATGGAATGGAAAAAATAATGTGTTGGAGGGGTGGAAACTGATAATAATTTCTCGGAGGATTTATAGTCAGTCCAAAAAATAAAAGCCTCTTAAGTAACTGTTTAAAACCAACCAAGTGCAGGGCTAACCATTGGCTTCTTGGGCAAGTTTGTATCAAAGCAGCTTAATTGACAAACAATCCAGTAATCCACATAATTACTTTCAGAAGGTATGAAAACATATAAGAAAAAAAAAGTGTAACTTAAGATCAGATAAAGTACTTTTAAACCTAGTCTGCTTTCAGTCAATACCAAGGGAAACTTTCAGAATCTGCCTTTGGAGAAAAGAATCTAGGAATCAGGGCAAACCATATCTTCTCTAGTCTCACTTTAATAGAAAATAATGGAAATCACATTCAAGAACAATGTTTTAAGCCAACAGAAGGACGAGGGAACGCCAAAATTCCTAACTGTTTAAACTGTATTGAATCATTCATAAATAAACAAATTTTAGGAAAACATTAAGGTAAAGATTTCTCAGCCAGAGAAGGTTACTGATATACAGCAAATCCTAACCCTGTTTAAACTATTATTTACAGAGGAATATGGACGATATGGCATACATAGAAGGAAAAAAATTAACAAAGAAAGAGGCACTTCACTAGTAATATAGACTAGGATCCCAAGAAACAACTTTATATTGATGTCAAATCAGTTACAATCTTCAAGTCCAATGTTTCAGTTCAGCAATCATCTTCACTACTTAGCCTAACAAATCTATCACAAGCAAAGCTCCAAGGGCCAGTGAACACTATTTACAATCAAAAGTTTAGGCTCAAATGTATTTCAAAGCTCTGTAAGCAACTCAACCAACAACTTCTCATCTTCTACTGAGGTATTTATAGAAGGATGAGGAGGTGAGACCTAACAAAATATCTCTAATGACAATTAATACAGATATAGGACTTCTCGACCTTTTGAGGGGCTCGATGGAGAAGTTTTACAAGTGGATCACTATATTAACTTTTACAATAAATATCAAAGCTCGATGGGAGCTTTATTTGACTTTGAGGCTCTGGGTATCATGTGGAGTAACTTCGTGGATATTTTCTGCAATGATTTCCTTGCAGAAGTAACTCCCTGGCTACGCTGGAGGTGAATATCTGATTTTCTTCATTAACTTTGGCCTCTGTTTTGAAAGGTTTGAGGCAACAGGTGGCTCGGGGGTAGCTTTCGAATCAATTTGCCTCAGATGTGGCGGTGGAGGCTTTCTGTCTGATAAAACACTTTAGGTTTTCTTTTAAACTGTGTTTTAGATTGGGGATTAGGCTTTTGATAACTGTCTTAGCCGTAATCCCCGTAAAACTGTATTCAATCTTCATCTGCTGTGCTTTGTCTTCAAAATTGATACTCTTTAACTTTTCTCTTGAATAAAACAGTGTCTTGTCGATGTGCAGGGCCGCACAGGGCTCTTTATGCTATCAATGCTCATGAAACATTGATAAATCATTTGATTTTAACCCTGTGAATGGTTCTCTGTAATAGCTCGAAGGCACAGGAAACGTCTTTCCCAACCCTCGGCTTCCTTTCATTATACAATGGAAAACCATTAAAACACCTGCAAAACACAAAAACAGTTAAGAAATCTTTCATTTTTAGGTTTTAACTGCTTTAGAGGGTGGGAGAGGAGCGTGGCCGTCGGATCGTGGAGCAGGGGCACAAATCAACGGCGGAGATGCAGCAGATGGACGTAATGGAAAAAACCTTTATAAACAACGAAAAATGGCATTTTTTATCTTTACAAAGGAAAAGGCGTATTTTATATGAATGCTGGGGGTATCATATGGTGGACTCGGCGGGACTGATCACAAATCGCAAAAGTTGAAAATGCGATGGCGGATTATGCGACGGAGAGAAAATGCGATATTGCGATATGCGATGGGTGGAAACTGCGATTGGAGCAGTCGCATCGCAAATATTTTTGATGCGATCAGATCGCATCGCAAATATGTGCGATGGATCAAACCATTGGAACAATGAAACATGCGATATTGCGATATGTGATGGGCGAAAACTGCGATTGGAGCGGTCGCATCGCAAATATTTGCGATGGATCAAAACTTTCAAACAATGAAAATGTGATTTTGTGATATTGCGAATTGTGTCGAGCGCCAAAGGGTTTAGAACTCGGTTCCAGGGTACGGGTATATGGATGAAAAGGGTTAGGGGCTTAAGCTCGAGGGGGCTTAAGTCCTATACATAAAAACATGTATTTTCATGATTTTTTTGAAGGAAATGAAGGTTTCGGTAAGGTTTAAAAGTGGGTTTTTAACCTTATAAAAGGGATTTTAATGAAATGGAAAGGGAGAAACATGGAATTGTGGGTTTTTCATGGGAAATAGAAAATAGAAAATGAGGTTAGTGTGGAAGAAAAGGAAGCGGAACAAGGGGTTCTGCAGCAGTATTTAACTTGGGATTTTTGAAGGATTTCAGAGGCTTTTAGGATGTAAACAACAATAAGGGATCTGGATAGAGGCATGAGGCCTTAGAGAGACTTCAAGAGTCAACAATTTTTAGGGATAAAATTTGTTCCTTGGAGGCTCAAAAAGTCTTAGCCACCTTTTGTTATAACAAAATATTATAGGTGGCTAACAAGACCCATAACCTTAACCTTGACCTTACCCTTATCTGTAAACTTAACTTTAACCCTAACCTTGACTTTACCCTTAACTTAACCTTAACCTTCAGTATAACCTAACCCTAACCTTGACCAAACCCTTAACCTGAACCTTAACCTTACCCTTAACCTTAACCTTAACCTTGCTAAAGCCGTAACCTTAACCTTAACCTTAAATATAACCCAACCCTAACCTTGACCAAACGCATAACCTTAGCCTTGACCAAACCCTCAACCTTAACCTTAACCTTAACCTTAACCTTAACCTTGACCTTGACCCAACCCTAACCTTTACCTTAACTATAACCTTACCCTAAGTTTAAGTTTACGGTTAAGGTTAAGGTTAAGGTTAGGTTAAGGTTAAGGGTTTGGGAAAGTTAAGGTTAAGGGTAAGATAAGGTTAAGGTTATGTTTAAGGTTAGGTTTAGGTCAAGGTCAAGGTCAAGGTTAAGGTTAAGGGTAAAGTTAAGGTCAAGGTTAAGGTTAGGTTATATTTAAGGTTAAGGTTAGGTTAAGGGTAAAGTCAAGGTTAAGGGGAAGGTTAAGGGTAAGGTTAAGGTTAAGGGTTACGCGTTGACTTTACAATTAACTTAACCTTAACCTACACTATAACCTAAGCCTAACCTTGACCAAACCCTTAACGTAACCTTAACATTGATCAAGGTTAGGGTTAGGTTATAGTTAAGGTTAGGGTTAGGTTATAGTTAAGGTCAAGGTTAGGGTTAGGTTATAGTTAAGGTTAAGGCTAAGGTTAGGTTAAGGTCATAGTTAAGGTTAGGTTAAGGTTAGGCTAAGGTTAATGTTAAGCGTTTGGTTAAGGTTAAGGTTAAGGTTAAGGGTAAAGTTAAGGTTAAGGGGTTAAGGTTAGGTGAAGGTAAATTCAAGGTTAAGGTTGCGTGGGTAAGGTGAAAGTTAAGGTTAAGTTAAGGGTAAAGTCAAGGTTCAGGTTAAGGTTAAGGTTAAGGTGAAGGTTTTGATTATAGTTAAGTTAAGTTTAAGGTTAATGTTAATGATAAAGATAAGGTTATGGTTAAGGTTACGTTAAGGGTGAAGTCGAGGTTAAGGTTAAGGTTAGGTTAAGGTTATGGTTAAGGTAATGTTAAGTGTAAAGTCAAGGTTAAGGTTAAGGTTAGGTTAAGGTTATGGTTAAGGTAATGTTAAGTGTAAAGTTAAGGTTAAGGTTAGGTAAAGGTTGATATAAGTTTAAGGTTAAGGTTAAGGTCAAGGTCAAGGTTAAGGTCAAGGTGAAGGTTAAGGTTATGGTTATGGGAAGGTTAAGGTTAAGGTTATGGTTAGGGGAAGGTTAAGGTTAAGGTTAGGGTTAAGGTTAGGGGAAGGTTAAGGTTAAGGTTAAGTTAAGGTTAAGGTTAAGGTTTAGTCAAGGTTAGGGTTAGGTTATGGTTAATGTTAAAGTTAGGTTAAGGGAAAAGTCAAGGTTAAGGTTATGGTTATGTGAAGGTTAAGGTTAAGGTTAAGGGGTTAAGGTTAGGTTAAGGGTAAAGTCAAGGTAAAGGTGAAGGTGAAGGTTAAGGTTAAGGTTAAAGTTTTGGTTATGGGAAGGCTAAGCTTAAGGTTAAGGTTAAGGTTAGTTTAAGGTTAAGGTTAAGGTTGAGGTTAAGGTTAAGGTTTTGGTCAAGGTTAGGATTAGGTATAGTTAAGGTCAAGGTTAGGTTAGGTTATAGTTAAAGTTAACGATAAGGTAAAGGTTAAGGTTAAGGTCAAGGTCAAGGTCAAGGTTAATGTTAGGTTAAGGGTAAGGTTAAGGTTAGGGTTATTTTATAGTTAAGGTTATGGTTAGGGCAAGGTTAGGGTTAGGTTATAGTTAAGGTTGTGTTTAGTTTAAGGTTAAGGTTAAGGTTAGGTTAAGGTTAAGGTTAATGATATGTTAAGGTTAAGGTTAAAGTTAAGGTTAAGGGTTTGGTCAAGTTTAAGGGTTTTTCTAAGGTTAAGGTTAAGGTTAAGGTTAGGGTAAAGGTTCAAACCGTTAACCTTAACCTTAACGTTAACCTTACTAAACCCATAACCTTGACCTTAACTATAACCTAACCCTAACATTGACCAAACCCTTAACCTTAAACTTAACCTCACTAAACCCGTAACCTTAACCTTAACTTTAGCCTTAACTATAACCTAACCCTAACCTTGACGAAAACCTTAACCTTAACCTTAATTTTAAGATTAACCTTCCCCTAACCTTAACCTTAACCTTAACCCTTAACCTTAGCCTTACCCCCTTAACCTTAACCTTAACCTTAACCATAACCCTAACCTTGACCAAATTCTTAACTTTAACGTTAACCTAAACCTATACCCTAACCTTGACCAAATTCTTAACCTTAACCTTAAACTTAACCTAAACCTAACCTTGACTTTAGGTTAATATTAACCTTAACTTGACCCTAACCTTGACCAAACCCTTAACCTTAACCTTGACTTTACCCTTAACCTAACCTAACCCTAACCTTGACCAAACCCTTAACCTAAAGGTTAAGGTTAGGGTTAAGGTTATGGTTAGGATAAGGTTAATGTTAAGGTTAACCTAAGGTTAGGGTTAGGTTAAGGTTAAGGTTAGGGTTAGGTTATAGTTAAGGACAAGTTTAAGGGTATGGTTAAGGTAAGGTTAAGATAAGGTTAAGGGTAAGGTTAAGGTTAAGGTTAGGTTAAGGTTATGGTTAAGGTAACATTAAGGGAAAATTTAAGGTTAGGTTATAGTTTAGGTTAAGGTTAAGGTTAATGTTAAGGGTTTGGTCAAGGTTAGGGTTTGGTTATAGTTAAGTTTAAGGTTCAGGGTTTGGTCAAGGTTAGGGTTAGGTTATAGTTAAGGTTAGGTTAAGGTTAAGTTAAGGGTAAATTTAAGGTTAAGGTTAAGTTTAAGGTTAAGGGGTTAAGGTAAAGTCAAGGTCAAGGTTACATTTAAGTTAAGGTAAAGTCAAGGTTAGGGTTAAGGTTAAGATAAGGTTAAGGTTAATGGTAAGGTGAAGGTTAAGGTTAGGGTAAATTTAAATTTAAATTTAAGTCAAGGTTAGGTTAAGGTTAAGTTTAAGGTTGTAATGTTCCCAATTTTAGCCTCAAGCTAAAAAGGAACATTATAGTTTTATATTTTCATTTTGTTGAATAAAAGCGGGTAAGGTGACCCATTCATGTAATAAACAGGAATAAAATCCCTTACAATGTGAAAAGGGATCATCATGGAGCAGGACTTCACATCCTCATGTGTGAAAGAGGTTAAATTGCAAATGGACAAGGTCTAGTTGGCCAAAGTCAATAGCGCTGAGATAAGAGGTTGGAGCCACAAAGTGGGACAACGCGGTTTAAGTGGAGGAATATTCCATGGAGGAGGAAACTTCTAGACGAAGGAAGGCCAAGGGTGGAGACTTCATTGTGTTTAAAAGAGGGGCAAGGTAGCCATTGAGATTATCTTTTGATCATTTTACATTCAAGTCTTAGAGACTTTTTATTGCCTCTTACTATTCAGCAGAGCTGCGGTGCCTTCGGGCATGAGGGAGTCCTGTTTAGGATTTATTCTCCTTCTTGAGGAGCTCATGAAGGATTGCACTCATTCCCCACATTCTAGCATTCAGGCCATAGCATCAACCTACTCCATCAGCGTAGTATCTGTAGCAGATTATTTTGCAGTGTTGTAGGGTGTTGCTGGGGAGGTTTCCTACAACACCATTTCGAGCTGATCTTTCAGAGGAGGGAGGTTCTCTACTTATGGGAGGTTAGTGATGATGGTTCCAGAGCTTATTCCACCATAATTGGTAGGAGGCCAACCACTACCATCAGTTACAGCGCAGACCCTCTCATAGACTACGTTCTAGTTGGAGCACATTCGCAGTGAGGGTGTTGCAGACATTTCAGAGGGTGAGATCTTTGGTGTAAGGATCAGCCTTGCACTTTAGATTTCCAATGGAGAAGGTTTCTTCATCAACTTCATCCATTCATCCTCCTCCATTCCATTCCATGTATTGAGTTGCTACTGCTACCCAGCAACTCCGGCATTTTTTTAGTTTTACATATTTCGGTCAATCCTTTTAGGATTGGCTTGAGGTAGTGATTGGGAGCTTATATCTTATCTCCCAATGATGTATAAGCCACATATATGTAGATCCATGATGTTTTTTACTTAGTGTAGTAGTATCCCTTCTCTGAATGCATTTCTCTATTCATGGGTATCCTGCTATGATGCAGCATTTTGTATTTTGGCATATGTTTTCATGGAAGGCTTCTTGCCTTGTTCCCTTGATGTTCATTGTATCATTTTGCTGCTTTTATCTCATAATAAAATGGCTCAAGTGTTTTCATACATTTTGGTATAATATTTATTCACTGCTATTTCCAGTTTATGTTTTTATATTGTTGTAGCTACAATGATGGGGTTATCTTGAGAGATTCCCAATCTTGTTGTATTTCCCTCTTGGGGATATTGTCCCTTGAAAACACTCTATAGACAGAGTTTGATAGTGGGCTAGGTAGCCTCTAGAGCTCATCCTTCTTTATGAAGGTGAAAAATACAGTAAATTCCCCTTCAGTCTATCTCTGGAATAGATTTGCTTTGTTGATTGACAATGTTTCTGAAAAGGAACATTACAGTGGTATCAGAGCACAATCTTGGCTCAACCTATGGATCTTCAGCCAAGATGCCATCTAAGAAGAAGAGGAAGACTTTGTGGAGAAGAAAAAGGAGATGAGCTAGCCAAGCTTCTACCTAAATCCACCTAGGGTTTTCATGGGAGCCACAAGCAAAAGAGAAGGGAGATATTTGAAGAATCTCCACAAGGGTTTGGAACATAAAAAAACTCTAGGGTTTCTGATGAGGAATGTGAGCATGCAGTCACATTCCTTGATGCATAGTGAAGTCTCTAGTGCATTTTTGTCATGAAATAGATGGGAAAATAAGGAGAGGTGACGAAGAATAAAACTCTTGCAGATTTCCTAAGAGCGTATGAGTCTCAAACTCAGGCATTCAGAGATCATCTCACTTTCATGAATTTTTGCAAGACCAAGATGAATGGGAGACAACAGAAAGATAGATCTATTATTTCTACTTTCAGAAGTTCACCTATATGTGCAACCAAAGCATGGATAGAGTAGCTGAAGACCTTGTTGCAGCAACACAAAGTTTCCAAGGAGTTGCTATCAGATTTGCAGCACTGCACTTTAGAGGTAAGACCTATGCATGGTGGATATTTGAGTCATGACCTTTAAAGAATGCAAATACTTCTTCCTATTTCAGATTCATTGAAGCAATGATGGAAATATTTGATGGGAGAAATTCAGAAACACATGTTGAGAGACACACCAACACCTTGCATGTAAAGGGAGAAAAAATAAACTCAGATCCACTTCAAAACATTTTTGAGAAGGCTAACATCTTGCATCACACCTTGTTAGAGGCAAGGTATCCATCTCATATTCATTCACAAGAGAGCATGGAGGTATTTTTTTCAAAAGGAGATCAAATTTTGGGAGAAGTTGCCCCTACATGTTGATGAGAAGGAGGGCAACTGCGCTGGTATAGCTAGAGTTGATCCAGTGCCTCATGCAGAGGAAAGAGGAGCTCCTGCTCCACATAGAGGGATTCTTGTGTCTTTGTAAGAAATTCCCCAGGATCTCCCATGTAGAGATCAAGGCACAACTCATGATACACATGTGCCATTTTTGGTAGGGTGTAGAGCTATGGAGATAGAAGAAGAGATAGGGAGGATGATCAGCATCATGTGATGAGAAGCACACACCCCTATCTATTTTATGAGGTCGATGCACCTAATAATATGATTGGATTGTGCAGTAGAAACATGGAGGGTTTTCTCCATTCATACTATTAGAGTCGATCTTTACATCCCTTCGTCAGAGATCATTCCTCTTTTTGCACTTCATTGTTTAGGTGTCTCATTCTGCTCTTTCATCTGCATTCCGTTAGGGGCATGCCATTGATTGACGGAAGGGTTTTTTTCTTTCATTTTCCTTCATGCTTGTACCTGCTGGGTTGGTCAAAATTCCTCAAAATTTATCAAAGTTCAGTTCATGTCATTTACAAGCATAGATGTTGTTTTGGTCAAAAGAGTCATTCTAGTTTCTAGGTCTAGGGTGTGGTCTTCCGAAATGTTAAATAATTCCCGCAGGCCATGAGGAGTTTTTCAAATAAGTTTTCAGCTCAAAATTTTCATTGTCAATATGCTCGAGGACGTTTCTTCTTCAAAACTCTGTTTTGAAGAAGAAATTGTCAAAAAAAAATTTGTAATAAAATGTATCTTTCCACCATGTTGTACTTCACCATGCAAACTCTAGTCATCCTTTTCCAAGTTTCGACGCCAGCATCCCTGCAAAAAATCAACCAATTTCATCATTCGAAGCTTAAAAAGTCAGTGAGGAAACAAAAAGACAGAGTTCTATTAAATGAAAAAGTGCCAAAGTCAAAAAAAATTACAAAATGGGTTCTGAAGAAGAAAAAATTAAAACCATGTCTATAAGATATTTCTCAAAGCTCATTCATTTCATTTGCAACAAGAGTGATTGAGAAAATCTCCAAGAGAAAGTCAAGTTTGAGGTTGAAGAGTGAAACTGCGTTTTAGAAGGCCGACTGTGTGTGTTGAAGGCAGTGCGGCGCACACACACGACGCGGCGCATAGGGCCAAAAAACTCCGTGCAAATTTCTAAGGGCACGGCGCACCCACTGAGCACGGCGCATTGGGCCTGCGTGCAGCGCACAGGCTCGACGTGCTTAAAAATCATCATTCTTGCTCCAAACTCAAATCAATTTAATTCATTTGCCTCCAAGTAAGTGTGTGATGCTTTCTCCTGCTATTAAATCTTATTTGATGATGTTTGGAGGGAAGATTTGAAAGTTTAAAGTTTGAAAATACAAACCCTATATTTACAACAAAATCTGCTCCTTTGGGTTTTGGAAATTGGTGTTTTGAAACTGCAATTTGGATGCCAAATGTCCTTCCCACTTATGATCCTTTCCTTTTTATAATTATACCATTATAGTTAATCCCTTATGCCCTGACCTCCCCAACTACTCATATCCCTTGTTCCATTTTACTAAACCCTACCACTCCTATCTCTTTCCCTTTCCCATATTATTTGCAAAGAGTTTCCAAATCCTTAATCCCCATACAGTCAAGTGATTATTTTCACATCATAAATTTCATTTGACAATCCTCTTTCCCACTATTTATACTTACCACAGTCCCTCATTATCCCTTGAGTACACATTTGGCATTGAAACAAATACACCAATTGCTCATTTTCAAACCAACCAAACATACAGTTGACAAACACATTTCAGCATCATGTCAGAAAGAAATTCATCATATGAGCAGGGATATGAGCAAGACAGTGATTCAACTACAGAGCTAAATGTACCGAGGAGGTCTCATAAGAGTGGCAGGCACGTCACGGAGGAGCCCACTTCTTTGGCTCAATTGCAGGCCCGCCCGCTTGCAATGACATGCTTTCAGCAACATTCATGTTTTCGGTATTGCGAAATGATATCTCAGATTCAGCACCATCCAGAGTTAGTTCGCTTATTTGTCCTACATTTGCATGATGGTCATGTAAATCTTGCTGGAGTAAACTTCACTTTGGCACCAAAGACCATTTTTGAGGCGACTGGGATACCGAACATTGGTGAGGAGTGGAATAAGAGACAACAGCTAGATTGAGCATATTATGAGCCTTACATCAGGCCTGGATATTTGAGGCAGTTGAGCAGGGTATTCCTGTTTCAGTTTCTGAAGGAGTCCTATGCACCATTAATGAAGCTCATCATTAGATACTTCAGTTGTGAGGGTAGATTCTCGTGCCTTTATGCATATCATATCAGAATTTTGATGCATTTCACGAGAGTACGAATGATGAATATTCCATACTTCATGTGCCGAAACATAGAGTGGATGACTACCCTCATGCAGAAGGAGACTCCGGAGTAGCAACATAATAGAATTTATCATTATGCGCTCACAAAATCATTGTGGTACATCAGCTTGGTTTGCAGGGCATCACATGGGATGAGTTCATTTCCCGTGACTTCTTTGCAGCCCTCGAGCCTCCTCCTGAGATTGTTCATGATGAGGCAGAGCCTTCACATCAGTTCGAGGTTCCTGAGACTGAGCCTATTAGTGCTCCAGTGTGTGTGAGATATCAGAGAGGCCACATAGCCTTATTTGCAGTAGCATGACGAGTACTATCTCCACCAGGGGTGGAAGGGGTTTCGTTATCTTCATCAGCAGCGTGAGTACTATCTCCACATGGCGTGGAAGGGGTCTCACCTTCTACATTAGCACAGGTACAGGACATAGGCAAGAAGCCTATGCATGATGAGGGCCCATCGCAAGGCCAAGATACTAATTTTATTTTAATAGATGTTGATGCAAGCTCTCCTAGCTCAAAGCTGAAAGAGATCATCCAGGAAAAAAAGGCTGAGATTGATACTTTGACCATGAAGTTGCAGAGATCTCAGTGGGTTATAGATTACTTGGAGCAGCGTAATAAACAACTGGAGGATCAGAAGACACTCATAGAGTTGCGGCAAATCCGTGAAGACCGTGAATTGGCCCGTAAGAGACCAGGTGACATGACACCATTTGAGCGAGAGACTTGCCTTACGCACGTCAACATTCATCTGGAGAAGCTCTTGGTGAAGGCTAATAGGGACAAATACATGCTCAGCCATATGAAAAACCACTATTGGGCCTGCACACACGTTTGCATAGCAAAAATGAAGATCTTGAAGGCAAGGCTGAGAAAAGCACTAAAACGTCGGAAAAGGCCGGATCCGCTCTGAATCTTGGTCGAAGATTCCTTGGCTGAGCATGAGACATGATGGGAGACCTTCACTCCAAATTTCAGCAAATTTGGAGAAGATTTTTTCATTTTGAAAATTTTGGTTGCAAAATAGGTTTTTCCGCCCAACGCGTCGCGCCACCCGACGCGCGCTTATGATTGGGAAATATTTTGGAGGAAAAATTTGCATTTTTGGTTTTTTCATGATATATTATGTATGTTCAGGAATGGGCGAGAGATTTCATCAATTTCTGGGTGGTTTAAAGGGTCAAAAACACCTTGAAAATGGCCTTTCTGCCACTTTTTGCACCAGCAGGAACCAGTCTTGGGAGATTGAACTTTTGGAGGGGAAACTAGACACCAAATCTATAAATTCCACTTGGGTTGAATAGTAGACAGATAGGGCTTTCCAACGAGCTATCATGAGCTCAATTTTTACTTCGGGAAGTTCCTCCAAATCAGCTCCAAAATGGGGCGACGCATTGCGTTTTTGGGCACGGCGCATAGAAAAATTTGGCCTCATTTTGACTCTTCAGCTCAGAAATTCACCCAGTTTTGACTAGTTTTACTTTTTGATGTAATTCTTGATCTACCTTGATGCATTTTGGTGACTATGATGAAATTTTGGCTCATTTTTAATTTTTCTAGAGGATTCATTCACTAAAAAGTGAAAATTAAATGAATGAATCAGTTTTCTAGCATATAGAGGCAAGTTGTTTGGCTGCCTAGATTTCAGCTCCATGTTTAGAATTGGTTGAAAAAACTCCTAGAAGGATGAGCTCGACCCCTAGAGGCATGGGCAGGGGTTAGGATGGTCTATATTATGTATTTTCTCAATCATTTTTAGGGGTTGGATACTTGGGAAAATTTTGGCACCTCATTGTACATCCATTTTCAGTTTTTGACCAAGGAAAGACCAAAGTTTTGCAGCACTTGTTGGGATCCTTGTGGCTTCTGAGTTTTGATGATGTTATTCTCATGTTATTGTAAGTTTCATTAATTTTATATTTATGCCATCTTTCTCTATACTTCTGAATTAAACAAATGATTAATTGAGGTAGAATTCATTGATTTGCTGGTGCTCTGGCTTAAGCTTTTGTTTAGTTTTTTATGTTCTTATTCAGTTTGAAGAGGATCCTTGCACTCTCTTGCCCTCTTCAGCTTCTCAGCAGTCTTTTCTATCCATTCATTTGATCTAATACATCAAATTCATTGCCTACCCTGCCCCAACTTGAACTCTGCAAGATTTGGCCTCATCCCCAAGCCCAAAAATTGTTTTTCCCTTTTTCCGAAAAAAACCCCCTAAAAATAAAAATAAAACCCTCCTATTTGTTTATCTAGCCTAAGATCAGTTGTTTTTTTAGTCATCTCAAGCCCCTTTGAATATTTTCATTGAGATTGACCCAAAGAGAGCCCTCTCCTATCCTCTTAGGGCTAGCTACGAGGCTGAGCGTGGTATGATGTTACCCTGAACTCTGCCTTCTTTTAGCCTAAGGTGGATTTGGGCTATAAAATAGTGGTGACCATAATGGGGAAGCAATGGTTTTCTTGTTGGTGTTATTTGTTTCATAAGCTACAGACGGAGCCTGAAGTTATGCCAGGTAGCCTTCGAACTGCTCTTGCTCTGCGAGTGCATAGTAGATAAACGTTGCTTCAGTCGATCTCCGGTCTAGCTTGTGAACGTGACACTTGACTTGTGGATTTTCTTGCCCCAGTACCTGTATTAAGTTCAGATCTGATGGTTGATGGTGGACAACGATCAGACATAAGAAGGCTGAAATCATTCACCTAGTGACTCCAACTCAATGTAGAGACTCGACTGGAGGACTGACTCTTTCTATGAGAAAATGGAAGGATCTTACACAAAGTTCAGGTATCAAAGGTGGAATGTATTCAGGATCTAGTCTGATTTCTTGTAAACTATTTCTTTGTTGTTCTTGAAGTTGTCCTGAAAGTTTTTCAAAAATTTTTGTATGAGAAAGGTGATCAAAATCTTCACTCGACCCATTCAAACAGTGTAAGTACTGAGTTTCCCTTTGATCCTGGCCTCCTTACTTTTCCCACATCTTATGATGACTCTCTTCAGAGTGATGAGCCTAAAGAAGACAAGACTGATCCCGTAGCTCTTGTATATACTCTTACACCTTATATAGTCCCAGATAGGTATAAACCTCTTGTTTTACCTTCTGTTCTTCATGCTTTCCCTAAAAATTATGACCTATATCTACCAAGATTTGATGGTGAATGTAACAATGTCAATGCTGAGCAACATGTGCAGAATGTTGAGACTTTTCTAGATATTTTTGAAGTTGATGACGAAGATGTTAGTATTAGGCTTTTTACTCTTTCTTTGCAAGGCCAAGTGAAGAGTTGGTTCAAATCCCTGCCTGATGTGAGCATCTTAGATTTCTAGCAGTTCATCAAAGTTTTCCTTGACAGGTGGGTGATCGGAAAGAATCCTTTCCTTATTATAGAAGAGTATGCCCAGCTGAAAAGATTGCCAGGGGAGACAGTACAACAATTTTCTGCCAGATTTAACCAAGTATATTTTTCTATTCCAGCTCATATAAGACCTTCTCCTAGATCTTCTCTGTTGCACTACCCGGGTGCCTTTGATCTGGAAATGGAGTTTCAGTTGAGAGAAATGAATCTTGCAACACTTCACGAGATGCAGAACAAGGCAGTGAATGTAGAGGCTCATTTGCTGATCTGAAAGGCAAGGTTGAAGGAAGAAGAGATGAGAAACATAGATCTGGAGAAATCGACATCTCTAGAGGTAAAGCTTGACATGTTGGTAAGTGCAGTAGAAGAGATGATGCAAAAGAAAACCACAAGGAATGAGTATAATGTTCAAAACCATGGCTCGCTGATTGAAGAAGAACAAGTTGCTGATCCAAAACATTTTGTTTCTTATTTCAGTTGTCATAGTGATTGTTTTATAGATCATTGTGGAGAAGAGCGATCTGTTGATATGACATGTATGCTTGATGATGTGTTGTATACTGATGATTTTCCTCAGTTTGATCAGTATGATGATGATTCTGTTCTCCAAACAGAAGCTAATCTTGCAGACAAATCAGCAGCCAGTTTGTGGAAGGAGGAAGTTCACTTTCAGCAGCCCGAGTACAGTGATCAACCGATGCAAATCAGCTATGACAATGATGAGGAAAGTGCAACAAATTTTGAAGTAAGTGAAGGATATTTGCCTTTTTGTTTTGATTTGTTTCAGTTTATCAGAGATAACTTCCATACAATGAGAAATCAATTGCCGACAAGCCTTGATTTGGACCATCTTGAGGGCAATGAAAACCTTGTTCAAGACTTCTCATATTCATATTTTCAGCCCTTGAAAGTCATTGATTGTCAAGTTTTAGATGAAGACATGGAAGCTGGCACACATGATCAAATGCTACAAGGTGATTCCGTACCATTTTGTTTTGAATCATTTCAGTTTTTGAAGGGTAAATTGCATGGTAAATTTTCAAATGAGCAGCCCATAGAAAATCAACAATCTCTCAATTTTAATGTTGAGGATGAGACAGATAGCGAAATTCTTGAGCAAGTTGTTAATGAGAAATCCTCCCCTAAAATTATTGATGAAATCATTTTGGATACAAAACCTTCCCTAGCTCCAGATTTGCAGCCACCAAATGAAATTGAAGGTTAGACTACAGATGAAGTCGTGGAAGTCGAAATACATGATTTAATGATGCAAGAGGATTCTATATCCTTTTGTTTCGAAGCATTTCAGTTTATAAGGAAAAATATTCATAATATCTCTCAAGAAAAAGATGAAAAGCCAGTAGGATGTCAGACAGTTTCAATGGATACATCACAGCAATCTTCTCAAGTTTTTGATGATCCTATGGCTGATGTGTTGGATGATGTTTGCAGTCAAAGTATTTCTCCACTGACTTTATGTAAGGTTGAAACATGTGCTGATATAGACTTGATCCGGCAGCCAATCTCTTTGTCATTTTTAGCAGGAGTCTTGTCACAAAGCTCATCACAAAGCTCAAGTCAAAGTTTGCATTCATGGTATGAGGAGAAGAGAAGTAATCCATTGGATGAGCTAAGTCCTAGTGTGCATTTTGAGATCCTTATGCAGCATGAATTTCAAGATCCTTATACAGTGTTTTTGGAGGCGGATAGAGAATCCATAGTATTCAACGGATCTGTTCACAAGTTTCCATGGGAGTTGCCTTTCAGTAGTTCTCTCTTTGTGTTCATAAATGAGCACTTGCAGAGAATCCAAACAGCAGCTGCAATACTTACATGGTTGCATTGGTTGTTTCATTTCACTTGATCAAGTGATGAATGAAATTGTTAGAGTAGGTTGTATTGAATAAGCTTCATATTGAGCATATTTCCAGTTTGTTGGTTGTGTTTAAGTATCAAGTCAGTTTTTAGTTGAGTGAGAGTCAATTTGTGTCATCAAGTCATCATTTTTCAGTCATGCATTTCATCTTGATTTTTTGATTCCATTGCCCAATTGATGAAGGCACTATCTGCTTTCCAAAGATTTGTAGTTCTTGGCACCTCCAAGCAGGTACCATCCCCATTGGAGCCAATGTTAGAGTCGGTATTTACATCCCTTCGTCAGAGATCATTCCTCTTTTTGCACTTCATTGTTTAGGTGTCTCATTCTGCTCTTTCATCTGCATTCCGTTAGGGGCATGCCATTGACTGACGGAAGGGTTTTGTTCTTTCATTTTCCCTCATGCTTGTACCTGCTGGATTGGTCAAAATTCCTCAAAATTTATCAAAGTTCAGTTCATGTCATTTACAGTCATAGATGTTGTTTTGGTCAAAAGAGTCATTCTAGTTTCTAGGTCTAGGGTGCGGTCTTCCGAAATGTTAAATAATTCCCGCAGGCCATGAGGAGGTTTTCAAATAATTTTTCAGCTCAAATTTTTCATCGTCAATATGCTCAAGGACGTTTCTTCTTCAAAACTCTGTTTTGAAGAAGAAATTGTCAAAATTTGTTTTGTAATAAAACGTATCTTTCCACCATGTTGTACTTCACCATGCAAAATCTAGTCATCCTTTTCCAAGTTTCGACGCCAGCATTCCTGCAAAAAATCAACCAATTTCATCATTCGAAGCTCAGAAATTCAATGAGGAAACAAAAAGACAGAGTTCTATTAAATGAAAAAGTGCCAAAGTCAAAAAACATTACAAAATGGGTTCTGAAGAAGAAAAAATTAAAAACATGTCTATAAGATATTTCTCAAAGCTCATTCATTTCATTTGCAACAAGAATGATTGAGAAAATCTCCAAGAGAAAGTCAAGTTTGAGGTTGAAGAGCGAAACTGCGTTTTAGAAGGCCAACTTTGTGTGTTGAAGGCAGTGCGGCGCATTGGGATAGGTCGCGACGCACACACACGATGCGGTGCATAGAGCCGAAAAACTCTGTGCAAATTTCTAAGGGCGTGGCGCACCCACTGAGCGCGGTGCATTGGGCCTGCGCGTGGCGCACATGCTCGACAGGCTTAAAAATCATCATTCTTGCTCCAAACTCAAATCAATTCAATTAATTTGCCTCCAAGTAAGTGTGTGATGCTTGCTCCTGCTATTAAATCTTATTTGATGATGTTTGGAGGGAATATTTGAAAGTTTGAAGTTTGAAAATACAAACCCTATATTTACAACAAAATCTGCTCCTTTGGGTTTTGGAAATTGGTGTTTAAAAACTGCAATTTGGATGCCAAATGTCCTTCCCACTTATGATCCTTTCCTTTTTATAATTATACCATTATATTTAATCCCTTATGCCTTGACCTCCCCAACTAATCATATCCCTTGTTCCCTTTTACTAAACCCTACCACTCCTATCTCTTTCCCTTTCCCATATTATTTGCAAAGAGTTTCCAAATCCTTAATCCCCATACAATCAAGTGATTATTTTCACATCATAAATTTAATTTGATAGTCCTCTTTCCCACTGTTTATACTTACCACAATCCCTCATTATCCCTTGAGTACACATTTGGCATTGAAACAAATACACCAATTGCTCATTTTTAAACCAACCAAACATACAGTTGACAAACACATTTCAACATCATGTCAGAAACAAATTCATCATATGAACAGGGATATGAGCAGGAAAATGATTCAACCACAGAGCTAAATGTACTGAGGAGGTCTCATAAGAGTGGCAGGCACGTTAGGGAGGAGCCCACTTCTTTGGCTCAATTGCAGGCCTGCCCGCTTGCAATGACATGCTTTCAGCAACATTCATGTTTTCGGTATTGCGAGATGATATCTCAGATTCAACACCATTTAGAGTTAGTTCGCTTATTTGTCCTACATTTGCATGATGGTCATGTAAATCTTGCTGGAGTAAAATTCACTTTGACACCAGAGACCATTTCTGAGGCGACTGGGATACCGAACATTGGTGAGGAATGGAATAAGAGACAGTAGCTGGATAGATCATATTATGAGCCTTACATCAGGCCTGGATATTTGAGGCAGTTGAGCAAGGTATTCCTGTTTCGGTTTCTGAAGGAGTCCTATGCGCCATTAATGAAGTTCATCATTAGATACTTTAGCTGTGAGGGTAGATTCTTGCGCCTTTATGCATATCATATCAGACTTTTGATGCATTTCACAAGAGTGCGAATGATGAATATTCCATACTTCATGTGCCGAAACATAGAGCGGATGACTACCCTCGTGCAAAAGAAGACTCTAGAGCAGCAACATGACAGCATTTATCATTATGCGCTCACCAAAATCATTGTGGTACATCAGCTTGGTTTGTAGGGCATCACATGGGATGAGTTCATTTCCCGTGACTTCTTTGCAGCCCCTGAGCCTCCTCCCGAGATTGTTCATGATGAGGCAGAGCCTTCACATCAGTTTGAGGTTCCTGAGACTGAGCCTATTAGTGCTCCAGTGTGTGTGACATATCAGAGAGGCCACAGAGCCTTATTTGCAGCAGCACGACGAGTATTATCTCCACCAGGGGTGGAAGGGGTCTCGTTATCTTCATCAGCAGTGTGAGTACTATCTCCACATGGCGTGGAAGGGGTCTCTCCTTCTACATTAGCACAGGTATAGGACAGAGGCAAGAAGCCTATGCACGATGAGGGCCCCTCGCGAGGCCAATATACTGATTTTATTTTAATCGATGTTGATGCGAGCTCTCCTAGCTCAAAGCTGAAAGAGATCATCCAGGAACAAAAGGATGAGATTGATACTTTGACCGTGAAGTTTCAGGGAGCTCATTGGGTTATAGATTACTTGGATCAGTGTAATAAACAACTGGAGGATCAGCAGACACTCATATAGTTGCGGCAAATCCATGAAGACCGTGAATTGGCCCGGAAGAGACCAGGTGACATGACACCATTTGAGCGAGAGACTTGCCTTACGCACGTCAACATTCATCTGGATAAGCTCTTGGCAAAGAAAAATAGGGACAAAGGCATGCTCAGACATATGAAAAACCACTATTGGGCCCGCACACACATTTGCAGAGCAAAAATGAAGATCCTGAAGGCAAGGCTGAGAAAAGCACTAAAACGTCGGAAAAGGCCGGATCCACTCCGAATCTTGGCCAAAGCTTCCTTGGTTGAGAATGAGATATGATGGGAGACCTTCACTCCAAATTTCAGCAAATTTGGAGAAGATTTTATCATTTTTAAAATTTTGGTTGCAAAACAGGTTTTTCCTCCCGACGCGTCGCGCCACCCGACGTGCGCTTATGATTGGGACATCTTCTGGAGGAAAAATTTTCATTTTTTGGTTTTTCATGATATATTATGTATGTTCAGGAATGGACGAGAGATTTAATCAAGTTCTAGGTGGTTTAAAGGGTCAAAAACAACTTGAAAATGGCCTTTCTGCCACTTTTTGCACCATCTGGAACCAGTCTTGGGAGATTGAACTTTTGGAGGGGAAACTAGACACCAAATCCAGAAATTCCACTTGGGTTGAATATTGGACAGATAGGGATTTCCAACGAGCTATCATGAGCTCAATTTGGACTTCAGGAAGTGCCTCAAAATCAGCTCCAAAGTGGTGCGACACATTGAGTTTTTGGGCGCGGCGCATAGAGAAATTTGGCCTCATTTTGACTCTTCAGCTCAGAAATTCACCTAGTTTTGACTAGTTTTACTTTTTGATGTAATTATTGATCTACCTTGATGTAATTTGGTTAATATGATGTAATTCTGGCTCATATTTTCTTGTTCGAGAGGATTCATTCAGTAAAAAGTGAAAATTAAATGAATGAATCAGTTTCCTAGCATATAGAGGCAAGTTGTTTGGCTGCCTAGATTTCAGCTCCATGTTTAGAATTGGTTGAAACAGCTCCTAGAAGGATGATATCGACCCCTAGAGGCATGGGAATGGGTTAGGATGGTATATATGATGTATTTTCTCAATCACTTTCATGTGTTGGATACTTGGGAAAAGTTTGGCACCTCATTGTACATCCATTTTCAGTTTGTGGCCAAGGAAAAACCAGAGTTTTGCAGCACTTGTTGGGAAACTTGTGGCTTCTAAGTTTTGATGATGTTATTCTCATGTTATTTTAAGTTTCAATAATTTTATATGTATGCCATCCTTCTCTATGCTTCTGAATTAAACAAATGAATAATTGAGGTAGAATTCATTGATTTGCTGGTGCTCTTCCTTAAGCTTTTGTTTAGTTTTTTATGTTCTTCTTCAGTTTGAAGAGGATCCTTGCACTCTCTTGCCCTCTTCAGCTTCTCAAAAGTATTTTCTATCCATTCATTCGATCTAAGACATCAAATTCATTGCATACCCTGCCCCAACTTGAACTCTACAAGATTTGGCCTCATCCCCAAGCCCAAATTTTTTTTTTCCCTTTTTCCGACAAAAACCCCCTAAAAATCATAATCAAACCCTCCTATTTGTTTATCTAGCCTAAGATAAGTTGTTGTTTTATTCATCTCAAGCCCCTTTGAATATTTTCATTGAGATTGACCTGGAGAGAGCCCTCTCCTATCCTCATAGGGCTAGCTACGAGGCTGAGCGTGGTATGATGTTACCCTGAACTCTGCCTTCTTCTAGCCTAAGGTGGATTTGGGCTATAAAACATGCATTCTGTCATCTGTTAATGATGGTGTCTCACTGCATGGAGACATTGCACCAAGGAGACCACTAGATCAATAAAGGAGGTTGGATGCTCCACATTTGGGGGCCTAACACCTTGATTTTAGGAGGGTGGAAATGTTGGGAGAGTTCAGCACAACGCAGAGAGTTTGGGATAGAATCAAGGAGGAGGGAGACACTCTCTCATTTTCAGCATCACCCACTCTCATCAGTGATACTACACTGATATAGTTTCCACAGGGTTAGAGGATAGCATCTTCATGATGCAGGTTGACTACTCCACAGGCTTGGAGAGACAGAGGACACTCCCTTTTTGGAGGAGGACTCTTTCATGCATAGGAGTAGATGGATGCCACTCATGCTTTCATTGGCCAACAACCAGGAGATTCTTTGGAGGTGACAGTCTCTCATGGGAGGCTCATTTTCAGAGAGACTTATTTCTATTGGAGCATGAGCAGCTGCATGGTGGGCATTGTATCATTTTGGTGGATGACTTTGGCATGGGGGATGTCAAATTAGTAGACAACAACATCAGGGAAGCATCATACTTCAGAACACCAGCGTTGTCTATGAGGAGAATGGATCAGGACTTCCTAGCTATGCACTTGGATGCATACTTTGCCTTGCTAGAGGAGTTCACTTGGGAGGGCATTCATCATGACATATATCAGCATATGGAGAGATGCATAGCCCGATTTATGATGGAGAGTACATCACAACCACTTCCCTACTCATTGGAGGTGAAGGAGAATTTTTAGTTGAGCCATTTCAGCTCAAGAGCTCAAGTGCATGAGAGAGAAGGTATAATTTCATATTTTTTATTGTACTTATTTTCCTTGTTTAAGCAGCATGATGTATCAAGAGGGCTTGTACCTTCTTTCATATTATATGAGGATGTAATTGTAGCAATTTGTAGTAGAAAAATTGGCCAATATTATGGTGGGTTGTGGAGGAGGCCACATACTTCTTGGTGTGCACCATTGGCACCTATTTGTACTTTCATGATCCCTTCTTATGAGATGTTGTGGCAGCAAGAAAGTGGTTGGGAATCCACTTGTAAATTTATGTTTTGATGCAGAAAAGAGGTACACTACGTTGGTCCCATAAAGTGGAGTAGTGACCCACTCTCTAGTTGTCTTGGGACAACTTTTTTACATTGTATTATGTTTCCTTGAATTGCTGATGTGGTATATTCACAGGGAGCACTATTGAGAGAGTGTTCTATATGTTGGTACAGCCCATTGGGAGCATGATTCTCCCTACTATGCATGTTTTATGTTGCAGGAGATACCATGGGCAAACCATGATTGCCACATTGCTACATTCCTCTTCATGTAGGGGAAAGCCACTTGGAGAAATTGAAGAGGCATTCATGGCTGATTTTCTTGATCGGGTAGCTTGGGCCATTCTTGGATGCCATACCATTTCAGCCCAAGGACGAAGGCAACCCCATGTATGCTTCAAATGGAGAGAAGAACTCCTTGGGATAAATAAAAAAAACTCTCCATTCAGCCCCATTACATTGCACAGAACCGGGGGCAAGATTTTCATTTGGATGATAGCATGGGTGAGGGGATCATTAGTGGGATTATATTTTACCATGCATGTCATTACTCCTACCTTGAGGAGGCCATAGTTCAGCAGAAGCATTTCCACCTACACCTTCTATCTTTCAGGGTGTACACCATTCCGGTTTGCATACTTGAGAGGGAGCATTGGAGGACAAATTTATTGCAGCACATCTTGAGCAGTGGTGGAGATTGTTGATGAAGAGGCCAAAGAGAAGAAAGGGGGAGGAATTATGTTCTCTCTATGCAGTTTCTTGAGGACAAGCAACATGTGGGAGGGGAGGACTGTAATGTTCCCAATTTTAGCCTCAAGCTAAAAAGGAACATTATAGTTGCATATTTTCATTTTGTTGAATAAAAGCAGGTAAAGTGGCCCATTCATGTAATAAACAGGAATAAAATGCCTTACAATTTGAAAAGGGATAATCATGGAGTGGGATTTCACACCCTCATGTGTGAAAGAGGTTAAATTGCAAATGGACAAGGTCTAGTTGAACAAAGTCAACAACACTGAGATAAGAGGTGGGAGCCACCAAGTGGGACAGTGCAATTTTAGTGGAGGAATATTCCATGGGGGAGGAAACTTCTAGAGGAAGGAAGGCCAAGGGTGGATACTTCTTTGTGTTTAAAAGAGGGGCAAGGCAACCATTGAGATTATCTTTTGATCATTTTACATTCAAGCCTTAGAGACTTGTTGTTGCCTCTTGCTGTTCAGCAGAGCTGCAGTGCCTTCGGGCACGAGGGAGTCCTATTAAGGATTTCCTCTCCTTCTTGAGGAGCTCATGAAGGATTGCACTCATTTCCCATATTACAGCATTCAGGCTACAGCATCAGCCCACTCCATCAGTGCAGTATCTGTAGTAGATTATTGTGCAGTGTTCCAGGGTGTTGCTGGGGAGGTTTCCTACAACACCATTTCGAGTTGATCTTTTAGAGGATGGAGGTTCTCTACTTCTGGGAGGTTATTGAGGATAGTTCTTGAGCTTATTCCACCATCATTGGTAGGAGGCCAACCACTACCACTAGTTACAGCGCAGACCCTCTCATAGACTGCGTTCTAGTTGGAGCACATTTGTAGTGAGGGTGTTACAGACATTTCAGATGGTGAGATCTTTGGTGTAAGGATCAGCCTTGAACTTCATATTTCCAATGGAGAAGGGCTCTTCATCAGCTTCAGCCATTCAGCCTTCTCCATTCCATTCCATGTATAGAGTTGCTGCTGCTACCCAGCAACTTCGACATTTTTGCAGTTTTGCATATTTCAATCAATCCTTTTAGGATTGGCTTGAGGTAGTGATTGGGAGCTTAGATCTTCTCTCCCAATGATGTATGAGCCACATATATGCATATCCATGATTTTTTTTACTCAGTGTAGCAGTCTCCCTTCTATGACTACGTTTCTCTATTCATGGGTATCCTGCTATGATGCAACATTTTGTATTTTGGCATATGTTTTCATGGAAGGATTCTTGCCTTGTTCCTTTGATGTTAATTGTATCATTTTGCTGATTTTATCTCATAATAAAATGGCTCAAGGGTTTTCATACATTTTGGCATAATATTTATTCACTTCTATTTCCAGTTTATGTTTTTATATTGTTGTAGCTGCAATGATGGGGTTATCTTGAGAGATTCCTAATCTTGTTGTATTTCCCTCTTTGGGATATTGTCCCTTGACAAAACTCTATATACAGAGTCTGATAGTGGGCCAGGTAGCCTCTGGAGCTCATCCTTCTTTATGAGGGTGACAAATCCAGTAAATTCCCCTTCAGTCTATCTCTGGAATAGATTTGCTTTGTTGATTGACAATGTTTCTGAAAAGGAACATTACAAAGGTTAAGGTCAAGGTTAGGGTTAGGTTAAGTTAAGGTTAAGGTTCAGGTTAAGGGTAAGGTTATGGTTAGGTTAAGTTTAAGGTTAGGTTAAGGTTAAGATAAGGTTAAGTTTAAGTTTAAGGTTAAGGTTAGGTTAAGGTCTAGGTGAAGATTAGGGTTAAGGTTAAGGAGTTAAATGAAAAATTAAAGCAGCATATTGAAATGTTGTCAGAGGAGGAAGAGACATTGAAACCTTGTATTTTTAATACTGATAATTTATGTGTTAATTATGCAGGCAAATAAGGACAACAAATGGAAAATGTCAGAGAATCTAATGAAAGGGAAACTATGTTAGAGGAAAACATAGTGGAGGATCATCATTTTATCATGGTGATTGGAACAATGGAGATAACCTTGGAAGTTGGAAAGAAAGACAGTGAAGATTTTATGAGTCCTGAAAGAGACTTGGAACTGCGAGAAGAATATTTGGTGATTGGGTCATCAAATGAGACCATTGGGTATTGTGATTTTGAAATTTATAATTTGACTGTGTTTACAATTGTGGCAGAAGACAATCCATCTCTTGGAGTTGTCTTGAATGAAGATGAACTGCTGTAGAAGAAGGAAATTGTTATTATTGATGACAAGGAGGAGTTGGCTTGTTCAATTGGCCAAGAGAAGACTGTAGGACAGAATTTTAGAACTTCCACAGTGATGGAGAATCAGAATTCTATTATGATAAAAGATGAAGATACAGTGTTTGAGGAATTTGATTTGATTTCCAGAATCAATCAAGGAGAACGGAAAAAGAAGGTAGTGAACATAATAAGAATGTTGTAGAGGGAGATATATTCAAAGATATTCAAGAATCATGGGAGGTGGCAACATATGCAACAACATCTACAGCAATGTCTAAAGCAACAGTATTTGGAGTAATATTTGCAGTAGAAATTGGAAGCAACAACAAAAGGCAGAGTAATTTATAGACAGAAGTTAAATTGGACATAGAGATTTAAAGTATAATAAGGTTGATGATGAAGGTGTCTCAGAAGAAGACAGTAGCAAGAAAGAATATAAACGACAACAAGGAAAATACAAGAAAAAAATGTGAAAGCATAGCTAGCGGGAAGATGCAAAATAAAATATGGAACCCCAGGGAAGTACAGTAGAATAATGATATAGCTTATGGACAACAACAAAATAGAGTATGGGATCCAGGAGGACAAGATTGGAAGCACATGATCAAGAGATCATGATAAATTTCTACTTTGGGAGTGTGATGCAAGAGCATTAGGCTCAAAAATCTCTTTGTATTTTGATAGACTTAAGGGTTTTGTGTTTTCAAGGGAATTGGTTTCTTATGTGATGTTTTGAGTGATTTTAATGAGAATTAATTAAATATTGTGAGGAATTTTGTAAATGTTCTCGAATGTTGGAGAACATGAGAGAATTAGGCTAGTTGAGAACTCATAGGGATTGAGAGATTTAGGAATTAATTATAAATACTGAATTAGAATTAGTTCATAAATTTAGGATGAGAGAGGATCCTTAGGGATTAGTAGAGATTTTAGGACTTAGAGGATTCATAGGAAATTGTTGAGAAAATAGAGGATTTGGAACCAAAATTGGTTTCAGAAATATTTGTATAAATTGTAACCCTCAAAGGAATAAAAAAATTGGGGGGGTAGAGATAGGTAGAGGTAGGTAAAGTTGGATTGGAAGCCTATGGGCAATAGGAAGAAAAGGCCAGTAATAAAGAAGATCAGGCCAGAGGAAGAGAATTCCTATGTAAATATTGGGTTTAATACATAGAACTAAATTTCTGAGTTTATATTGTATACATTGAATGATTGATTCTATGTGTGTTCATTGGAGTTGAATAATTTGGAAATAACTGAAGATTTTGTTTCTGTCATGGTGATTTTAAGTTTTAGGTTTTATGAATCTTGAAATCCTACGTGAAATTGAGTATGTCAAAGCTCAATCATCGATCACAGAATGGATTGATGACACATTAGAGTGAAATTGGACTTGGAATCATATGTTTCAGATGTGTATGCGGGTGAGAAGGATAATTTTGAAGCTCAGGATCGATCAACGCATTTAAAGACAGGAGAAAGCTCAGGAAGGACAAGAAAATGGTTGAGATCTTATCGTAGATCTAAAGAGGGAGATCGAAATTCCAGATTAAATCGCATATCGCATTCAGCGGAAGAAGTTCAGGTTTACGATGAGGATTCACTTGTTAATGCAATAGCGATATTGCGATGCGATGTGGAATTGTGCGCTGCATGGATTTGTGATATAAATCGGGGGTTGCGATATTGTGATGTGATATCGGCATCGCATATAGCATTCAGATGGATAAAGCCTTGGTTTGAGATCTGCGATACATGTTAATTATGTGATATGTGATGTTCTTTGGGAGCCGATTTGTAATAAGATGTGGGAAGTGCGATTTGGCGATGCGATATCACCATCACAACTTTGCATCGGTAATCACATTACTGATAGCACAGTGAAACCTTGAAGTGGTTTTACAAAATGGTAAGAGGTGTTATCATACAGCTTTGAGAGGGAAGGTAGTAATCTTTTAAAGCATGCGATAGTGGTTGTGGGATGACATGTGATGCCTCAATACCACCCATTTTGCATGAAATAAAATCATTAAAGATCGGACTTACTTGGATGCAAAATCTGTTGGATTATGCACGATCAGATTGAAGTGTTTGTGACTGCAGTTGGATGAAGGAAGCAGATAGATCGATTAAACAAAAAAATGTGAGTTAGTCAATACTGTGGGACCCAGATCTAATATTATGTTGGTGCTTTGGGTTTTAACCAAAGTCTAACTTTTGAACCAAATGAAATGTTAAGCATGGAGTTGAATGTATGATGTTTGGAAAATGGGGTTTAACCAAATTCTATTTCGTATATTCGAAATTTAAATGAATGGGTTTTTAATTATGATTTATAACCACAGTATCATGAAAAGGGACAGCTTCCGCATATGAAGTTGTTATTGGGTTTTATAACCATGGGTTAAAAAGTGAGGAAATCTTCTTTTGAATGTTAAATAAGAAGCTTCCGTGCCAGATTATTAGATTATATGCATGTGAGTATGCATTTTTAAATTTTATATGCATATTGTGGGTGTGGCAGCCTTTGGCTGCATCAGGTTAGGATAAGGTAAGGTTAAGGGTTTGGTTAAGGTTAACCTAACCTCAAGGTTAGGTTTAGGTTATGGGTAATGTTAAGGTTAGGTTAGGGTAAAGTCAAGGTTAAGGTTAAGGTTAAGGTCAAGGGGAAGGTTAAGGTTAAGGTTAGGTTAAGTTAAGGTTAAGGTTAAGGTTATAGTTAAGGTTAAGTTTATGGGAAAAGTTAAGGTTAAGGTGAAGGTTAAGGGTAAAGTTAAATTTAAGGTTAAGATTAGGGTTCGGTTATAGTTAAAGTCAAGGTTAAGGTTAAGGGTAAAGTGAAGGTCAAGGTTAGGATTAGGTTATAGTTAAGGTTAAGGTCAGGTTAAGGGTAAAATCAAGGTTAAGGTTAAGGTTAAGGTTAGGTTAAGGTTAAGGGTGAAGGTTAAGGATACGGGTCTTAACCTTAACCTTCACCCTTAACCTTAACCTTAACCTTAACCTTCACCATAATCTAACCATAACCTTGACCTTAAATATAACCTAAAAATAACTTTACCCTAACCTTAACCTTAACTTTAGTCTTAACCCTACCCTTAACCTTCACCTTAACCTTAACCTTTACTTTACCCTTAACCTAATCTTAACCTTAACCTTGACTTTACCCTTAACGTAACCTTAACCTTGACCTTATCCTTAACCTTAACCTTAACTTTGCCCTTAACGTTACTCGCAACCCATAGCCTAACCATAACCTTAACCTTAACCTAACCTTAACCTTACCCTTAACCTAATCTTAACATTAACCTTGACCTTAACCTTCACGTTAACCTAACCTTAACCTTAACCTTAACATTACCCTTAGGTTAACCTAAACTTAACCTAAGGGTAAGGTTAAGGTTAAGGTTAAGGGTAAGGTTATGGTAAGGGTAAGGTTAACCTTAACCTAACCTTAACCTTAAACTTGACCTTAACTATAACCTTAACCTTAACCTTACTAAACCCGTGACCTTAACCTTACCCTTACCATAACCTTAACCATAAGGTTAAGATTAAGGTTAAGGTTAAGGTGAAGGTTAGGGTTAGGTTATAGTTATGGTCAAGGTTAAGGTTAGTTTAAGGTTAATATTAGGTTAAGGGTAAAGTTAAGGTTATGGTTAGGTTATAGTTAAGGTTAAGGTTAGGGTTAGCTTAATATTATGTAAAGGGTAAAGTTAAGGTTATGGTTAAGGTAAGGTTAAGGTTAAGGGTAAAGATAAGGTTATGGTTATGGTTAAAGGTCAAGGTTAATGTTAAGTTATGTGAAGGTAAGGTTAAGTTTATGGTTAGGTTAAGGTTAAGGTTAGGTTAAATTAAGGTTAAAGTTAAGGTTAAGGTTAGGTTAAGGGTAAAGTTAAGGTTAAGGTTAGGGTTAAGGTTAGGGGAAGGTTAAGCTTACGGTTAAGGTTAAGTTAAGGTGAAGGTTAAGGGTAAGGTTAAGGTTAAGGTCAAGGTAAAGGTTAAGGTTAAGTTAGGTTAAGGTTAAGGTTAAGGTTATGGTTATGAGAAGGTTAAGGTTAAGGTTAAGGTTAAGTTAAGTTTAAGGGTAAGGGTTTGGTCAAGGTTAGGGTTAGGTTATAGCTAAGGTCAGGTTAAGGTTAAGGTTAAGGTTAGGTTAAGGTTAAGCTTAGTTTAAGGTTAAGGGTAAAGATAAGGTTATGCTTAAGGTTATATTTATGGTTATCTTATCGTTAAAATTAAGGTAAAGGTTAAGGTTAAGGTGAAGATTAAGGGTAAGGATAAGGGTAAGGTTAAGGTTAAGGTTACGTTAAGGTTAAGGTTAAGGGTTTGGGATGGTTAAGGTTAACATTAAGGTTTGGTCAGGTTAAGATTAAGGTTAAGGTTAAGGGTATGGATTAAGGTTAAGGTTAACCTAGCCATAACCTTGACTAAAACCTTCACCTTAATATTAACCTTAACCTTACCCCCCTAACCTAACCCTAACCTTGACCAAACCCTTAACCTTAACCTTAACCTTAACCTTAACCTAACCTTAACTTTACCTTTACCCTAATCTTAACCTTAACCTTAACCTTAACATTACCCTTAACTATAACGTAATCCGAACCTTGACCAAACCCTTAACCTTAACCTTAAATTTAACATTAGCCTTCCCCTAACCTTAACCTTAAGTTTACCCTTAACCTAACCCTAACCTCAACTTTACCCTTAACCTCATCTTAACCTTAACCTAACCTTAACCTTACCCTTAACCTTGACCTTAACCTTAACTTAACCTAAACTTAACTATAACCTAACCCTAACCTTGACCAAACCCTTAACATTAACCTTATCTTAACCTTAACCTAACCTTAACCCTAACCTTAACCTTAACCTAACTATAACCTTACCCTTAACCTTAACCTTGACCTTAACTATAACCTAACCCTAACCTTGACCAAACCATTAACATTAACCTTAACCTAACCCTAACCTTGACCAAACCCTTAACATTAACCTTAACCTTAACCTTAACCTAATCTTAACCTTAACCTAACCTTAACCTTAACCTTCCCATAACCTTAACCTTGACCTTAACTATAACCTAACCTTAAACTCGACCAAACCCTTACCCATAACCTTAACCTTAACCTAACCTTAACCCTAACCTTACCCTTATTTTAACCTTAGCCTAACCTTAACCTTAACCTTAACCTTAAGGTTAAAGTTATGGGTTAGGTAAGGGTTAAGGCTAGGGTTAGCTTATAGTTAAATTCAAGGTTAAGGTAAGGTTAAGGTTAAGGTTACGGGTTTAGTGAGGTTAAGGTTAAGGTTAAGGTTAGGTTAAGGGTAAAGTCAAGGTTAAGGTTATGGTTATGGGAAGGTTAAGTTTAAGGTTATAGTTAAGGTTAAGGTTAATTTAAGGTTAAAATAAGGTTTAGGTTAAGGTTAAGGTTACATTAAGGGTAAAGTCAAGGTTAAGGTTAGGTTAAGGTTAAGATAAGGTTAAGGTTAAGGTTAAGGTTAAGGTTAGGTTAAGGGTAAAGTTATGGTTAATAGTAGGGTTTAGGTTAAGGTTAAGGTTACGGGTAAGGTTATAGTTAGTTTAAGGTTAAGGTTAAGGTTAAGATTAGGTTAAGGTTAAGGGTAAGGGTAAGGGTAAGATAAAGTTAAGGTTAAGGTTAAGGTTAAGGTTAGGTTAAGGTCAAGGTCAAGGTTAAGGTTAAGTTCAAGGTTAAGGTTAGGTCACGGTAAGGTTATAGTTAAGGTTAAGATAAGGTTAAGGTTAGGTTAAGGTTAATGTTAAGGTTATGGTTAAGGTTAAGGTTAAGGTTATGCTTAGTTACCTAACCCTAACCTTGACCAAAAACTTAACCTTAACCTTAACCCTAACCTTAACCTAACCTTAACCTTAACTTTACCTTAACCTTGACTTTACCCTTAGCCTAACCTTAACCTTAACCTTATCTTAACTTTAACCTAACCTTAAACTTAACATTAATGTAACTATAACCTTACCCTTAACATTAACCTTGACATTAAAATTAACCTAACCTTAACCTTAACCTTAACCATAACCTTATCTTTACCCTTAACCTTAACGTTAACCTTAACCTAACCCTAACCTTAACTTTACCCTTAACCTAACCTTAACCTTAAACTTAACCTAACCCTAACCTTGAAAAGACCATTAACCATAACTTTAACCTAACCCTTAACCTTAAAATTAACCTTAACCTTTACCTATCCTTAACCTTAACCTTAACCTCAACCTTCCCATAACCTTAACTATAACCTAACCCTAACCTTGACCAAACCCTTAACCTTAACCTTAACCTTAACTTAACCTTAACCTAACCGTAACCTTAACCTAACCTTAACCTTAACCTTAGCCTTATCTTAACCTTAACCTAACCTTAACCTTGACTTTACCCTTAACATAACCTTAAACTTAACCTTAACCTTACCCTTAACCTTATCTTAACCTAATCTTAACCTTAACCTTAACCTTAACATTAACCGTAACCAAACCCTTAACATTAACCTTAACCATAACGTTAACCTTTACCTTAACCTAATCTTAACCTTGACCTTAACTATAACCTAACCCTAACCTTAACCTAACCTTACCAATAAATTTAATCTTAAGTTTAGGGCTAAGGTTAGGGTTAAGGTTAAGGTTAAGGTTAAGGTTAAGGTTTGGTTAAGGTTAAGATAAGGATAAGGTTAAGGTTAAGGTTAGTTTTAGGTTAAGGTTAAGGGTAACAGTAAGGTTATGGCTATGGTTAGGGTAAGGATAAGATTAGGTTAAGGGTAACGTTAAGGGTAAGGTTAAGGTTAAGGGTAAAGTCAAGGTTAAGGTTACATTAAGGGTAAGGTTAAGGTTAAGGTTTAGTTAAGGTTAGGGTTAGGTTATAGTTAAGGTCAAGGTTAAGTTTAAGGTTAAGGGAAAGGTTAAGGTTAAGGTTAAGGTTACAGTTTTAGTCAGGTTAAGGTTAAGGTTAATGTTAAGGGTAAGGTCAAGGTCAAGGTTAAGGTTACGTTAAGGGTTTGGTCAAAGTTAGGGTTAGGTTAAAGTTACTGTTAGGTTATAGTTAAGGTCAAGGTTAAGTTTAAGGTTAAGATTAAGGTTAAGGTCAATGTAAAGGTTAATGTTAAACGTTTGGTCAATGTGAGGGTTAGGTTATAGTTAAGGTCAAGGTTAATGTTAGGTTATAGTTAAGGTTAAGGTTAAGGTTATGGGAAGGTTAATGTTAAGGTTAAGTTTAAGGCTAGGTTAAGGTTAAATTTACGGGTTTTGTCAAGTTAAGGTGAAGGTTAAGGTTAAGGTTAGGTTAAGGGTAAATTCAAGGTTAACATTAAGGTTAAGGGTAAAGTAAAGGTTAAGGGTAAAGTTAAGGTTACGGAGAAGGTTAAGGGTAAGGATAAGGTTAAGGTTAAGATAAGGTTAAGGGTAAAGTTAAGGTTAAAGCTAGGTTAAGGGTAAAGTTAAGGTTACGGTTACGGGTAAGGTTAAGGTTAAGGTAAAGGTCAAGATTAAGGTTAAGTTAGGTTAAGGTAAGGTTAAGGTTATGGTTATGGTTAGGGTAAGTTTAAGGTTAAGGTTAGGGTTAGGTTATAGTTAAGGTTAAGGTTAGGTTAAGGGTAAAGTCAAGGTTAAGGTTAAGGTTAGGTTAAGGGTAAAGTCAAGGTTAAGGTTAAGGTTAAGGTTATGGGTTTATCAAGGTGAAGGTTAAGTTTAAGATTATGTTAAGGTTAAGGGTGAAGGTTAAGGTTACGGGTCTTAACGTTAACCTTACCCTTAACCTTTACCCTTAACGTTAACCTTCACCTTAACCTTAACCTAACCTTAACCTTGACCTTAACTATAACCTAACCTTGACCTTAACCTTAACCTTACCTTTACCTTAACCTTAACCTAACCTTCCCATAACCTTTACCTTAACCTAGCTTTAACTTTAACCTTCCCATAACCTTAACCTTAACCTTAACCTTAACCTAACCTTAACCTTAACCTTACCCTAACCTTAACCTTAACTTTACCCATAACCCTAACCTTACCCTTAACCTAACATTAACCTTGACCTTGACCAAACCCTTAACCTAACCTTAACCTTAGCCCCACCTAACCTTAACCTTAACCTTATATTAACCTTAACCTTCCCATAACCTTAACCATGACCTAACCTTAACCTTGACTTTACCCTTAACCTAACTTTAACCTTAACCTTAACCATAACCTTAACCTTAAAATTAACCTTAACCTTCCCATAACCATAACCTTAACATTAACCTTAACTTTACCCTTAACCTAACGTTAACCTTAACCTTATCTTAATCTTAACCTAACCTTAACCTTGACTTTACCCTTAGCGTAACCTTAACCTTAAGTGTAAAGTTAAGTTAACATTTCCCTTAACCTTACCTTAACCTTAACCTAACCCAATCTTAACCTTAACCCCTAACCTAACCTTACCTTAACCATAACCTTAACCTAAACTTAACCTTAACCTTACCCTTAAAATTATCTTAACATTACGTTAACCTTAACCTTCGCAAATCCTTAACCTTAACCTTAACCCAACCTTAACCTTACCCTTAACCTAACCTTAACCTTGAATTTACCTTTAATGCAACCTTAAACTTAACTTTAACCTTACTAAACCTGTACCCTTAACGTTATCTTAACCTTAACCTTTACTTAACCTTAAGGGTTAGTGTTACACAACAATTTGTCACCGTCCCTAAAATTCCCCATCCCGCACAATTGGAGGGCTCATTCCGTGACCTATGAGAAGTGACATGACTTGAAACCACTTTCATGACATCCCTTTGAACATGAGTTTTCATTGTCCTGAAGACATCTCCTTGTGGAAAACCCTAAAAACACCCCTTTTTGCATTTGCGCGGGAAGCCAGTTCAGTACCCGCACCAATGGGGGAAATCCTTCAAAGAGGGCGCGCCAATTGGCGTTCTGTCTCAGAGTCGCACTGGCGCCAGCCATTTTAAGGAGTTTTTTTTTAAATAAATGGCAGAAGTTTCGTCCTAACCAATCCATAAACTGGTTCCTAATTCGAGTTGGGAGGTCTGACTCCGGATCTCCACCTCTCATGGAATATTCCTTGTGGATAGGGCCAATCCCATGATTATATGGATCCCAACACCCCTTCCTCCATCTATAAAAGCTTGCTCATCTCTTTTGCAAGCTGGTCTGCTTCTTGGATTGTTCCTTTTTTTATTTTTCCATAGCAAACTCGACTGGCATGCTTTACAACCTGACAATCGCACCCATTGGCATAGGTTGCTAGTGTATTACCCGTGCCAATTTGTTTCTGGCGCTAGTTTCAGCCTCACAGTCGCACCAATCCTGTGAGGTACTAGGGTTTTCTCTGTTCTGAGCTTCCTGAGCTTGATCAGTGTGTTTGGTCTTGTTTTTTCGACTGCTTGAGTGTTCTGGAGCCTTGTTTGACTGACTATGACCTTCGTCCTTTGGTTATTTGCCCGTTTCCGTCGATTTCACATTATAGCCCTAGGGCATCTAGGTGCTCTTTTGTGTCAAGCCTCACGTGGGATTTTTCAGTTTCTATTTGTTCGGTCAACCTTTTGATTGCTCCTCTGCATTCGTTTATCAGTTATTTATCATTCTATTGCGTTATTTGAGTGATTGTTCTCTTCTTCATTCGAATTTCGCTTTGTCTCGCTTTGGGCCTAGATTACATGGTCCATTTGAGTTTTTGGGATTCTCTTGGTTTTGAGGGACTGTTTTGTCAATTTGGAGATCTGATTGTGTGGTTGCATTGAGTGAAATTTGTGTGTTTTTCTCTTTCCTCATCGTTTCTCAAATTTCTCTTTTCATTAGTTTTCATTTTGTTTAGTGCACTTTTCTATTAAACATTGAAAATACAAAAAATCTCTTTTGCTTTCGATTAGTTAGTGCAAATTAAAATCTTTTTGGGGTTATTAGTGATTAGTGACTTTGAGAGAAATTTTTTTAGTTTCCATTAGCTATATTAGAGACTTTGCTGGTTGCTCTCTGATCATTTTATTATTGTGTGAAAAGCTCTAAACTCTCTTGTAATTAGCTTTCATCGAATGAAATGATATACTGTGGCATATAGTGTGCATTTAGGAGATTTCGAGACATAACACTCGCTAGGGCCTGAAAACTGAAACGTAATTGAAGATAAACATTAAAATTTATTCAATTTACACTAAGGCAGCATTGAAACATTAACGCAACATTTAGAGGTCTAGGCTAGAGACCTATTCCGGCGTCTTTAAACCTAGTAGCTGTCGTTCACCTCTTGGCTTTAGACAACACTAGTACGGACTTGTGCTCCCCGTACCATCCAATATATAAAGGGAGACCCCACTAGGTTGCCATCCTTTATCCATAGGAAGCCGAGTCTACCACCCTATACCCGTGATACACCGAACACATCATTCGGGGAGATTTCCTGCATGTACGTCAAGTCCTTGGTTTATTTCTCTTTCATTTTTGAAACCAAGGTGTATATTGCAGTTCACGGTTATTTGGTACACCCTTTGCCTAGATTACCATAGTAGTCATTTGATCTTTTCTGACTCTTTAAATTTGAAAGGATCACCAAGCGCTTGTCCTTTCATGCTTGCTTCAAAATTGAAAGAGATAGAGTCACCTTTCATCCATTTCTCGACTCTTAAAACATGAAATGGTGAAGTTTCTAAGTTTCAATGTAGTAAAATAAATCACCCACGATCACACGCCCTATTAGATTTTTCTTGTTGGCCATTTGATTGTGTGTCTTGACTCTTTTTCAGCCTGTGTGCGTTGTGCTTGATCTTTTTTCATTGTTGTCACAGTGGCGAAACCTTCCGTTTCATCTACTGGTAGTCCATATACGGACGATTCATCAGAGGCTTCTCAGTCCTTTGCTGAACCCTAGCAGCCCATTGTTTCCGAGTTTCCCGATGGGGGACCAGTTCTATCTGAGCTTCCCTTTAGAGGACGAGTTGAGTTCAATTGGCCCTTTTCCGACCCTTGGTCTAGATTTGGAGTAGGGGAATATTTCCCTCCTCTTACATCGAGTTCGCCTTTTATAGCTGTTGTTATTCCTCCTAGTCCTCGTCGTCTATTACGAGATCTAGTGGTAGGTTAAAATATGAGTGATTCTCCTAGCGAGGAAATCCCCATGTCTGGTGAGGATTAACAGTTATTCCCTCGACATTTATTCCCAGAAGACAACCCTGAACCATCTGTTATGTCATCGCCTGGTCCCTCATTACCAGCAGGGTATAGATCCTTGGGTTAGATTATTGCTGCCACTGCCTCTATGGGGGTATCAGCTCCTTCTACGAGGCCGATTGTTCCTTCATTAGGGATGTCTCCTAAGACACCCATTACGTCATCCCCTCAGGTCACTTCTGTACTCGTCAGGCCCACTGTCTGTGTGGCCACATCTGCACCCGCTGTTATCACTCAGTCCGTAAGGACCACATCGCTTCCTGAAGAGGTCTATATAGCATCTGCTATGCTGGAGAACATCTCTCCAGAGGAGTATCAATTGTCCCTGCAACAATCGAACCCTGAGGTTAGACAACCCCCTCAAGATCCCAACCGCTCGTATTTTTTGCATTATGCATATGATGGTACACCCGTGTACATCTTCCCATATCAGTACGATGAGCATGGGAACACTTTATGTTTACCCACTCCTGAGGCTCAACTTCATGCTTAGGGTTTACCATATAACCAGGCTGGACAGCCTTATAACCCGCAAGGACAACCTTTTCAAGGCCAACCTTGGGGCGAGCCTAACTATCCTTATGATCCGCAGGGACAGGCCATACTGGGCTACCCTCCGGGCTAGCAGGGGCCATTATATGGTCTACGAGGATAGTATTACAACCCTTCAGGTCAACTCGTGCAACCTCTCCTTGGAGTCCCACTTGGGCAACCTCAAGGACTCACAGGTCAACCGGGGTACCAACCAGGGCCGGTATATGGTCCTGGGGGGAAAGTCCAACCTTCTCAACCCATGCAACCTCAATATCCTCTTGTTGCACATCAGCCAAGACCATCTTATGGTCCTGCTACAGGCCAATTGGCCTATCCGGCACAACCTGGTGTTCCACCACCAGGCCAACCGGCACATCCGGCACAACCTAGTGCTCCTCAACAGCCAGGTCAACCTGCACAACCGACACAACCTATTTATCCAGGTCAACCTGTTCAACCAGGGAAGCCCATTCAGCGAGGTCAGCCTGCCCAGCCAGGTTAGCCTGCACATCCTGTCAACCCTACCCAACAGCCGACTTATTCAATGTCGCAGCCAAATCAATCGTTGCACCCTAATTTTCGGGCTCAGCAGGGTCCCACCTATCAACAGCCCACTCAACCTCAAGGCGGTTACTATTCTCATGGTCAATACCAACCAAATTATAGCCAGCCCCAAGGTTCTAAATATTACTCTCAACAACCCAGCTACACCTATACTCAGTAGCCAAATCCACATGCTGCTCAAATGGGGCCCACATATAATCAAGGTCCATACTCTGGTTATCAAGCCCCGTACACTGGTTACCAGCAACCAAATCAGACTGGTTATATGCCCTATACCCCCTACGGTCAAAATCCTACTAGACAGAACCCATGGGGGCAGGGATATTCTCAACCAGTGTGGAGTACAGGTACTAGTCCTTATCGAGGGCTAGGCATGTCGTTCAATCCATAGCTACCGTTCTTGGCTACCTTGGAATTACCAGATGTTTCAAAATTAACCAATGATTCGATTCTGCACAATCCTTATTGGCCTTCGGTTCCAACGAAGGTACCCGGTGACTACCCAAAATTTGAGGGTAAAGCTGGAGAGGACCCCCAAGCTCACGTAATGACTTACCATCTTTGGTGTTTGTCCAACTCTTTGGTGGATGATTCAATTCATCTGCGCCTCTTCCAACGCACTCTTACTGGCACTGATGCCAAGTGGTATATTGAACTACCCTGTGGCATATTTCAATATTTCAATACGTTAGCCATGGCTTTTCTAACCCACTTCCAGTTACTGGGCCATTATGAGGCTGGGATGCATCTCCTGAATTCCCTAAAGTAGGATAAAGCCACCCACGTTTCTGATCACATTCATGAGTGGCGACGTCATCGTAGGCTGATCAAGTTCGATATACCTAATCAACTACTAACTCATTGGTTCACCACGTCCTTTGTTAACAAAATCTCCCAAGATATTGCTATGGGGGCATGTGTGACAGAAGAACAATCCATAGCACGTGCTCAGTATCTTGATCTGGTATACTCCTATTCTGGCATGCTGTACGATATTTTGACTGATGCTCCATGCCCAGGAACCTCTAAAGCTCCACCTACCCCTGCGGTGGATGGTGTTATTGGTTCCGTATCTCAGAATTCTATAAAATATTCAAATGGAAAGCAGAAGGCTAATTATTCCAACAATACTACTCTTCCTGCCCTTCCTGATTCTGGAAAAACCGCAGAGGTCAACGTTGTTCAGGCCAATCCCACGGAAAAGGCCTCCAAAGGAAAGAAGAAGGGTAAAGGTAAATCCAAATCCGATGCTCCAAAGCCAGAATCTTCCAAACCTCGTACCGAGGACGGTTCACAACGTAAACCGAAGTACCCCTGCCTCATTTGTGAAGGAGATCATTATACCAAAGATTTTCCACGACGATCTGAAATTGGTCAACTTCTCAAAAGCTCCAAAGGGACTACGACAGTTCTTAAAGAACCGTTTCCATCTCAGCAAACCCAGATGGTTGAACAACCTTCAACATCTACACCATTTGGGTCCCAGGTCTTTATGATGAATGGTGCTGCACCTATCTCCATTGCTACGCATTCGAAGGATTATAACGAATCTCGTTAGGCAGCTGGGAAGGCAGTTGTGGATGGTCCACCTCCCCCACCTGTCTCTGGTCCGTTGGAAATTGAGAAGCCTACTGCTGAACCTGTTGTGAGGCCACCCCCTAAGGGTGTTCTACGAAGATCTTCCTACAACCCAAATGCCCGTGCCGCTCAGCACTATAGTATTGTTGAGGATCTAGCACAGGTGCCTTTTGCTATGTCTGCATTGGAAGTTCTTCAAAGTTTCCCGTCACAACAGAAATATTTATTATCTGCAATCGGTGGGATCGACCCCACTGAATCTAATCTTCTCACTTTTGACTTAGAGAACTTTACCCGTCGACTTCCACATTAGATCTCTCTTGTTATTCAAGTCGGGATCAACGGTCTTAACATCCATAGGGTCGTTGTGGATGAAGGTGCTTCTACCTGTGTCATGTCATCCGCCTGCTGGAAGGCCCTTGGCTCTCCAGCCCTTTCATCATATCCTAATGCCCTAGAGGCATTTGATGGTCGGGAATCGAAACCCTTGGGTGTTCTCGAGAGTTTTCCGATTACCTTACAGGGGAAGACAATCAATGTAGAAGTAGAAGTAGTTGACGCCAAGCTTAACTACAATATACTTCTCGGCCGTAGTTGGACTCACGCCATGCTATGCATACCGTCCACTCTCTTTCAACTTCTTAAGTTCCCTCACGAGGGAAAAATAATTACTGTGGATCAGTTGTCTTTCTTCACCTCCACCTCTGAGAACAACGTTCCTTACGTGGATCAGATTCCAAATTCCCCTGACAGTGTAGGACCCGGTCTCTTCAAGGACCCCGTCCTCATGGGTATTTTTCCTGCACTGCCACCACACACCGCTCAAGTTAATATGATCTCTAGGTTTGACGACCCATGGCTCATCCCTTCGCCTGAGCAGGTGACTGAGTTTGGAGAATCGATGCCCTTAACTCCAGTAGAGATTAGCTACTATGAAATTGTTGCCGCATCTGATCCTCCCCCTCCTCAGCATGCTCCTTCGAGCATGGCTTTAGACATCTATTCTCAATCCCCCTGGCTTGGTGAGGCCGACTCGCTAGATCCTCTTAAAGAGATTTTTCCTTCCGATGAATCCATTGTTGAAACAATGTCTCTTAAGGAGCTGCCTTGGAGTGATGGACATCATCGTTCCTCCTTCATGCCTAGCTTGGGGGCAATGTCAGATTGTCTAGAGAGTTTTGCATCTCAGGTTCCCACTCCACCTCTCCAAATGCCCATATTGACACATGAGGTTCTTTCAGAGGGAAACCTGAGCAACATTACTCAAACCATTCTGATTGACATCTCCGTTAAACCGAGAATAGTTGAGAACATACACGTGGGAGTGACTTTTTCTCCTGATGAGATACGATTTTATATTGATCTTTTTCGAGAATTCAGAGACGTGTTTTCTTGGTCCTATGAGGAAATGACTGGGATTGATCCCAGAATAGTAGTGCATGAGATTCCTACCTATCCTGGTGTGAAACCCATGCGCCAACGCCTACGCTGGGTCCACCATTGCAAAGTCGTTGCCATTAAAGCAGAAGTTGAAGAAATCCTGAAAGAAGGCTTCATTTACCCTATTCCCCTCATAGAATGGGTCTCCAACATTGTCCCTGTAGACAAGAAATAGGGTACTATAAGAGTTTGTGTTGATTACTGAGATATTAATCGGGCATGTCCAAAGGACAACTACCCCACTCCTTTCATAGATAAAATCATTGACGAATGTGATGGGAGTGAGATTTATTCCCTGATGGACGATTTTTCCGGGTATAATCAGATAAATATTCTACCTGATGATCAACACAAGACTGGATTCATCTGTCCGTGGGGTACTTTTGCTTATAAAAATCTCCTGTTCGGCTTGATGAACGCTGGAGCTACTTTCCAGTGTGCTATGTCTTACGCGTTCCATGATATACGCCATGTCGTTCAGCCTTATCTGGATGATTTTCTAGCTCACTCAGCTCGGTGACAGGATCATCCTGAACACCTCCGCCAGATTTTCCTTCGCTGTAGGCGCTATAATATCTGGCTTAACCCTCATAAATGCGTCTTCTGCGTGGATTTTCGCCATCTATTGGGGTTCATAGTCTCCAAGGATGGAATTCGCCTCGACCCCTTAAAATTTGAGGCCATTGTCAATCTCCCATCACCCTATTCATTATATCAATTGCAGAGTCTGCAGGGAAAAGCTAATTTCCTCCGACGCTTTATACCGAACTACGCGGAAGTAGCCAAAGGATTCACATGTCTTTTAAAGCAGAAAGTTCCCTTTCATTGGGATTACATTACTCAAAAATCCTTTGAGAAGCTAAAGACGTTACTTGTTAATGCTCCGTTACTTCGACCTCCGAACTATCACTGTGATTTCACTCTATACTTGGCTGCCGTGTTTAGCACCATAGCTATGGTTCTAGTGCAGGATGATGATGATGGAAATGAACACATTTTTTATTATCTATCACGAAATCTTCTCGACACAGAAACACGTTATGCTCACGTCAAGAAGCTGGCTTTAGCCGCAGTGCAAGATGTGCAACGTTTCCGCCACTACATCCTGCTGCGTTCTATAATCGTGGTTTCGGATTGCAACCCCATGAAATATATTCTCTCTCAAAAATTACTAGGGGGGAAATACTCCAAGTGGATTTTTATCCTTCAGGAGTTCGACTTAGAGTTTACCACTGCTAAGTCGACCAAATCATTGGTTTTTGTGGATATCATTTGCTCCCTCCCGACAGACTCCACACCCCCTCACTCTGAAGATCATATCCTGGATGAAACCCTCTTCCTTATCAGTACTCGTGACCCCTGGTATGACGACATTATTGTGTATCTTCAAACATCAACGTTTCAGTCTGATTTGACCAAAGATGTCCGACGTTGGATTCGGCATCAATCTCAACCCTATCGCATTGTAGGAGATACTTTATACCGCATTGGAGTAGATTTGGTGCTCCGCCGGTGCTTAACGATGGAAGAGGCTGAAAAAGTCTTGAATGACTCTCACAGTGGTGCCTGTGGCGGTCACATGTCTAGATATGCCACCGCCCAGAAGATTCTGCGTGCGGGCTACTTCTGGCCGTCGATATCCAAATACTGCATTGTTGCAGTCCGAAAATGTCATGCGTGTCAGGTTTTTCAGCGGAAGATGCACGTGCCGCCTCTCCCTCTGCACCCTGTCATTACGGTCGGCCCTTTCGCAAAATGGGGCGTATATTTCATGACGTGTAACCCTCATTCAGCTGGGGGGCATCCATATATAATCGTTGTTGTCGACTACTTTACTAAGTGGGACGAAGCGATGCCTACACTAGCTGCCGATGGTAAGACAGTTGCCCAGTTTATCTTCAACCACATTATCACACATTTCGGGGTCCCTCAGGCCATTTTTACCGATCATGGTACACACTTTTGAGATTACATGATGGTTGAGCTGACATCAATAGCTCAAAGCCATATTACCCCCAGGAAAATGGCCAGGTTGAGGTTGTGAACAAGGTTTTGGTCACAATGCTTCAGCGAACAGTTGGAATTCATAAGTCCAATTGGCACCTCCAATTGTTCTCAGCTCTATGGGCATACCGAACGTCAGCAAAGAGTGTGACCAGATTCACACCATTCCAATTGGTGTATGGTTTGGAAGAAACTCTTCCGGTTGAGTGCAAAATTCCTTCCTTAAAGTTAGCTGTGGAACTTCTGCCCGACACTTCTCCTGAAGAAGAGCGTCTCTTGTATTTAGAATGGTTGGATGAAACCCGTCGCTTGGCTGCCTTAGTCATTGAGGCACAAAAAAAGCGGGTCAAAGTGCATTTCGATCAATCAGTCTCTCCACGTTCTTTTGTCGAAGGGGACCTTGTCCTCCTATACGACCAAGCGCACGAAAAACTTGGGGCGGGAAAGTTCCAACCCATGTGGCATGGGCCCTACATAGTAAAATGAGTATTGAAAAATGGGGCTTATGATCTCATTGATTATGAAGGAGTTCCATTGGCACAACCTAGAAATGGGTTGTACCTTAAGAAATACTACACTTGAAGTCATTTTTAGTGTGGTGTGTGTACATAGGTGTGTATATTCATTTGTGTGCATGTGTGGTGTGGTGTGCTATGTAAGCATATTTTTGCTGATTGGGTCTTCCTAATTGTGCAGATGTCCATTGCTTTGTTTGTGGGTTTCATGGATAGTGCCTCCTGTAGTACCAGGAATCTGTCTTTGGCAGCATGGGTAATTTATGATCCTGCTGGTGAGTTGGTTAACCTGCAAGGTGTGTGTCTAGGTCCTACTACAAATAATATCACGGAATATAATGATGTATTGGAATTATTAACCGAGGCTGTGTACTTCGGCATTTGTGAATTACTTGTGTATCTAGACTCGCAACTTGTAGTATTACAACTTAACGGGCATTATTCAGTAATAAATCCATCCATTTTATGTTTGTATCTGCGTATTCGTCTGCTGGAAAGAAATTTTGACTATATTACATATCAACACATACCCAGACATATGAATACATTAACAGATGCAGTAGCTAATTTGGTTCTACATAGACATTTGCACAATTTATAAACAAAAACATAATCACATGTAAAAAGATCCATCTAGAAATAGTTATGTATATATATATGTGTGTCAAAATGTTTACATAGTGTGCATCACATAAAATAAAAAATATACATGTTCGTCTTAATACATCCGAAGATGACATGTATCTCAAAAAATATGTGTGAAAGAGGCCCTAGGTGTCTAATCCGCATGGTGCTCGTGGTAACATGCTACGGCGCACACTAAGCGTCTCAAAAGTCGGTGGAGGTGACTAGGCACTCCCACCGTATGTCTCTAATACGCCATTGGGACATATGCCAGCTAGGCGTAGTCTGGAATCCCCTGGGCGATCCCCTCAAGGTTCTGAATCAACTCTTCTCCATCGGGACCCACCGCCTGAGGGTCAGTTGCGTGCTGGGTTCTCCGTGCAATAGGAGACATACCGGCAGGTCTCTCTGGGCTGACATCTGCATACATATAAAACTGTTGTTAGAACGGACATGTATTACCCAAAAAATCATAAAAAATAAAAATAAAAAAGAGAGGTCATACCCAACTCCTCATCCTAGTCGTCCCCCTCAGGAAGTGGGAGATCTTGGTCTCCAGTGAAATCAGTCCTGACATAGGGCCAATCCTCGACCATGATCAACTGATGTCGTAACCATCCAAAAAACTCTGGCCTCCAATACATCTGTTGGCCTCCTCCTAACCTGGGCATAAGTGCTGCCCAGCGAGCCATCCTTGGCTCTCTTGGTATCGGCTCAGCAACAATGGCCCCTTGGCCCTGAAAGATAGATAGTCGTTCCAGGATGAATGATACCAAAATGGAACCGTAGCCAAACTGCTTCAGTTTGACTTGCTTGCACCTTGTAAGCTGCCTCTTGATATTTGTTGTCACTGCAGTAGCCCAATCAAACAGTGTTGGACTCATACACTCATCGGCTAGGAGGATTTGGGCCTTGGTCAACTCATGCGGTGCCTACGATCACGCAGCCTGCGTGATGGTGTGTAGCACTACCCTCAGTGCTAGATCACGGACAGTGTGGATATCCACCTTCCTGCTTCCCGATCCAGTCGTGCCCCTGGGCACACTCTCACCATCACCTACTCCATATTTTCCCCAGATGGTCTGCTACCTGTCAAGATGGGCACTGAACCTCTGCGCGACAGTCCGGTTATAAAATATACGTCTGAAACCTCAAGTGCCAGCACTTGGTCCCGAAGTTTAAAAACTTCTTCATTTTCGTCCCATATGATGACCAAGTACTGTAGTAGCTCTGGCTGAGCTCGTAAACATGGTTTCAGGAAGAATTTTTTAAGACCACAGTTCTTAATTGTAGTAATGTAGGCTTCATTCTCCATAGCCAGTTCATCCTCTTCCCCATGCTCCCTCTCCTTCCATTTGATAACCATTTTGCCTTTATATCTGCATCAATACAATCAAAAATACATTGTTAGATCTCTGGAACATTTGAAAATCCACATAGATAGCTCACATTTTCAAAATTTTGAGCGGAAAATTTCATTGCGCCGTTGGCGCGACCTCTTTGTGAAGAAATGCCCATTGGCACGGGTCTGTGCCCGATACCCGTGCCAATGGAACGAGCCCTAAAAATTCAAAATGGTTCACCCAGAAGTCTAATGCACAATGGAAACATATAAAAAATGGATTGAAATGGAGCTTAAGGGAACGCCTTTTACCTGGAACAAATGCGGAGATGAATGAAATCCCGGATCAGTCACAATCGCCATTAGAAAGTTCGCACACAAACGGATCACTGTTGCTCTCCAATGAGGTAAATAGTAAAAGTAATTTTGTTTTTACCATTTGAGACTTATTTATAACTTTTTGAAATCTAATTAGGTTTTAAAAGTCATTTTTTATCAATATTTTAATATATTTTGTCAAAAATGGATTTTACACTTGCCTTTATGTGCAGCAACAGGTTTTTACGCAACTTAAACGGTGGCACGAATTGTATTTTATAATTTTTCGGACTCGGTAAATACACGAAAAAGTCATTTTGAAGTCATCTTTCAGCTCTTTTCTGACTCTCTAAACATGAAAATATTTCCGATGCCCTTGTCTTTTTGATCTCATTAAAGTGGCCACGAAACGACATCTGCCCAGTATACGTTTACCCCTTTTTTGGGCTGGGATAGATTATTTACGAAAAAGGAATACCCTAGCCTATTGCGACTAGGAGGTTTTCTCAGACAAATGTTTCTACCTTTTCAGATCTGAGAAACTATTTACGAAAAGGGACCTTTGGATTTTACTTTTCTGTTGTCTTTTCAAACTCTCTAAACATGAAAAGACCCCGAGTTCTTCCTTTGTCAAACTCGTTAAACCCTGATGACATCAGATTCAATCGTAATGACACTGTTTGAGTCTCTCCTTCCTAGGGCTCGTTAAATGTACTAGGATGGGCTTATATAGCAAGTATATGGTATCCTCTTCAAGCTTGTGTAAAAATAAAGAGGTACTTGCCAGCAATGGTGGGGAAAATAGAACCAACATCATTGTCGTGTCGGCAGTATGTCGCTCTTGAACATGGCACTTGTCTGCATTCGTGTCGGGTTGGGGATATCTCATCTCATTTTTTCACTTGCCTCTGTTGGTTTGGGTAATCCCTTTTTGACCTCTAATCTTCTCTTGGCCTCGTCACCATGACCTCTGATCTGTTGATGTCGAATACTGCCAAACTCACTGTCGTGTTGCCATATGTTCAAGAGAAGTTGACCTCTGCAGAATTCCAACCTTCCTCTGATTCTCATCTGATCCTGATTCACAAAGACATCATGTTCCTCTATCTAATGTCGATGATGTGGGAAACACTATGGCCTACCTTCGATAAAGGCCACTTCCTGTTGACTTCAGCTCATTATCCAGGAAGATGATATAGAGACTCTCTTCTGGTACCTCGGAGCCTGCATGCCTCAATGGCAGGTTCTTCGCATTCAACGTGAGGTTTTCATCATTGGCCTCTGGTCGAGTGATTCTACGGGTGTTCGACGCCAGTTCATTGATTCACATGTCGTAGATTGTACCTATAGTACCTTTAGGGCAATTTTCATCATTGGTGGTACCTCTCGTGTCTGTTAACAGCTTTCATCACTGGCTAGTAATCAGGTGATGTTCTTGCATGTTCGACTTTAGCTCACTTATTCGCATGCTTGAACTTGTACTTTTTTCGGGCCGAGATGGAGCGCAAGACCCTGGATTTTGTCTGCTGGAATCCAGGTTGTGATTTTGTGGATTATTACGATTGGTTACATGACTCATTCAATGGATGGCTGTGACCATACCCGAGTCTATTTATCGATCCTCACTGGATGGCTGCGTCCATGCCTTGGATCTAGATTATTGTATACTCTGTTGTGGATGGTTGTGCCCATGCCACATATATATCATGTATCTGAGATATCAGTTGTACTTCTCTACGTAGGTTTTCCGATGGCAGTGTTTTCAGTTGGACACGTTCTCGTAAAGCATTTCACCCCTCTCTCTCTTTCGGGCCTCGTGCTTTAGGGGGCATCTGTTACACAGCAATTTGTCACCTTCCCTGCAATTCCCCATCCCGCACAATTAGAGGGCTCATTCCATGACCTGTGAGCAGTGATATGACTTGAAACCACTTTCATGACATCCCTCTGAACATGAGCTTTCATTGTCCTGAAGACAACTCTTGTGGAAAACCCTAAAAACACCCCTTTTTTCATTGGCGTGGGAAGCCAGTTCAGTACCCGCGCCAATGGGGGAAATCCTTCAAAGAGGGCACGTCAATTGGCGCTTTGTCTCAGAGTCGCACTCACGCCAGCCATTTTAAGGAGTGTTTTTTAAAAATAAATGGCAAAATTTTCGTCCTAACCAATCCAAAAACTGGTTCCTAATTCGAGTTGGGAGGTTTGGCTCCGGATCTCCACCTCTCATGGAAGCTTCCTTGCGGATAGGGCCAATCCCATGATTATAGGAATCCCAAATCCCCTTCCTCCATCTATAAAAGCTTGCTCATCTCTTTTGCAAGCTAGTTTCTAAGGTCCCAAGAGCCATCAGAGCCTTATGCTGCAAGAGCCTTGATTCAGTCCCTTAAGGCCAAATCCAAGAAAGGAGATTATTTTCGAGACATCCAAAGAGAGAGGCTTGTCCCATCCCCGACAGGCTTTTTCGAGACGTGTTCCGCTGGCAACCCTCCGAAGGAGAATTTAGCATCAGAGCTAGGTTGTATCCTCCTCTAATTGATTAATGATAAACGACTATTGGTTATGATTCCACTCTTGTTTTTTATTATGATGATGAGTTATGTCTTATCTGACTGACATATAGTTTCATATAATAGATTTTACACTTGCGTTTGTTTTGTTTCTTGCATGTGCAGGTGTCCAATCACGGAGATCGTGAGGATTGTGATCTGTCGGAGCTAAGGAACAGGAGCGCTACTTTCTCTACAAGCGGCAACGTTGGATTCTAGGTAAGCCTTCATTGCTAGTTGTTTTATTTGCAATTAGGAACCTGCACTATAGCATGTGACGATTGTTGCTAGACCCGGTCTGGGCTAGTAGGGATCGCCTCTGTCCGCAGAGGGGATTTACCTCCACAACAGTTAGGTTAAGGTTAATGTGATGGGAAGGTTAAGGTTAAACTCGAAATTACCCTTAAACTAACCTTAACCTTAACTATAACCTAACCCTAACCTTGACCTTAAATTTACCCTTAACCTTTATCTTAACCTTAACCTTAACCTTAACCTAACGTTAACCATAACCGTAACCTTAACCTAACCTTAAACTTAACTTTACAATTCACCTAACCCTAACCTTGACCAAACCCTTGACCTTAACCTTACCCTTCACCTTAACCTAAATAAACCTGTAACCTTAACCTTACCCTAATCTTAACTTTACCTAACCTTAACCTTGAGTTTACCCTTAACCTAACCTTAACCTTAACCTTAACCTAAACTTAACCTTAAACTAACGTAACCTTAACCTTAACCTTGACCTTGACCTTAACCTTAACCTTAATTATAACCTAACCCTAACCTTACCCTCACCATAACCTAATCCTAACCTTAACCTTACCCTTAACCTTATTTTAACCTTAACCTTCATTATAACCTAACCTTAACCTTAACCTTAACCTGACTAAACCCATAACGTTAACCATACCTTAACATAACTTTAAGGTTAACCTTAACCTTAACCATAACCCTAACCTTGACCAAACCCTTAACCTTAACCCTAACCTAAATAAACCCATAACCTTAAAATTAACCTTAACCTGACTAAACCTGTAACCTTAACCTTAACCTTCACCTTAACCTTAACCTTAACCCTAACTTGTCCAAACTTGTAACCCTAAACCTTAACCTTACCCTTAACCTTCACCTTAACCTTAACCTTGAATTTACCCTTAACCTAACATTAACCTTAACTATAAACTAACCCTAACCTTGACCTTAACTTTACCCTTAACCTTTTCCTTAACCTTAACATTAACCTTTACCTTGACCTCAACCTAACCTTAACCTTAACCTTAACCTTAACCTTATCTTACCCTAAAATCTAACCTTAACCTAACCTTAAGTTTAACCATAACCTAACCATAACCTTAACTTTACCTTAACCTAACCTTAACCTTGACCTTAACCTAACTAACCTTAACTTGAATAAACCCTTAAGGTTAGGGTAAAGTTAAATTTTAGGTTAAGGTGAAGGTGAAGGTTAAGTTAGGTTAAGGTAAGGTTATGGTTAGGTTAAGGTTAAGGTTAGGTTAAGGTTAAGATAAGGTTAAGGTTAAGGTTAGGTTAACGGTAAGTCAAGGTTAAGGTAAAGGTTAAGGTTAAGGGTAAGGTTAAGGTTACGTTAATGTAAAGGTTAAGGTTAAGGTTAGGGTTAAGGGTAAAATCAAAGTTAAGGTTATTTTAAGGTTTAAGTTACGAGTTTATTCAAGTTAAGGTTATGTTAAGGTAAAGGTTAAGGTTAAGGTTACATTAAGGTAAAGGTTATGGTTAGGGTTAGGGTTAGGGTTAAGGGTAAAGTCAAGGTTAAGGTTAGGTTAAGGTTATGGTCAAGGTTAGGGTTAGGTTATAGTTAAGGTCAAGGTTAATGTTAGGTTAAGGTTAAGGTTAAGTTAAGGTTAACGTTAAGGGTTTGGTTAAGGTTAAGGTTATAGTTAAGGTCAAGATTAAGGTTAAGGTTAAATTTATGGTTAAGGTTAAGGTTAAGGTTAGGTAAATGTTAATGTTAAGGGTAGCTTATAGTGAAGGTTAATGTTAAGACCCATAACCTTAAACCTTAACCTTAACCTAACCTTAAACTTAACCTTATCTTAACCTTAAGCTTAAGCTTAACCTAACCTAACCCTAACGTTAACTTTACCCTTAACCTTACATTAACCATAACCTTAACCTAACCTTAACCTTAGCCTTACCCTTACTTAACCATAACCTTAACCTTGACCTTAACTATAAACTAACCCTAAACTTGACCAAACCCTTAACATTAACAAAACCTTAACCTTAACTAAACCCTTAACCTTAACCTTAACCTTAGCCTTAACCTTAACCTTAACCTTAAATATAACCTTACCCTAGCCATAACCCTAACCTTACACTAACCTTACCCTAACCATATCCTTAACTTTAACCTTAACCTAACCTTAACCAAACCCTTAACCCTAACCTTAACCTTAACCTATCCTTAACCAAACCATTAACCTTATCCTTAACCTTAACCATAACCTTAACCTTGAATTTACGCTTAACCTAACCTTAACCTTAACTATAACGTAAACCTAACCTTGACCTTCACTTTACCCTTAACCTTGACCTTAACCTTAATGTCGACCTTGACTTTGACCTTAACCTAGCCTTAACCTTAACCTTAACCTTAAACTTATGTTACCCTTAACCTAACCCTAACCTTTCCCTTGACTTTACCCTTAACCTAACATTAACCTTAACCTTAACGTTAACCTGAATAAAACCATAACCTTAACCTTAACCTAACTTTAACCTTGACCTTAACTATAACCTAACCCTAACCTTGACCAAACCTTAAGCTTAACCTTAACTTAACGTTAACCTTAACCTTAACCTTCCCATAACCTTAACCTTAACCATAACCTAACCTTAACCATGAACTTAACTACAACCTAACCCTAACCTTGACCAAACCCTTAACCTTAACCTTAACCTTTATCAAACCTTAACCTTAACCTAACCCTAACCTTACCCTAACCTTAACCCTAACCATAACCTTAACTTTACCCTTAACCTAACCTCAACCATAACCTTAACCTAACCTTAACATTAACCTTATCTTAACCTTACCTTAACCATAATCTTAACCTTGACCTTAACTATAACCTAACCCTAAGCTTGACCAAACCCTTAACCTTAACCTTAACTTTAACTTTACCCTTAACCTAAACTTAACCTTAACCTTACCCATAACCTTAACCTTAACCTTAACGTGAACCTTAACCCTAACCTTAACCTTAACCTAACCTTAACCATGACTTTACCCTTAACGTTAACCTTAACCTGACTAAACCCGTAACCTTAACCTTAACCTTAACCTCTAGCTTAACTATAACCTAACCCTAACCTTAACCTTGACTTTATCTAACCAAAGTTAAGGTTAAGGTTAAGGTAAAGGTTAATATAACGTTAAGGTTAGGTTAAGGTTAAGGTTACGGGTTTAGTCAGGTTAAATTTAAGTTCAAGGTTAAGGTTAAGGGTTTGGGAAGGTTAAACTTAAGGGCAAGATAAGGTTAAGGTTAAGGTTAAGGTTAAGGTGAGGCTAAGGTCAAGGTGAATGTTAAGGTTAAGGTTAAGGTCAAGGTTGAGGTTAAAATTAAGTTCAAGGTTAGGGTTAGGTTATAGTTGAGGTTAAGGTTAGGTTGAGGGTAAAGTCAAGGTTAAGGTTAGGTGAAGGTTAAGGGTAAGGTTAAGGTTAAGGGTTATGCCTTGACTTTACCCTTAACTTAATCTTATCTTCACTATAACCTAACCCTAACCTTGACCAAACCATTAACCTAACCTTAACCTTAACCTTAACCTTTACCTAACCTTAACCTTTACCTTTACCTTAAGGGTAAGTTTTGGTCAAGGTTACGGTTAGGTTATAGTTAAGGTTAAGGTTAAGGTTAGGTTAAGGTTAAGGTTAAGTTAAGGTTAATGTTAAGGAATTGGTTAAGGTTAAGGGTAAGGTTAAGGGTAAAGTTAAGGTTAAGGTTAAGGGGTTAAGGTAAGGTTCCAGTTAAGGTTAAGGTTAAGGAGGTGAGGTTAAGGTGAAGGTTAAGGTTAAGTTAAGGTTAAGGTTAGGTTAAGGTTAAGTTAAGGTTAAAGTCAAGGTTAAGGTGAAGGTTAACGTTATAGTTAAGTTAATGTTAAGGTTAAGGTTAAGGTTAAGGTTATGGTTAAGGTTAAGGGTAAGGGTAAAGATAAGGTTATGGTTAAGGTTACGTTAAGGGTAAAGTCAAGGTTGATGTTAGGATAAGCTTAAGCTTAAGGTTATGGTTAAGATGAGGTTAAGATAAGGTTAAGGGTAAGGTTAAGGTTAAGGTTAGGTTAAGGTTAAGTGTAAAGTTAAGGTTAAGGTTAAGATAAGTTTATGCGTAAGGTTAAGGTAAAGGTCAAGGTTAAGGTTAAGGTTAAGGTGAAGGGTAAGGTCAAGGTTGAGGTTATGGTTAGGGGAAGGTTAAGGTTAAGGTTTAGGCTAAGAGAAGGTTAAGGTTAAGGTTAAGGTTAATGTTTGATCAAGGTTAGGGTTAGGTTATGGTTAATGTTAAGGTTAGGTTAAGGGTTAATTCAAGTTAAGGTTATGGTTATGGGAACATTAAGTTTAAGGTTAAGAGGTTAAGTTTAGGTTAAGGGTAAAGTCAAGGTAAAGGTTAAGGTGAAGGTTAAGGTTAAGGGTTTGGTCAAGGTTAGGGTTAGGTTATAGTTAATTTCAAGGTTAGGTTACATTATATTTAAATTTAAGGTTAAGGTTAAGGTTAAGGTCAAGTTTAAGGTTAAGGTTAGGTTAAGGGTAAGGTTAAGGTTAGGGTTAGGTTATAGTTAAGGTTATGGTTAAGGTAAGGTTAGGCTTAGGTTATAGTTAAGGTTAAGGTTAAGTTAAGGTTAAGGTTAAGGGTTTGGTAATGGTTAGGGTTAGATTATAGTTAAGGTTAAGGTTAGGTTCAGTTATAGTTAAAGTTAAGGTTAATGTTAAGGTTAAGGTTAGGTTATAGTGAAGGTTAAGGTTAATGTTAAGGTGCATGTTCAGGTTAAGGTTAAGGTTAAGAATGTGGTCAAGGTTAGGGTTATGGTTAAGTTTAAGGTTAAGGTTAAGGCAAGGGCAAGGTTAAGGTTACATTAAGGTAAAGGTTATATTTAAGGTTAGGGTTAAGGGTAAAGTCAAGGTTAAAGTTAGGTTAAGGATCAAGTTACGATTTTAGTCAGGTTAAGGTTACGTTAAGGTAAAGGTTAGGGTTAAGGTTACATTTAGGTAAAGGCTATGGTTAAGGTTAGGTTTAAGGGTAAATTCAATGTTAAGGTTAGGTTAAGGTTAAGGTTAAGGGTTTGGTCAAGTTTAGGATTAGGTTATAGTTAAGGTCAAGGTTAAGGTTAGGTTACGGGTAAGGTTAAGGTTAGGGTAAAGTTAAGTTAAGGTTAATGTTAAAGGCTTGGTTAAGGTTAAGGTTATAGTTAAGGTCAAGGTTAAGGTTAAGGTTATGGTTAAGGTCAAGGTTAAGTTTAGGTAATGGTTAATGTTAAGGGTAGGTTATAGTGAAGGCTAAGGTTAAGACTTGTAACCTTAAACCTTAACCTTATCCTAACCTTAAACTTAACCTTATCTTAACCTTAAGCTTAAGCTTAACCTAACATAACCTTAACCTTAACTTTACCCTTAACCTTACCTTAACCATAACCTTAACCTAACCTTAACCTTAACCTTCCCATTAACCTTATATTAACCTTACCTTAACCATAAGGTTAACCTCGACCTTAACGATAATCTAACCCTTACCTTGACCAAACCTTTAACATTAACCTTAACCTTAACCTTCAATAAACCCTTAATATTAACATTAACCTTAACCCTAACCTTACCTTAACCATAACCTTAACTCTACCCTAACCATAACCTTAACCTTACCCTAAAATTACCCTAACCATAACCTTAACTTGAACCCTCACCTAACCTTACCCAAACCCTTAACCTTAACCTTAACCAAACCCTTAACCTTAACCTTAACCTTAACCTAACCTTAATATTGACTTTACCCCTAACCTAACCTTAGCCTTAACTATAACCTAACCTTAACCTTAACCTTAAATTTTGTTGAGGAGGTAAATACCCTCTGCGGACAGAGAAAATCCCACTAGCCCAGATCGGGTCTAGCAATAATCATGTCACGCAATGACGTTGGTTCCTAGTTACAAAAAGAAAAAGATCGCGATAAGTGGCCTACCTCAAATCCCACACAGTTGTCATTGAAGAAAATATGATGTTTCCCATTCCTCGCTTGACATATCACAATCCTTCCGTTCGACACGTCTGAACACCTGTACACATGTAAGGAGACGACGACATACAACATAAAATCTAAAGCATGTAACCATATATCAGTCAGAGAGGATATAATTCATTGCATTACATAAAGAAATGAACGCATGAATGGAACCATAATCAAAGTCACTTATATTATAAATGACAAAAGGGAGATTACAACCAAATGCTCTGACACTATGATCTTTCTTTGGCGGGGCTTGCAGTGGAGTGTGTCTCAACAAAGCCTGTCGGGAATCTAGACGAAGCTCTCTCTCTTACGGGATTCTCTTGGCTTGGATCTCAATAATTACCCGGTAATAATTTCCTTCCTACAAGTTCAGCTAGCTTGCTAATGGAGAGGGAAAGATTTTATAGATGTAGGAAAGGAAGTTGGGATCCCTATAATCATGGGATAGGCCCTATCTCTTAGGAAGGTTCCATGATAGGTGGAAAACCACTTCCTATACATGGAGATCTAGAGCCAAAACACCCAAATCCTTTTGATGATTCATTTAGGAGTTGCACGAGACGAGGGATTGTAGGGATGGTGACAAAATGTTGTGTAACAGATGCCCCCTAAAGCATGAGGTTCGAGAGAGAGGGAGGGGTGAAATGCTTTATGAGAACGTGTCCAACTGAAAAAACTATCATCGAAAGACTTGCAAATACAAGTATAACTGAAATCTCTGATATATGATATATGGTATGGGTGCAGCCATCCATAATAGAGTGTACAATAACCGGGATCCAAGGTATGGATGCAGCCATCCATTAAAGAAGGATCAACAAGTAGACTCAGGTATGGTCACAGCCATCCAATCAAATGAGTCATGTAACTAATCATGATAATCAACAAAAATCCACAACCTGGATTTCATTAGACAAAATCCAGGGTCTTGTGCTCCATTTCAACCCGAACAGAGTAAAAGTCTGAGCATGTGAATAAGTGAGCTGAATTCAAACATGCCAGAAGATCGTCTGATTACCAGCCAATAATGAAAGTCGTTAACAAACACGAGAGGAACCACCAATAATGAGGATGGCCCTCAACATACTATAGGTACAATCCACGGAATGTGAACAGTGAGTTGGTGTCAAACACCCGCAGAATCATCCGATCGAAGGCCAATAATGAAAACCTTGCATCAAATGCGAAGAACCTGCTATTGAGGCATGCAGGCTCCAAGGTACCTGAAGGGAGTCTCTAGATCATCTTCCTGGATAATGAGCTAAAATCAACAGGAAGTGACCTTGATTGAAGGTGGGCCATATTTTTTCCCACATCATCGATGCGAGACAAAGGAACATGATTTTTGCGAATCAAGATCAGTAGAGAATCAGAGGGAGGTTGAAAACTATAGAGGTCAACTTCTCTTGAACATATCGGCGGCATGACACTGGATTTGGTAGTATTTGACATAAAAGGATATGAGGTCATGATGACATGGCAAAGAGTAGATGAGTGGTCAAAAGAGATTACCCAAACCCATGGAGGCAAGTATAAAATGAGATGAGATGTCCCCAACTGGACACGAATGCGCACAAGTGCCATGTTCAAGAGTGACATACTGCTGACACAATGGTGATACTGGTTCCATTTTCCCCCACCATTTCTGGTGAGTACCCCAATTATTTTTGGAAACAAGATTGAAGGGGATAGCATATGCTTGCGATATAAGTTTTTCCTTCAGAAAAATCCAACCTAGTACATTTAACGAGCCCTAGGAAGGAGGAACTCGAGCATCATCATTACGATGAAGTCCGATGTCATTAGTTTTTAACGAGTCTGACAAAGGAAGAACTCGGCGTCTTTTCATGTTTAGAGAGTTTGAAAAGATAGCAGAAAAGAAAACTCTAGCAGTCCCTTTTCGTAGATAGTCTCACAGATCCGAAAAGGTAGAAAACTATGTATGAGAGAACCTCCTAGTGGCGATAGGCTAGGGTATTTATTTTTTGTAAATAATCTATCCCAGCCCAAAAAAGGGGTAAACGTATACTGGTTAGACATCGTTTCACAGCCAATTTAACGAGCTCAAAACGACAAGCGACTCAGCAATATTTTCAATTTTAGAGAGTCAGAAAAGAGTTGAAAGATGACTCCAGTAGTGACTTTTTCATGTTTTTACCGAGTCCGAAAAAGTATAAAATGCAACTCGTCTTGTTGTCATAGTCACACGAAAACCTGTCACTACACAAAAAGCAAGTGTAAAACCCATTTTCGACAAAACATAGTGAAATATTGGAAAAACAAGTCTCAAAACATAAATTTGATTTCGAAAATTTATAAATATGACCAAATAGTAAAAACATATTTACTTTTTACTTTTTACCTCTTGTGCAGAGCGATAGTGAGTTATTTCCCTGCAATCTTGCGGTGACGATTGTCGACAATCCAGTGCATCATTCCGAATCCTGTCTTTTCCAGGTAAGAGCCGCTTCCATTAGCTATGTTTTAAGAAATATTTCATAGATTTCCGTTGTGATTTGACATCCCTGAGGGGAGGATTTACAAATTTAGGGCTTCCGGGGTTGGCACGGGTATGAGGCACGGACCTGCGCCAATCGAGTTCTTTTTGCAAAGTGGTCGTGCCAGCTGGCATGACTATCATCAAAACAGTCACGCCAACCGCGCGACCTCATATTCCACTCAAATTGCACAAAAATTGAACCAATCAATTGAATTTTTGAATGCCCAAGGGATCTTATGATGTGCTTATGACCAATTTGATGCAGGTATAAAGCCACAATGGTGATTGAATGGAAAGAAAGGGAGCACAGTGAAGACGACGAATTGGCAATGGGGGATGAGCAATGCATGAATTCTCTTCGGAATTGTTGATTAAAGAAATTCTTCTTAACACCATGTCTCATTGCTCAGCCCAAATTGTTACAATATTTGATAAGTATCTGAGATGAGGACGAAGAGAACTTTAAGCTTCGAGATCAAATGCTTGAACTCTAAGTGTCCAATGTCTACTTCATCACTGGATTGTCCCACAGAGGACCAGTTCCAATTATGACAGGTACCAGGCCTTCTGGTGAGAATATGTTGATGGTTATGGAAAGAGTGTGCCCATGGGCACAAACAAGATTAGGTAGTGGTAAAGTTGACATTCACACTATTGCCAATCTAGCACTCAGAGTGGTGCTACATACTATTACACAGGTTGCAGGGTTGAAGGCCCCACACGAGGCTACCAAAACATAGCTCCTCCTGGCATTAGAATGTATGAAATCAACAGTATTTTATTAGGCCACAGCCGTAACCATGAATATCAAACGACAATTGACTAAATGTAAAAAGGTCAAACTGAAGTATTTTGGGTATGGGTCAATCTTGGTATCGTTAATCCTAGAACGACTACCTATCTTCTAGGGCCAGGGGGCGATATTCCTAGATCCACCTTTGAGAGAGCCATGGATGGCTCGATGGGCAGCATTGATGCCCAGAGCAGGAGGCAACCAACAAATGTCATGGCGGCCCGAGTTCTTCAGATGGCTCCGGTGACAATTAATCGTCGTAGAGGACTAGCCCTATGTCGGTACTAATTTCACAGGAGACCCATATCTTCTGCTCCCAGAAGGAGAGGACTGAGATGAGGAGCTGGGTAAGACTCTTTTCTATTTTTATGAATTTTATGATTTTTTTTCCTATACATGCATGTTCTAACAAATAATCTTATATGTATGCAAATGTTGGCCCAGAGACGCCCGCTGGGATGTCACCGATCGCGCAGAGGACCCCTCTCGCCTATGATCCTCAAGGTGAGGGGGGCAAGGGGAATGAGCTGGTTCAAAACTTAGAAGAAATCACCCATGGGATTATTGATTATGCTCGCCTAGCTAATGTCCTTATGTCTTATCAGAGGCACACCTTAGGGGTGCCTAGTCACCTTCATCGCTTACTGAGGCGATTGGTGCGGCCAGTAACATGCTACCATGAGCACCATGCTGATTAGTTTCCTAGGCTTTTCATATGCATATTTTTGAGAGACATGTTGTCTCCGGATGTAACAAAAATGTATATTTTCTTATTTTATATGATGCACACGCTGCAAAAATTCAACATATATATATATATATATATATATATATATATATTTCTGCATGGATATTTTTCACATATGATGATGTTTTTACAAGTTGCGTAAATGTCTATCTAATACCATGTTAGCTACTACATCTGTTAATGCATTCATTCATCTGGGTATATGCTGATATGTGATGTAATAAAAATTTCTTTCCAGTAAACGAATAAGTACATACAGTCTTAAAATGGATGGGTTCCTAACTGAATAATGACCATTGAGCTATAACACTACAAGCTGTGAGTCCAGATATACAATTAATTCATGAATACCGAGGTTAAGGGCCTCATTTAATAATTCCAAAATGACACTATATTCTGCAACATTATTTGTAGCAGGCCCTAGACAAACACCTTGTAAATTAACTAACTCACCAGTAGGATTGTAGATTATCTAGGCTGCCGAAGATAGATTCCTGGTACTGCGGGAGGCACCAACCGCGAAACCAACATAAGGAGTAATAGACATCTGAAAAATCAGGAAGACCCAATCAGCAGAAAATGCTTACAAAGCACACCACACCAAATATATTATTTTTTCACAAGATTAAAAGCACAAATGAAAACTATGCTTGAAGAGAAATAGGCATACCCCCCAGCATGATGACTCAATTCGAGGTGTACATGCCCCCCAAGCTTCAGTCCATAGGAAATGGAGTGAAGATTCAAAACACAAGAGATTCGATCAAAATCAAACAAAATTCGAATTGAACGGGATCGTGTTTCATTATTTTAATGAGTTTGACACACTTAAAAGAACTGTCCTCATAACGGCTTATTTCATTGTTTAGGGAGCTTGACACAAGAAGAGGAACTATGCTCCGACGAGCTCAAAGGAGTAGGTTCAGGAGGGGGATAACCAGATACAAAACACTTGAGACAATCAGACATTGCCCCCAGGCTCGGCATGAACAAGGAACGATGATGTCCATCTCTCCACAGAAGATCTTCGATAAACATAGTCTCCAGCATAGCTTTTTCAGACGGAAAAATTTCTCTCAAAGAATCGGGTGAATCTGCATCGTCGAGCCAAGGGGATTGAGAATAAACATTAAGAGCCATGCTCAAAGGAGAATTTTCAGTAGGAGGACGATCTTATGCAGCAACGATCTTGCAATAATTGATTTCAACTGGGGTCAAAGGCATCGATTATCCAAAAGAGGCAACCTGTTCAGGAGAAGGGATGATCCATGGGTCATCTGACCTAGAGATCATGTTGACTTGAACAGTGTTCGGTGGTGGAATGGGAAAAATACCCATGAGAACGGGGTCCTTGAAAAGACCAGGTCCTACGGTATCAGGGGGATTAGGAATTTGATCCACGTATGGCACGTTGTTCTCAGAGGAGGAGGTAAAGAAAGACAACTGATCAATAGTAATAATCTTTCCCTCATGTGGAAACTTCAAAAGTCGAAAGAGGGTGGACGGAACGCACAACATGGCGTGGGTCCAACTGCGATCGAGTAGAAAATTGTAGTTGAGTTTGGCATCAACAACTTCCACTTCAACGTTGACTATTTTACCTTGCAATGTGATTGGTAGACTCGCGAGAACACCCAAGGGTTTTGATTCCCTTCCATTGAATGCCTTGAGGGCATTGGGAGATGAAGTGAGAGATGGAGAGCCGATGGATTTCCGGCAATAAGATAACATAATGCAGGTAGAGGCACCTTCATCTAGAACGGATCTGTGAATATCGAGGTTGTTGATGCCAACTTGTATAACATGGGAAATCTGGTGTGGAATTCGAGGGACGAAATTATCTAGATCGAAGGTGAGAAGGCTAGAATCAGCAGGATCAATTCCGCCGATTGCAGATAGCATAGCTTTCCGTTGAGATGGGAAACCTTGAAGCACTTCCAACGTAGACATTGCAGAGGGCACCTGTGCCAAATCCTCAACAATGTTGTTATGCTAATCAGCACGGGCATTTGGATTATAGGAAGACTTTCGGAGAACACCTTTGGAAGGTGGCCGTATAATGGGTTCAGCACTGGGCTTCTCAATTTCTAAAGGACCAGAGGTAGGTGGGGGAGGCGGGCCATCAACGACTTCCTTCCCAGCTGCCTAGCATGATCTGGAAAAATCCTTCAATCAAGTAGCAATAGAAACAGGTGCAACACCATTCATCATGAAAACTTGAGACCCAAACGGTGCAGATGGTGAAGGATGCTCGACCATATGGGTCACATGAGATGGAAAAGGTTCTTTAAGAACTTCTGGAGTTCCCCTAGAGCCTTTAAGAAGTTGACTAACCTCGAATCGTCGGGGACAATATTTTTTGTAGTGGTCTTCATCGCAGATCAGGCAAGGGTACTTGGGTTTTCATTGCGAACCATCATCAGCACATGGTTTGGAGGATTCTGGTTTCGGGGCATCGAATTTGGCTTTGCCTTTGCCCTTCTTCTTCCCTTTGGAAGCCTTGTCCATAGGATTGGCCTAAACGACATTGACCTCCGCGGTCTTACCAGAATTTGGAGTACTGGGAAGAGTATAATTTTTGGAAGAATTCAATTTTTGCTTCCCATTAGAAGACTTATGAGAAGTCTGAGAGACGGAACCAATAACACCGTCAACCGATGGGGTAGCTGGTGCTTTAGAGATCCCTGGCTGCAGGGCATTAGTCAAGATATCATATAACGTGCTGGACTGAGAGTACACTAAATCGAGGTACTGGGCACAAGCAATGGCTTGTTCCTTGGTTACACATGCCCCCATAGCAATGTCCTATGCAATCTTGCTGAAAAAGGAGGTAGTGAACCAGTGAGTTAGAAGATAATCAGGAATGTCAAACTTGATCAGACGACGACAATGTCTCCACTCATGAATATGATCTAAAATAAGAGTGGCTTTATCCTATTTCAAAGATGTCATGAGATGCGTCCTGGCTTCATAATGAATTGGTAACTAGAAATGTGTCAGGAATGCCATAGCTAGAGTATTAAATTCATGAAAAATACCACAGGGTAGTTCTATATACCATTTAGTAGCAGCACCAGTGAGAGTGAGCTAGAAAATACGTATATGGATCGAGTCATCTATCCAAGAGTTCAAAGAACACCAAAAATGGTAGGTCATGACATGTGCTTGGGGGTATTCTCTAGATTTACCTTCAAATTTGGGACAGTCACCAAGTACCTTCATCGGAACCGAAGGCCAATATGGATTATGAAGAATGGGATCATTGGTCAACTTGGATACATTCGGTAATTCCAACGTGGCGAGAAAAGGTAACTGAGGATTAAAAGGCATGCCAGGTCCCTGATAAGGACCTGTACCTGTACTCCAACCTGGTTGAGCATAATTTTTCCCCCATTGGTTTTTTCCTGGAGGATTCTGACCATAGGGGGTATAAGCCATATAATTGGGTTGATACGGCTGCTGAAAACTAGGATACGGGGGTTGATAACCAAGGTACTGACCCTGATTATATGTGGATCCCGTTTGAGCAGTGTATGGATTTGACTATGGAGTATAAGTATAGCCTGGCTGTTGAAGGTAATAACCAAAACCTTGGGGTGGATTGTAAACCAATTGAGACTGACCTTGAAGGTAATAGCTGCCTTGGGGTTGAACGGGCTGCTAGTAAGTGGGACCCTACTGAGTCTGATAAGTCGGGCACACAAGTGGGTTCGGCTGTGGAATAGAATAGATCGGATGTTGAGCAGGGTTAACAGGTTGTGCAGGTTGTCTTGGTTGAACAGGTTGACCTGGCTATGCAGGTTGCCCTGGTTGAACAGGTTGGCCTGACTGAGCAGGTTGTCCTGGTTGAACAGGTTTACCTAGCTGTGCAGGTTTCCCTGGTTGAAAAAGTTGGCCTGGCTAAACAGGTTGTCCTGGTTGAACAGGTTGACCCGGTTGGTGAAGGACACCAGGCTGCCCCAACTAAGAGGGTTGGCCTGATGGCGGGAGAGGGCCAAGTTGTGCCTGATAACCAGGTTGACCTGTGACAGGACCATAAGATGGCCCTAGTTGTGTAACATTTTGACCAATTGGAAAATGAGGTTACAAGGTTGCACCAATGGTTGGAAAGGATGGGTTTGCCCCCCAGGACCGTACAACGGTCCAGGTTGATACCCTGGTTTCCCTGTGGATCCTTGAGGTTGCCCTTGCTAGACCAGAGGGTGAGGCTGTAGAGGATGACCTTGAGGGTTGTAAGACTACCCTTGCGGACCGTACAACAATTCCTGTTGGCTCGAAGGTTTTCCTTGTAAGGGTTGTCCTTGTGGGTCATATAGATAACTAGGCTGGGCCGAAGGTTGTCCCTTGAAGGGTTTTCCTTGTTGATTAGAAATTTGCCCAGCGTGGGCAGATAGAAAATTGTTAATATAATGATAAGCCTCAGGAGCAGGAAAATGAAGGGGGTTGCCCTGCTCATGATATTGATATGGAAATATGTAAATCAAGGCACCATCCAGTCCATAATGGGAAAATTAAGGACAGATGAGATCTTGAGAGGACTGACCAACCTCTGAGTTTGACAATTGTAAATACAACTGATACTCCTCGGGAGAAATATTCTCAGGAATAGCAGAAGCTATATAAACATCTTCAGGAACTGACAAGGTCCTAGCTGACTAAGTAGTGACAGTAGGCATAGACGCAGCCATGTAGACAGTAGGTCTAACAGGTACCGATGTGACGAAAGGAGATGTCGTGAGAGGTGTCGATGGCAACATCCCTAACGAGGGAATAGTCGGCCTCGTGGATAGAGTCAATATTCCCATAGAGGCAACAATGACCATGACCTAACTTAAAGACCTATATCCTGCTAGGAACGAAGGAATAGGTGAAGACATAATAGAGGGTTTGAGGATGTCTTCGGGAAAAACCTGGTAATCTTTACCAGAAGTAGGAATTCCCTCGCTAGGAGAAGGACTGGGTGAGTCCATATCTGATCCTGCCGTAATATCTTCTAAAAGACGACAAGGACTAGGAGGTATAATAGCAACCAAGAAAGGTGATCCCAATGTAAGAGGAGGGAAGTGTTCCCCTACTCCAAATCCAAACCAAACATTGGACAAGGGCCAATTGAAGTCAACTAGTCCTCCAAAGGGAAGTTCAGATATAACCGGTCCCCCATCGAGAAACTTAGATACAATATGCCACTGATACTCAGCAGAGGACTGAAAGACCTCTGATGAATCTTCTGTGTAAGGGCTACTAGTAGACGAAACTGAGGGTTCCGCCACTGTGACTGTAATGAAAAGAGGAAGAGATGAGAACAAAGACACATGGGAAAAACCAAGGCAAACAACAACAGGCCAAAAAATCAATCTCTAAATGGGTGTGTGATCGTAAGAGATTAATTTTACCACATTGAAACTGGAAATTTTATTGTTTCATGTTTTAAGAGTCTAGAAACGAGTAAAAGGTGACTCTATCACTTTCAATTTGGAAACAAGCATGAAAGGAGAAGCGCTTGATGATCTTTTCAAATTTAGTGATTTAGTAAAGATCAAAATGACTACTCTGGTAATCTAAGAAAATGGGTGTACCATATATCCATGAACTACCATATACACCTTGGTAAAAATGAAAGAGAAATCAACCAAGGATTTGATGTACGTGCAGGTAATCTCCCTGAATGCTGTGTCCGGTGTATCACGGGTAAAAGGTGGTAGACTCGGCTTCCTACAGATAAAGGATTGCAACCTAATGGGGTCTCCCTTTATATATGCGACGGTATGGGGAACACAAGTCCATAATAGCGCTGTCTAAAGCTAGATGGTGAAAAACAGCTACTAGGTTTAACGACATCACTAGCCTAGACCTCTAGATATTCTGTTAATGTTTCAATGTTGCCTTAGGTTAATTCAGTAAATTTTAGAGTTAATCTTCAATTTACGTTTCAATTTCCAGGCCCTATCAAATGTTGGATCTCTATAAAAACTATAAATGCTAACTACATGTCACAAAACATCATTCTGTTTAATGAAGAGCTATCTACGGGAGATTTGAGATCTTTTCAAATGACAACAAAACAAAAGGCACAAAAACATCCACTACTGTTTGTTAGCCACCTATATATTCTTTCATACCCAATGGTGCCTAAGCTTGTCTTTTAAACCTTCAAGAGATATTTCCCTTTGAAAACCTATCATATTTTGAAGCTTTTATGATAATTATTACCCTTTGGGCTAATCTTCACTGTTGTTTCACTATTATTCCTAAAGTACCTACTATTTACCAAATAAAAAACTGCTTTTAAGGCTCCATTTTTCATCATTTCACTCCTCCTTTTACTCATAAATAGTCCCATTTTTATCCTTCTTTCACTTCATAAAATCTCTCCATTTACCTTCATTTAACCTCTAAATCACCTTAACCCTCTTATAAACCTTCTATCTCCCTCTCATTTGGGTTAAAAATCCCTTCTTTCATTTACCGAAACCCCCATTTGGCCTTAAAAATCACTATTTTTGGGCCTACAAGCACTCTTCCTAAATACAAAGGCATTAAGCCCTTGAGGGCTTATTATCTCCTTTAGCCCCTTCCTCCATGTGTCCCAAAGCCTCACAAACAGACGCTAAAGGGTTTCAAAAACCTTTCGGAACTCAACTTTCCTTTTTTTTTCATTCTTGACATATATATTTTAAAATGAATATGGAGCGCTGATCTACACAAATCAAAAACCATCATGCCTTATCCTTTTGCCCGATCACCTTCCTGTCCCTTCTCCCCACTTCAAAATTCCCGCTTCATCTTTAAATATCCGTCGTTTGTCTTGAAGATCCAATAGCCAAGATCTTTTCCTGACCGTCCAAACTTACCCAACGCTCATCCACACCACGAAAAAATACCCCACATCATCGTGGACCTCGCTTACCTCTTAACCTTGAAAATTTCCCCGTCACATCCTTTCCACACCGTCTGATCTACCTTCGATGGTCCGATAGCTGATATTGCATTTCACAAAATTTTTGCGCCTAAACGTTAACGCCCAAAAATTTTGTGAAATGGGCGGTATTAGGAGGGACACATGTCAGATGCTGTATCAAATCACATTGTTTTAGAAAATACCGCTTACCCCGCATTTTATTTTTCGAAAATCACTGTCAGTTTTCCGCCAAAACACCGCCCCCCGCAATGTTGCTCCCGACTCGATCCTAGCCGTCGATCTCCGAAGATCAGACGATTTTGATTTAATCTCAACCCCCATTTATTTTCCACCTAACTTACTCCCAAATATTTTTCGTTTTTTATCTCATCCATCGATCTCTGAGATCGAACAACTCTCATTATATCGCGAACCTAATTCGTTTACCTTCATCCATTCTCCCTAGAAAATTCATCAAACAATCTCAACCGTTGATTGTTCTAATCCAATGACTCCTATTCTCTGTCACGCCCAAACTCCATCTACACCTGGTTAGCTGTTCTGCTATGATTTTTTCCTCCTATCACTACATTTTCCCATTTCGCACAGCTCCAAACCTCCTCCACCAAACCTCTGAATGCAATTAAACCATCATCCGTAGGTTTTGTTAACAATTTGTTGTGTTTTTTGCAGGATTTAATGCTAGTTTCTCTATGTATTTCCACAGTCACAGTCAGGTGACATTTTTGGCCCAGAATGATGATTCTGTGGCTTAAAATCAAAGAAGAAAGGATCTACAAGGTTTGAAATCCAAGTTTAATTTAAATGGATCACGATCCAGAGTTCAACAGAGACCCTGCAACTGCATAAAGCCACCTGTATAAACAAAGCAATAAAGGGTATCAGAATGAAGAAATTAATGATAAAGGGATTAAAGCCAAAGCTTAAATATCAGGTTTTTTCCACAAGTTAAAGAAATTAAGACAGTGTCAAAGAACAAAGACCCGAAGATGAAGATCAAGGCTAATTAAGCCTAAACACAGACCAAAAGCGAATTAGAAGTGTTTTAAGGTAAAACAGAGAAAAATATCAGTGAAAGAGGCCTTCACTGCCATATTAGAGGCTATTTATCCCATTCAGCTACTAAAGTGCCACCTGCAACACCAATAAATCAAATTAAGGCATAATTGTTGCCCAGTCAGAATATATTTGCCTAAAGACAGCTGAATAGTTATTTTAAGCAAAAGAACATATTTTAAATTTTCAGTAAAGTTATTGTAAAAGATAAAAATAGCCTTAAAGTCAATCTTTTCATCCACTAAGCTTAAAAAGCAGAAAACAGAGTTATGAGACAAAGTTCTAAATTGGATGCTTTCTTGCCTTAGGCCTTGCATGGTTTTCCAGGCTAGGAGTTGCATTTAACATAGCATTAATGATATTCAAGTCCCAGAACTCTTCCACCTCCTCATTCCTTCTATAAATAATTCTGAAGAAGATGAGAAGTTGCTGGTTGGTCACTAGTTGTAATACTGAAACTCTCTGAAATAATACATAGTCTGTTTGAAGTTGAAGAAGAAATTGAAGTCTTGGAAGCTTGATGATGTTTTGACATGCTTGTTCTTGAGAAGGATCTATCATTGGATCCCTGAGCTTGGTTGTTGGTGATGTATTCTGAACTGTCTATTGTTTTTCCTGTTTTCATTATGTTTCATAAATTCTTACTACAGTAGGATGAAAAGTTTAGGATAAGAAATTACTCCTGGAAGCACCTTAGACCTATTTATCCTTCATTGTTTTATGTTTTCTTCTACTGAGGTATTTTAGAGTCTTTAATATTTCTCTTTAGTCCTCATGCTTGTTTATTTCTCTAATAGTTCAAATAGTTGGTTCTAGCATGATTTATGGTTTTCCCTACTTGTCTGCTGCTACTTGAAAACTATTTTTGAAGTCTCCCTTTGAAGTACCATTGTTTATAGTTAGCCAAGGAGGTATGTTTTGATCATACCCTTTGTACCTACTTGAGAAATTGTTTTAAAGGTTTTTATAGTTGTGATTATAGATGTGTTAGGTGTTCCCTCTTATATAACTGCAATTATCAGTGAATCTTTTATGTTTTTTAAGTCATTTGAAATAAAATCTTTGAGGAAATAGGATGTGCTCCCGAATCTTAGATTTCATTTTAGAATTTGTCTTGAAGTCATGATTTGCTTAAAGTGTGGTTTGTAGAATTCATGGTTAGCCCTGTCTATCAAATACCTCTTTATGTTCAAGTTATGTTTTTAAGTTCCCTTTTGTTGAGAATTCAATTTCTCTTTCCAAACCATTAATGTCCGTCTCATTCAAAAAACTAAAGGATCCTGTGGCCAAGTTAGATTTTCCCTCTGATATCCCATATCCATTGATGAGCTTGTCATAAACCTCCTCTTGACTCCATTTCCCAATGAACCTGACACTTCTTATTTCTATCTATACTACCTATACCTTTCATGTTATGTTGTACCAATTCAACCAAACAAAAAAACAAACCAAACAAACACTTGCACTTAATAACTAGTCTAAAATCAATAATTAAAAGCAAACAAGATAAATCTTTGCAAAACAAGTAAATTTGAGAGATCCCTCTCTGAGAACAAGAGGACTAGATCTTGTAACTCTAAAGATTGGTTCTGACCTTGCCTTGTCTTTTGGTTAGCCAATATATCAAAACATAGGACCCCAACACTGTTTCCAATGCAAGCTAATGAAACTAGAAAACTTCTCTCTTAGAGTTATATAACACTAGTAATGTGAAAGAGCTTTCAATTTTCACTAGGCTAATCAAAATGCAAAGAAATTTGTTTTTGTATTTTTCAATATTTTAGAGCAAATGCACTAAATGAATGAAAAAACAAATGAAGAAACCAATTCGAGAAATGACAGTGAGAGAGATGAAACAAAAAAGTTCACTCAATACAAACGCACACAATCAAGACCCATACTAATGACGAAATCCCTCAAATCGAATAAGAATCTTGAAAAAGACTCACACAAACCGTGTAATATAGGCTTGGAATGAGACAAAGAGAAACTTGAATGAAAGAGAGAACAATCATTCAACTATAGCAATGATATAATGGAATCCAACAAAATGAACTCAAAGAAGTGAAAACGCAGTCGACCAGGAAAGCAAGGACCCAATACTCCCACGAGAGGCTCAACACACTGAAGCACCTATAAACCCTAGGGCTAGAATGCAAAACTGATAGTAAAAGGGAAAACAACCGGAGGAAAAAGGCCAAACATAGTCAAAAAAGAATTCATGGCACTCAATCAATCAGAAAAATGACACCAGGACCAGAAATCAAGCTCAGAGAGCCCAAAAGAAAGCAAACCTTAACACCAAATAGAGTTGGTGCGCTTGTTTGGCTATAATCTACGGCAAAAAAGCATTGGTGCAGGGGCCTAAATAGCAACTAGTGCCAGTTGGTGCGAATGTCAAGAGCTAAACCACGCTAATCAAGTTTACCATTGGAAAAAATGAAAAAGGACAAACAAAGACTGGATCAGGTCTTTTGGGGGATGAATAGGGGTTTGACACCAAAGGAGGTGAACCAGAAGAGCAAATAAATCAATCAAAAGTTAAAAACAACCAAAATAGGAAAGACTAACTCCAACTAACTCCCCAGTGGAGTCGCCAGTTTGTTGAGGAGGTAAATCCCCTGTGGAGACAGATGCGATCCCACTAGCCCAGATCAGGTATAGCAACAATCAAGTCACGCAATGATGTTGGTTCCTAGTTACAAAAAGACAAAGATCGCGTTAAGTTGCCTACCTCAAATCCCACATAGTTGTCGTTGAAGAAATGATTATGTTTCCCATCCCTCGCTTGACAGATCAAAATCCTTCCATTCGACATGTTTGAACACCTATACACATGCAAGGAAACGATGACATGCAACGTAAAATCTAAAGCATGTAACCATAGATCAGTCAAGGAGGATATAATTCATTGCATTACATAAAGAAATGAACACATGAATGGAACCATAATCAGAGTCGCTTATATTATAAATGACAAAAGGGAGATTACAACCAAATTCTCTGACACTATGATCTTCCTTCAGCGGGGCTTGCAGCAGAGCGTGTCTCAACAAAGCCTATCAGGAATCTGGACGAAGCTCTCTCTCTTACGAGATTCTCTTGGCTTGGCTCTCAATAGTTACCCGCCTATAGTTTCCTTCCTACAAGTTCAGCTAGCTTGCTAATGGATAGGGCAAGCTTTTACAGATGGAGGAAAGGAATTTTGGATCCCTATAATCATGGGATAGGCTCTATCTCTTAGGAAGGTTCCATGATAGGTGGAAAACCACTTCCTATACATGGAGATCTAGAGCCAAACCACCCAACTCCTTTTGATGATTCATTTAGGAGTTTGTTAGAATCAAACTTCCGCCACTTATTTTTTTTAAAACATCCCTTAATAAGCTTGGGGCAAGTGAAACACAGGGATAGAGCACCAGTTGGCACGCCCTCTAGAGTGGATTTCCCCCATTGGCGCGAGGGATGAACTGGCTAGTTGTGCCAAGGCTAAACATATATTTTTAGGGATTTTCAAAGGAAATTTTCTTTATGAGAATGTTTTTCCTTATGCAAGAGGATTCCATGAAGGTGGTTTTAGGACATTTTACTGTTCACAAGTCACAGGAATATGCCTCCAATGTAAGGGATGAGGGATTGTAGGGATGGTGACAAAATGTTGTGTAACAACTTTACCCTTAACCTTGACCTTAACCTTAACCTTGACCTTTACCTTAACCTTAACCTAACCTTAACCTTAACCTTAACCTTATCTTACCCTTAACCTAACCTTAACCTTAAATACTGTTACACCATTTTTTGGTCATCTAACCCATTATCGTTAGATGAACCCAAGTACACCATGTAAGACTAATTTTACGCCAAGTAAAATCACTTTCACCACATTTTTTTACATTCCCTGGTCATATTTAACCCAAAACAAGGTAATCAATTAAATAAATCATTATTTATTTAATTATTTCCTAAGAATAAGTTATTTAAATCACTATTTAAATACTATTCCTAGTTAAATTTGACTAAATCATTTTTAAATAATTAAATAAACCATTATTTATTTAATTATATTCCCCTCATCTCCTTTAAATAATAAATAAATCATTTATTTATTTTTTATTTATAAATAAAGGAATTGACCCAAGTCAAAAACCCTTTTCCCTCCAAAAAATATAATAAAATATTCCTAAAGGGTGATTCTAGAATGTGATTAATAATATTTTATTCATGCACCGAGTTATAGAACACCCCAATATTTTGTTATAAATAGAAGGTTTTTCTCCATTCATTAATCACCTCCATTGCATTGGATCACACTAGATCTACTTTTGGTCACCAATTTCATTTGTTTGCATTTTGAACTCCCATTGAGTTCCATGTTTCTTAGGGTTTTCCACATTAACCAAAGAGAGGAATTTTAGATCTGAAACACTGAGGACTTCCAAGAACCCATCCCACTGAGGAGAACTGGAAAAAACCTTTCTTGTTTTCCTCTCAGGTGCCCCATTCATTGATATAATATAAAATTATTTTTATACATTGTTCTTGTCTTGTTCATTGGATGCATGGAGCCATTTTACATTTTATCTGCTTAATGTCTTTTATGATTAGATCTAATTTTATGCAGCAAACTTAAAGATATTTTGCAGCCATATTTGATGTTAGGGCTACTTGATATGCATAGCTAAAGTGATCTTTTATGACGAAATAATCACACTAACAATTGGCGACTCCATACGGGTTTTCTTTTGCGACCACTGTCGTTTTCTATCTTCCTGCATATTCAGCTGTTTCAGACCCTAGGGTTTCCTTTCCATTTTTTATTTTTTCTTTTTTTTTTCCATTTTTTATGCTAGTTTTCCTCTCCAAAAACCTCAAACATTCAAAATTATAACTACCTGTGTTTCTGGCCTTTTTGCGCAGGTGACCGACATCAGCCGCTGCTGAGACGACAAAATTTTCTGAAATCTGCCGCCGCCAGACCCGGATCTGCAGGTCACACTTATCAGCCCAAAAAGTGTGACCTGGCCTTGAGGTCACACTTTTCTACCCTAAATCTGCGACCTGACCTGAAAACAGGCCCAAACCTGCGACCTGCAACTTTTTCTGCAATCTGCCAACACTTTTTCTGGGTTTCACTGAAGCTTCTATCAAGGTTTTCCAGCCTCTGTCTCCACCTGTTCAGACCTGTTGCTGATCTATTTCACTCACCTAAGTGGGACTCTTGCCCCTTATGGCTTTAGTTCCCTCCACTTTTCATGGGAGAGTTTGTTGCTGTTTTCAGACGTCTGAATTTCCAGAAGTTTTCAGCCTGATTTCCGATCTGATACCTCCTATTCAGATCCTCACAGGTCAACTTTTCTTCCCTTTCTATACACTGCCTTTCACTTTTTTTGGGTTCATCTCTATAGTCACCCCTTTGAACCCCTCTTTTTGGCTGATCTCCTATCTTCTAGTAGCAACCTTTCCCCTGCTTCTTTGCTTCTTTCTGCACCACTTTCCAGTAGATTTCTCCATTAGATCCCAGTCCCTCCGGACCTTAGATCTATTAGTCTCTTGTTAGCATGCTCTGCCCCTTCTAGACTATTTTTGAGAAACCCACCTTCTTGGGTTCGATTGTTGCCTTTTTAGTTGCTAATTTTCTGTTCTTTCAGTTTTATTTACTGCAGATTTCTTTTCCATTATGTAGCACACTTTTTTTGCTCTCAAAACGTCTGGGTTTAATCAATTAAAATTAACACACGCCACACACTGACCCTAAGTGAAGAAGAGCCTAGTTAACACTACCTATCAAAGACTCTAAAATTAATCGACACTGCACCTCCTTGCCCTTGTCACGTCTTGCTTTTGCACCTTGCTACCCTTGTCAGTATTTCTTCTTCCCATCATCATTACGCCTCCAAGACGTTTCTCCCGGTGACTTCTTGGCCTTCACCCTCAGTTTCCGGTTGGTCGACTTCCTCCTTCCTGTCATCATCGAGTAAGTCCTCCCCTGAGTCCACACTCTGACTCTTCCTCTAATTGTTTGGGTTCTCCCCATCATTCTGGTTCTCCCCCCTCTACCTCCACCATGTCTAGTTCTGGACCTAGCCCTAACCCCAGTTCTACTGCTGGGTCCACTTCCAGTGGAACCAATACGGGACCTACCTCGACTACCCCATTACTTTCGTATATGGCCGGCCTCAGTCTCCTCAGCTTCAATCAGCTTATCAATGATCCTATCTGCCACGATGTCAGTTGGCCTGCTATGCCAACCAAGCTCCCCTCTGACATTCCCAAATTCGAAGGCCTTGCTAGTGAAGATCCCTCCAATCATATCCGATCTTTCCACATGTGGTGATCCTCTGATTCCATCACCGATGACTCCATCCATCTTCGTTTATTCCAACGTACCCTTACTGGTGAGGCATCCAAATGGTATGTTGATCAAGCCACCTCTTCCCATACCACTTTTGCAACCATTGCCCAAGCCTTTTTGTCTTATTTCCAGCTCCCTCTCCGATACGACACTGGCACTGAACTATTGACCTCCTTTCAGCAATCCTCTTCAACACGTCTTTTCGCTCATGTCCAGGAGTGGCGAAGATGATGAAGCTTATGCCATGCTCCCCACTTTGAAGATCGAGTTTACATGGATTATTTCCTTCACTCTCTCTTACCTCCCATTGACAAAGATTTTTCCTCCCATTTCCCCCAAACCGAAGAAGCCACCCTTCAAATCGCCTTAAAATATGACCTTATCTATGCCCAGTTTGGTTATGTTTATACTATCCTTCCTGATCTCCCCAAGCCTGGGGGCACTAACGCCTCCGGGCCCTCTCACACTGCCGACGGTCTCATTGTAGCCATGTCTCACACCTCTGCTCCACCTCTTATGCCCTACGGTTTTCATCCTAGTGGGGCCAGCACCTCCAGCACCTTTCCCCATCCCGGTAACATGTATCCAGGATTTTGCATGCCTCCTCCTTTTTCCCACTCTCCTGCTTACCTCAATGTTGCCCATTCTCACCCTTACCCTTATCCACAGCCTGGTGTCCCAACTCCTCCAGCATTTGTACCTCCTGCTCCCTTGCCTCCTCCCTCCCCATAGCCACACTTACTACCCCCTCCAGGGCATGTATTTGTGCAACACAGCGCGACTACTCCTCCTCCTTCTCAACGACGGTAGAGAGGAAATTCATTCACCTTTGGTAATCGTGGACCCACTCCTTCTAGAATTGACCCGAACACCGCTACCCAGCCCCAGGGTTCCCAACCCAAGCAGGACAGGCTGCTTCGTACAAATAATCCCTGTTCATGTTGCGGTGTTTTCGGTCACTACACTCACGATTGTTCCCTTTTACCACATATGCGATAGATGTGGGAGTCTCAAGCCACCATTCGGGGACAACACTCCTCTTCCCCTGTCCCCCCCATTACTTCTACCTCTCAGCCCAGTGTGTTTACCGATCATTTCCCTTAACAAGGATTTGTGGCTACTCATGCCCCGACATCCACTCAACCTTCTCCTTCTGGTTCTTTTGATCACCAGATTCTTATGATGTCCTCTGACCAACCTCTCATTGTTGAACTTAACCTTCAAACTCGGTCTCGTTAATACTCTCTGCCTCCTGTACCATCTGTCTCTGAGTCCCCATCATCAACTTCTATAGAGCCTCTATCGACACCCAATGGTCCCTTACAAATCCCACCACCCAAAGTTGCGGTTCACACCAAAATTCCTAAGGGTCCATTACGTCGAAATGCTACCTCTGGTCGGGCTGCCCATTCCTACAACATAGTAGATGATCTGGGGCAATCTCTAGCTGCCATTTCAACACTGGAACTCCTCCAATTGTGTCCTTCTCAAAAGAAAGCTCTACTATCTACCGTGAGTTTTGTAGATCTTGCTGATGACCTCTTAATTTTTTTCGACGCCCGTCAGTCAGACCATCCCCCTCTTCCTCCTTCAGTCGTTTTCCAAATCCCAGTCAAAATACGAAATTCCAATGTCGCTCGATGTATTATTGATGAGGGTGCATCCACCTGTGTAATGTCCACTTCAGTTTGGAAACAACTCGGATCCCCTGAGCTGGCCCCTTTCACCATCACCCTCCGTGTGTGGGATGGCCATGCCTCCCAACCCATTGGTCTTTTTCGTAACTGCCCTATCACCCTTGCCGGTAAGACTGTCTGTGTCGACGTTGAAGTTATCGATGCCCCTTAACTAAAACATCCTTTTGGGATGTAGTTACACCTATGCCATGTCTGCCATCCCATCCGCAGTCCACCGCAAGATTTTTTTCCCTCATAATGGCAAGATCGTCACCATCGACCAGTTGTCGTATCATGAACCTAAATCTCAGACCTCACCTGAGTCCACCATTTCCACTGTCGCCAATAATAAAACTGTCGATTCCTTGACCAGTGTCTCCCCTGGCATCTACAAAGACTCCTCTTTTCTTGGCACCTTCCCCGGTCCCCCCCTCCTTCTATCTCTGATCCTAGCTCGGCGAATGTTTACATGATGCAATCGTCTCAGGCTGCCCTCCCACCCCCTACTCTGACTAGTCCGCAACCTCCCCCTCATCCAACTCACCCTACTCCTAGCCTTCCTCCTCAGCTGTTTCAAAATCTCCCACCGGGTCCTTCACCTCCCCCTCACACCTTGGAACCTTCTTATCCTCCCGCCTCGGTTCCCTCCAGACTCCCCCATTTAGAAACCATCCCTCCTGACCATTACTCCACCAGTCAAATCCCTTTCCTTGGCCCTCCCCCTGGCGTCTATTCAGTTCCTATCATGGCCACCCTTTCCCTACCTAATTTAACTTTGGGCATATCGGTATGGTACCTTACTCCTCCAACCGCAACCCCTCCCGGCCACCCTAAACCATACATTTTTGTGACACCAGTTCAACCGATTCTCGTTGCTCCTCCCACTGCTATGGTACCTCTAGCCCCGTCGCACGACCCTCCTCATGCTGAGACTGCTACGGGTAAGAAAAGAAAAACTCGTAGGGGGGAATTCAAAGATAAATCCACCGCTCCCGATCCTACCCTCCCTCCACCCACCAAGCCTTGCGCTTTGTGTGATGTTGTTGGTCACACCACCCATACTTGTCCTGAGTTGCCCTGTATCCAACCCATGGTCAAAGTCGTGTTCCTTGAATCGTCAGCCCCAGAAACCTCTGTCTCCTTTGTCCCCATAACCAAGAACCCAAAGGCCCTTCACACCAACAAACCTTGCACTTTATGTGGTGTCCATGGCCATTATTCTTACCATTGTCCTCAACTCATGCATTACCGCACCTCTTTAGAGGTCATTCGCGAGTATGAAGTGGAACAGCATCAATCTGCCTCGCCCATCCTTGCTCAGTATGCGTCAAGTTTACTCGAGGATACTCCAGCCACCATTGACATCCCTCCCCCTGATGTTTAGATGTTCGAAATCTGCTGCTCCTCTCTTGTACCTCTCATCATCCGACCAACCCTCAGCGTCCATCCCCTCCGTATCCACTCCACCTTTTTCATCTGATCCCCCTTCAGTGCCATTCTTGGGTTCTCCATGTTTTGACCATCTCTTTACGTTCTCTTCTGTCATCTCCCCTGATGACCCATTTCTTTGCCTTTCCACCATGAACGATGATCTTGGTCGCTTTGCAGCCTCTTGCGGTTTCCACCACCTTCCCCTCTCTTCACCTAACCCCGATACTCCCATCCGTCTCTATGATGTACATCACAACACAAGTCCCTAATATTCCCCACTTCTCTTATCTTGTGATGTTGTTCCCTCCACCCTCTCATCCACTCATTATATTGGTTACGCCGATGGTGCGAGTCGGTATTCCCGAAACCTCGCCTCAGCCGCGTGGGCCATCTTTACCCCTGTGCATACCCTTGTTCTTGCAAATGGGGTCTACATTGGCACCGCCACGAATAACCAGGCCGAGTATGATGCCGTTCGTGGTCTCTTAGCTGACGCTCTTTCCCATCGCATCCTCCATCTGCAAGTTTATTTAGATTCCCTGCTTATTGTCTTACAACTTAATGGCGTCTACCGTGTGCATAATCCCATATTTTTTAGAAAATATTTATGGGTGAGACTTTTGATACGGGAATTTAGATTTATTTCATTCAACCACATCCCTAGAAGTCAAAATCACTACGTAGATTAGATTACAAACCATGTTCTAGACTGGAATTTATCACACATAAGACAATAGCATCCACAAAATACACATAAAACTCATATATATATAACATGTATTTTAAAGTCCATATACTTTGAAACATATGACATGCCCATAGCATGTTAAAAAAACCCATTACTACAAAAATGGGGGGCGCCACTTGCCCCTACATCACTACTAGAAGGCACCATATGCCCCACATCTAGTCACTCTCTGGAGGATCCCGAGCCAACAGCTCTGCTCTCGCAGCTCGTAGATCACGCATCGTTTTCTCGACCATCGCCATGCGTTGCATGATCCCTCGCCATTCCGAGGGGAGCCCAATACATAGCTCTATGTATCGGTCGTCTAAATCCTGCCATCCATGCTTTGACACACCAGTCAGCAGTCCCTCACATCTACGACGGAGGTCCTCCACCAGTGCGGCCATCTCTTCGTTCTGTCCTGTCCTTGATCCACTTGCACCTGTAGCACCTGCTGCTGCTGGTCGTCCCATATATCCGACTGGTTTCACCGGAGCTATATCTGCATCCCAAATAATATAAGGATTAGTACCCTGAATACTAGCCACAAACTATAAAAAGGAACATAAAAGATTAGTTGCTTATCACTTACCATCCGGTCCCCATACTCGACCAGGTGGTAGCGGCAAGTCCGGATCTCCCCAATAACTCATCCCACTATATGATAGTCGTCTATGTATAACGGCATCTGGTCCCAATGGGAAAAGAACTCTAGTCGAAACACCCTCCTGACCGCACCTCCTCCTCCCCTACTCAGTATCTGTCCCCACCGATGCATCTGGGGCTCTCTCGGGCCCCCATCTGGCAACTGTATACAAGGTTGTAAGGTCGATATCTTCTCAAAGAAGAAAGAGCACAATGTTGTCCCATACACACAATCATGATTCATTTTCCGCTTACATAGCGACAACTATTGTTTCAATGACACCAACATCATCTGGGCCCACCCATAGTAGGTCCCCCCCAACACACTCTCTACAATCATCATCTGCCCTCCAGTGATGTGATGGAGCGCCTCACTACCTACGATCCGCAACACTGCCGCGGCCACTGCCCGGGTCTCCAACCTCTCTAGATCCCCAATGGATATCTGAGTCCCCTTGAATCAGACACTTGGTCGACAATGTCACTCAACAAACTCCATAATGTTACGCCCCCATGGTAACATTGGCTGCGTATTTCCCACCATCCCCAATGGTGGAAGACCAGTCAAGAAATAAAAATCCTGGACCATCAACTCGATCCTGTGCCCCTGCACTACAAACGCCTCCTGATCCGGATCCCAATAACTAATAATCTGGGCCAACAAGGGCTCTCCAGCCCTCATCAAAGGGTTCTCCAAAAATTTCAGAACCCCATGTCTAGCCAGTGCATGACAGACACCCCGATCCGCCTGGATCTTCGTCCGTAGTGTACCTAAATCTCTCTCTCTCCAGTTTATTCGTATATCTACCATACCTGCACAAAAACATCATTTTTTTCAGCCTCCAGATCAACAAAAATGTATTATCTTACACCAAAACATAATTTCAGTCCATAACAGCATTGAAACCTCCCACACCTAGCAGGTCGCACTTTTTGCGGCAAACCTGGGCCAGGTCGCACTTTTCAGGCCAAAACCTGTGTCCCAGGTCGCAGCTTTTGCCCCAAAAAGTGCGACACGACCGTAATGAGGAAGTAGGGGCAGTTTCTGGAATTTAAAACCTTAATCTACAACTTCAATCCATAAAAAAAAAAGCTTAGGATTAGGCCTCTTACTTGCAACTGACGGATTGCAATTCCAACGGTCGGTTTGTCCGCTACGATCGCCGCAAGATTTAGGGCCTTCTCTCCTCTCCACATTCACCACAGATACACAAGCCAATGAATTATTTTGGAGGGAAAACACCCTATTAGAAGAAAACCCTTGTTTTTTCTTTCGCCCACTGCGACCAAACCGTAGCCCCGTTTAACACACCGTCTGCACCATTGGAAAGCTCTCACCGAGAAATCAAATGGGTATCTGTCATTTTTTTATGTTTTGATACTTCACCAGGACAAATTTTGTCCACGAAGGGTCTGTTCACCTCTTCTCAAAATCGAATTTCTTCCCTTACGACACTTGTGCTTGGGGCACCACTTTGCCTCCTTACTCATCTCTGTTTGTGTTGATGTTCGTCATGAGATACCCTATTGTACTCATGATATTATGCTCCCCCATTGGACCTTTACTATGTGGCAGCACCATCGAGTCGCCCTTGGTTAGAGCATCCGAGTTGAGTCATCATCGCATTCATGGAATCTATCCCGAGTCCCTTTGTATCCCTCTATAGCCTCCATCCTTCATTTTTCAGTCCCTCTCTCGTGTCGCACATTATGGCCTTCAGTCCCACTGTCCCCTATCCCTCATGATATTGAGTCAGTCGTTGCCAAGCCATTCATGCCCTTTGTGCTCTAACAAGGGAAGTCGTACATCTGCTCCTCAGTATCCCTCATTCCATCATCATCATTAGTATCTATCTGTTCGTCACTCTACTATTTTCCCTTGTGCCTTAGTTGGGGTTCCCTTATTGCCTCACCTATGGTGGACCTACTTCTGTCGAAATCAGCTCATTTATTCCAGAAGCCAGGTCTAGGGGGCAGTGTACCTTGGTTCGAGCTCTTTTCATCATGATCGTGATCTATACACTTGATGGTTCAGTGATGCAGTAGCAGCTATTGGTGATACCCGGGTGTGTGTGAGATGTCTCAAACCTCAGGAGGGGGTGGCCTTGCAGGTAGCCCCCCACATACCCGTGTTAGGTCTCTGTAACAAGCAAGATTGGCAAAGTCCGATCATAGAGTTAACATCATTTCAACCAACTTTGGGATTCTAGGATCTAGCCCTCCTGAATCCGGAGAGGGATCTCTCCAATATGTACAAAGATGGATATTGTCTTTGAAAGCTTAGGGTAATGATATTAGGCTAGTTATGAGGTCCAAGGGTTTTGTTTGGTCTTTTCGGATGATTGAACATAATTGTTGTCTGAGGCAGAAAGATATATATGCAAATAGGTTCAAAGGTGAGAAGTTTCAAGCAAAAGAGTAAGCTTCGATCAAGAATAAAGATGATGGCAAGTTTTCAATCCATTGGGCTATGGAGTCATAAGAGGATTTAATTGAAACATTCAGGTTCAAGAGTGATCTATGGGGCAAGTCATCTATGCCTAAGGATCTCTTTAAGGCTTGATTTATGGAATGGAGTGGTACAATAAGAAAGGGAATGACAGATGCAGAACAAAGAGCAGCCCAGGATCTGGTAAGTACTTTGAAACTAGCCAGCCTTTGACCAAGCACTTGAGAAGAACATAGAAGCAAACTAGGATCTGGTAAGTACTTTGAAACTAGCCAGCCTTTGATACACTTCTAATAGAACACAGATTAAAAACGAAGGGAAACTTGAAGGCAACCTTTGGAGCAGAAACTAGTGGGCTAGGACTCACCCTGATCCTCTCCTAGTTCTTCTTTACTTAGTTACTTCCAAGACAATCACCAAGATAACACAGAATGGCCTAAGATCTGATAAGTACTTCGAAACTAGTCAGCTTTTGACACATCCTAAGGGAAACATTCAAATAGTTGGGCAAACAAGAAAGGGACTCAGGGCTAACCTTTGATTTCCTCAATTCATTCCTTACACAACATATATGAAAGTAACATTTAAAAATAACATTCAGCAGTGACGAAAAGATGAGGGAACGCCAACATCTCTGTACTTAGACTGAATTAAATCATTCTCAAATAACACAGCAGAAAGAAAACATTTAAATAAAGATTTCTCAGCCAGAGAAGGTTACTGATATACAACAGGCCCTAACACTGTTTAAACTATTCTTTACAGTGGAAAATGAAACAAATTGAAAACAGAAACAAAACACAAGTTACAGTGAGAATAACATCACCATCAACATAGACCAGGATCCCATAAATCAGCTTGTATTGATTGCTTCAAACCGGTTACAATCTTCAAATCCAATGTTTTAATCCATCTCTTTTCACAATCTAACCTATCTGTTACAAGCAGAGCTCCAAGAGCCTATGAAACCACTATTTACAGTCAAGAGTTTTCCACTCAGAAACAGCTACAACACTTCAGCAGTTACATTGACAACCAACTAATCCAACCCCTCACTCATCTTCTTCTGGAGTACTTATAGAAGGATGAGGAGGTGAGATCTAACAAAAAGATCTCAAATACAATTAATGCAGAATTAATGTCTTCCTGGCCTGAGAGGCTCGATGAAGAATTTATACAGGTGTTCCACTGCATTAATGCGCTTATACTTATGAAGTAAGCTCGGAAGGAGCTTTTGTTGACATTTGAGGCTCTGCGTACTATTAGGGTTACTCTGCAAACATTCTGTCATTAAATCTGGTGCAGAAATAACTTCTTTGGTTGTTCCGAGGCATAATATCTGGTCTTGTTCAATAAATTCATCCTCTGATTGAGCATTCTGAGGCAATAGGTGGCACTACGGTGGTTGAGGAATCAATTTGCCTCAAAGTATGGCGGTGGAGGCAATATGTCTGATGAACACTTTTAGGTTTTTCTTTAACCTGTGTTCTAAGCCGGGGATTTAGGCTTTTGATAACCGTCTTAGTCGTAATCCTCGCCAATCTATCCACAAAACTGCTGCTCTGGTTCATTCTGTCTTCAAAATCTGATACTCTTCTCCGCGTTGATGTTGACGGCATTCTTCAGGCTTTACAGGGATGCGTAGCAACCAAGGCTCATGAAACCTTGTTGATATCATTGTTCTTCACCCTGCGGTTGATTCTCTGGATTAATCAGAAGGACGGGAGTCGTCACCCTCAACCTTTAGATTTTCACTAAAACACGACGAAAGAACCTTAAAACCTGCAAAATTCAATAAAAATGAGAAAATCCTGCGTTATATGGGCAACCTGCATCGGAGGGCGTGCGGAAAAATGGAGCAATCGAAGCCGTTGATCGTATTGCGATCAACGGTCAGGGGCGTTTTGAAAAGTCAGCGGAGAAAAAGGGATTTTGTACAATGGAATCGGGAGGATGAATGAGAACCGTTGATCCGCGGAGATCGACGGCGGAGATCGAATTTTGAACGCGCCGGGGGAAAATTCAACAGGCAGGGAAATCCGTTAAAAGCCGGGCAGAAAAGGCGATTAGCAACCGTCGGATGGGAGGGCCCAGATCCGACGGCAGAGGTGAATCCCACTGCGGGGTGATGGGACGATAGATAACGCGCGAGCGAGGTGGAAGGACGGCGGTTTTGGGAATGGGGTGGAGGACACGTGTCGGCCAGCGTGTGGAATCGCTGGCCGACGGGATAAAACCGCCATTCGACGAAAGGTGGTGCGGGATGTATACCATGGTTTTTGGAAACGAGCGCGGGGGAAGAGAGGTCCACCAGGTGTGGGGTACTCCGCTCCGTCAGATCTGGGGAGCAGATCGACGGCTGGGAAGACTCGGGGCAATAAAATACGTGGTTTCATATTTCACACCCAAACCTTATAAAAGATGGGTTTTTGAACGTTTCAAAGGAAAAGGGCGAAGTGGGGACCATGCTTCGGTTTGGCGCCTCTGGACTTGAGCGGCCGGTCGTGGCGCTCCGGCATGTGGAGGTAGATAAGGCAGGGGCTTAGCCCAAGGGGCTAGAAACCAGCACACAAAAAATAGGCGTTTTTATATGATTTTCAATGTCTTTTGAAAAAGGAAAAAGGTTCCGATAGGCCAAAAGGTGGGTTTTTAACCTTAGGAAATGAGATTAATGAGGGGATAAGGAATAACGTATGGTTTAGTGGGGTTTTTGTGGATGGAAGGAAACTGAAGAAATGAAGGTGAGATGGAAGCAAGGGAGGGGAAAAAGGAGGACGATGCAGCAATATCTGATTTGGATTTTTATGGAATATCAGAGGCCGGGAGACAGAATTGTATGAAGATCTAACCAGAAGTTTATGATTTTACCAACAGACTTCAAGCACCAACAAGTTCAGGCCTGAATTTGTTTCTTGAAAGCTGCAAAGAATATTTAGCCACCAGCTGATATAATTGGAAAATATAGGTGGCTAACAGTGGCTCCACTTGGGGATGGTGCCTTCTTGAAGGCATCAAGAATTCAGACTTGATTTCTCTGGGATGCTGACTGGTGCTTGACCCTTTGCTTGCTCTTGCTTTCCTTTGACAAATAATATTAGTCATGAGAGAAAAATGAATTTCATCAATACAACTTCTACCTACCCCAATCCTACTGATCTAACATTTTTTCTTCATCAGAGTGCACTTGGATTGGCAAACTGTATTCACAATATTTTATTCTTTTGAAAACAGGAAATCTAATCTATTTCTACTCCTTATTTCTCCCCGAACTCAGATTAAACAGTTGAGTTCAGATGTTTCTCTACCTAGTCTACTGTTTGTTGGGATTAAACAGTCCAACAAACTTTCATTCTCTAAATTCTACAACAGAAATTTAAAAATAGTCAAGTCAAGATTGAGCTGTTTGACTTGCTATGATCTATGGCATAAAGAGAAGCTGCACATAGATTATTATTTGCAGAAAATCAAAACAGAAGGCTTAAGATCTGAAAGTTTATTATTATGGCCTTCTCTTATCTTCACAGCTCTGTTTTTCCTTTTCAGTGAGCTATCTTTATGTTTCCTCTGGTTCAAGTTTTGAGCGAATTAGAACCAGGTCTTCTCTTTTACGGCTCAGAAAGTAAAATAGTTTTGAGTCATTCTTTTCTTGGAAATTTTGGTTCAGATTTTGATTTGGTTTGAACCTTAATTTCTACCCTAATCTAGCTACTGATTTAGTCAAGATTAAACAGTTTGACAAATCAAATTCGCTACCCTATCAACAGAAAATTGAAAGCTAATTAGCCAAGATTAAACAGTTTGACTAATTAGAATTGTGTTTCAAGGAGTGGCATTTAAGCTTGCACACTTTCAGATTTATTTCTCTTTTTGGCATGGGGCTGTGCCTTTCTTGTTTTTCATTTCTGCCCTCTTTTCTTTCTTTCTTTGTTTTTGTATTTTTGAATTCTTGATTTTTCTCCAAAGTAGAAAACAACAACTAACTACATGCTCAGAACTGAGCTTTATTGACATTCCTATCTAACCTATTCTAAACATGGAGTATTTACATATTCATATGATACAAAAGTGCCAATGCAGCCAGCTGAGTAATGTCAAGAAGAAGTAGTAACTCTGGCTGCTTGTCAGAGGTATCCATAGAACATATTGAAGGTTAACCTTCAATGTCAATGCTATCACAGAAGGTGACAGCTTTTCATGTCTTTGGCTCTTGCAAAGGGTCAATGCTTGATAATTTGAGCCAGTCGGGATTTCCACATACTCTTCCATAGGATCAACAAATAAAAGATGAAGATTCTCTTCCTTTTGATTCTCCACAATTGGTAGATCATCTACTTCTAAGACATCAGCTTTGAAGACTATCTCTTCAGTATGTAGCTTGTAAGTATCATCATTCTTAACCTGCAAAATAACAAATAATGAAATATCTTCTTTCTTTGAATCTATGCTTGCTTCTGATATAAATTCAGGCTCTTTAAATGACAGACTAATATCAGTGAAGGGAGAAGTTTCTTCTTGAGAAGATGATATATCCACAGCAGGATAGTCTTCTATTTGTTTTTCTCCTTCATCTTCATCATCCTCTGAACTGGAGGACTCATCATATTTAACAGTGTTGTCCTCTGGTAACCCTGGTATGCTTGTATTCAGTGGATTAATTTGTATGAAAAGGTTATTATATTCTTGAGCAGGGGAGTATTTAAAGGTTTCCTCTTTTTCAAGAGAAAGCTCCTTTTGCTCAAAAATTTCTTTATTGCTCTTCTCTTCACCTTCTGAGTTGAAAGGCTGCTGATTTCCAATTATGTGAAAGCCATTAGTGATGGATTGAAATGGATGTTTTTGGCTTTCAAGTTGGTGATGGTGAAAATGATAACACCAATCAAACGCTGGTTGCCCTGCATGATTAGTTTTTTCTTGGAACTCATCATCATCATCATCAGACTGATCGAAATTTGGAAAATCATCTGAATAAACAATTTTGTCAGTCGAACATATTGGGTCATCAGTTTGCTTTTCTTCTAACTGATCTACAAGATAACTTTCTAAATCTATAAAACAAAGTTCTTTATGTGAATGGGTAAGAGTGTTTGTTTCGCAAAAAATTTCAGAGACTAACTGTTTATAAATAGTCTGATCTATCTCTTTTTCTGTCAAAGGGAAGGATGTTTCTATGTTCCTTTGAACAGGAGTACAGCAGTTCTCTGTCTCTTGTGAAGAATGATTTTGAGGCTGGATGTCTTCTTGAGCCTCGGCTATAAGGGATGATGAATCAATATTTGAGTTTTCAGGGATATCTTGAGGAATGTTTTTTACTGCTTGGATCATCTTTTCCTCAACTGATTCATCTATGTTTTTAAAAATTTTCAATAGGATATTAAACTCATGAATGGCTGTTAAAAGATCTTTAGGATGGATCTCTTCCAAAGCTTCCTCATTATCTATAATGTGTTGGGTGATGTTTTGTGATGGATCATAATATATTGCACCCCATGATAATGACGTAGCGTTTTCTTCATAGGTCTCATAGAACAAATATTCAAGGTCTCTTAAGGAAAACAAACTACTAGATCTTAAGCATTCATACCAATCCCTAGCTTTTCCTTCTAATGTTAACATGAACATTTTCATTAGGCAGTCTTCATGCCATTCAACTTTCAACCTCCATACATGTATATGAAATCTGATGAGATGTAATAGAGGGTCATCAAAATTTTCACCTTGGAAAATAGGCAGGTTGTCATCCCAATTCATCCAGGGCATCTTATGTGGAAACCCATGGATATGATCTCTACTCATTGGGGCGTATATTTGTTGTATTCTCGGAATCATGTTTGTAAATCAGAAAAGAGGTCACTGTGTCCGGTCAATCAGTTCAGGGTCTTCTACCAGTGGAGTCATTTGGTCTTCTGGGAGTTTCAGAGTGTGGAGTCACCAGGTGGAAAATTTTTCGCTCCTAAGGAGGTAAAACGTTTTATGGTTCCACCACCATATGATTCTTGTAGAGCTGTAAGATTCTCAGGAACTAAATTAGCTCTCAAGGGTGATCTGAAAACAGTTGAAGATTGTATCTTAGGAGACTTCCTAAGGATTCTTTCCGGGTTGTCAACTATCTCAGGTGGATCAGGGTCAGGATGGGCTCTAGTGTGAATCTTTTTAGGAGCCACTATGTTTGTATGTTTAGACCCAACTAAACAGGAAAAGTTCAACCAGATATGACAATCTTTAGGAGGTTAACTAATCTGTTTTTTGCAATTTTTTAAATCCCACAGTCCCCTAACCGAGTTTGAATGATTTTATAATGATAAGGGTTCTTCCCAGTGGAGTCTTAAGGTCTGTTCAGGATTGTGGAGTCGCCAGGTGGAAAGTTCAGAGTGTTTTCAAAGGAGTACACTGTCCACCACAGTGTTTGTGAAACCTTCTTTTTCAAGAATGTCTCAGAACACCACAAACTCTAACCAGAGATTTTCTGGGAGGGCATTCACCAGATGTGTCACCTCAAAAAGAGGATGAGACCCGGAGGCTACCTGGCCCTTTCCAGACTCTGTCTAAGAGTATAGGGTAAAACACATAAAAGACGTATACAAGATATCAAAACTAGTGTTTTAATACCAATCTGAAATGTTTTTGGTATTTTCTGAATTTATTTTATTTGTGGTTTAGAAGAATATCCTAACTCTGCCTCAAAACTTAGCTACGGTTATGAAACAAAGACAGTCTATCCTTATGGCTAAGCTAGCTGATTTCCCAAGGTTAGATGAAAACTTAAAAGAACCCTAGGGTTGACCTAGTTTTTCACTGATTCAAACAAGATTTCATCATAATTACCATTCTTTGGTAGTGCTTGAAAAGGTTGATTTTTACTCTCAAGATGTTATAACCAGAGATTCTGGGTTCGATCCCCAGCGGAGTCGCAAGAAATGTTAGGTCTCTGTAACAAGCAAGATTGGAAAAGTCTGATCACAGAGTTAACATCATTTCAACCAACTTTGGGATTCTAGGATCTATCCCTCCTGAATCCGGAGAGGGATCTCTCCAATATGTACAAATATGGATATTGTCTTTGAAGTTTTGGGTGATGATATTAGGCTAGTTATGAGGTCCAAGGGTTTTGTTTGGTTTTCTCGGGTGATTGAACATAGTTGCTGTCTGAGGGAAAAAGATCTATATGCAAATAGATTCAAAGGTGAGAAGTTGCAAGCAACAAAATAAGCTTCGATTATAAAGAAAGATGATGGCAAGTTTTCAATCCATTGGGCTATGGAGTCATAAGAGGATTTAATTGAAACTTTCAGGTTCAAGAGTAATCTATGGGGCAAGTCATCTATGCCTAAGGATCTCTTTAAGGCTTGATTTATGGAATGAATTGATACAATAAGAAAGGGAATGACAGATGCAGAACAAAGAGCAGCCCAGGATCTGGTAAGTGCTTTGAAACTAGCCAGCCTTTGACCAGGCACTTAAGAAAAACATAGAAGCAAACTAGGATCTGGTAAGTACTTTGAAACTATCCGGCCTTTGATACACTTCTAATAGAACATAGACTAAAAACGAAGGGAAACTTGAAGGCAACCTTTGGAGCAGAAACTAGTGGGCTAGGACTCACCCTGATCCTCTCCTAGTTCTTCTTTACTTAGTTACTTCCAAGACAATCACCAAGATAACACAGAATGGCCTAAGATCTGATAAGTACTTCGAAACTAGTCAGCTTTTGACACATCCTAAGGGAAACATTCAAATAGTTGGGCAAACAAGAAAGGGACTCAGGGCTAACCTTTTATTTCCTCAATTCATTCCTTACACAACATATATGAAAGTAACATTTAAAAATAACATTCAGCAATGATGAAAAGATGAGGGAACGCCAGCATCTCTGTACTTAGACTGAATTAAATCATTCTTAAATAACACAGCAGAAAGAAAATATTTAAATAAATATTTCTCAGCCAGAGAAGGTTACTGGTATACAGTAGGTCCTGACACTGTTTAAACTGTTCTTTATAGAGGAAAATGGAACAAATTGAAATCAGAAACAAAACACAAGTTACAGTGAGAATAACATCACCATCAGCATAGACCAGGATCCCATAAATCAGCTTGTATTGATTGCTTCAAACCGGTTACAATCTTCAAATCCAATGTTTTAATCCATCTCTCCTCACAACCTAACCTATCTGTTACAAGCAGAGCTCCAAGAGCCCATGAAACCACTATTTACAGTCAAGAATTTCTACTCAGAAACAACTACAACACTTCAGCAATTACATTGACAACCAACTAATCCAACCCCTCACTCATCTTCTTCTGGAGTATTTATAGAAGGATGAGGAGGTGAGATATGATAAAAAGATCTCAAATAGAATTAATGTAGAATTAATGTCTTCCTGGCCTGGGAGGCTCGATGAAGAATTTATACAGGTATTCCACTGCATTAATGCGCTTATACTTATGAAGTAAGCTTGGAAGGAGCTTTTGTTGACATTTGAGGCTCTGCGTACTATTAGGGTTACTCTGCAAACATTCTTTCATTAAATCTGGTGCAGAAATAACTTCTTTGGTTGTTCCGAGGCATAATATCTGATCTTGTTCAATAAATTCGGCCTCTGACTGAGCATTATAAGGCAATAGGTGGCACTGTGGTGGTTGAGGAATCAATTCGCCTCAAGGTTTGGCGGTGGAGGCAATACGTCTGATGAACACTTTTAGGTTTTGCTTTAATCTATGTTCTGAGCCAGGGATTAGGCTTTTGATAACCGTCTTAGCCGTAATCCCCGCCAATCTATCCATAAAACTGCTGCTCTGGTTCATTCTGTCTTCAAAATCTGATACTCTTCTCTACGTTGATGTTGACGGCATTCTTCAGGCTTTACAGGGACGCGTAGCAACCAAGGCTCATGAAACCTTGTTGATATCATTGTTCTTCACCCTGCGGCTGATTCTGTGGATTAATCGGAAGGACGGGAGTCGTCACCCTCATCTTTCAGATTTTCATAAAACACGAAGAAAAAACCTTAAAACCTGCAAAATACAAGAAAAATGAGAAAATCCTGCGTTATATGGACAAAACTGCATCGGAGGGTGTGCGGGAAAACGGAGCAATCGGAGCCGTTGATCGTATTGCGATCAACGGTCGGGGGCGCTTTGAAAAGTCAGCGGAGAAAAAGGGATTTTGTACAATGGAATCAGGAGGACGAATGAGAATCATCGATCCGCGAAGATCAACGGCGGAGATCGACTTTTGGACGCGCCGGGGGAAAATTCAACAGGCGGGAAAATCCATTAAAAGCTGGGCAGAAAAGGCGATTAGCAACAGTCGGATGGGAGGGCCCAGATCTGACGGCAGAGGTGAATCCCGCTGCAGGGCGATGGGACGATAGATAACGCGCGGGCGAGGTGAAAGGACGACGGTTTTGGAAATGAGGTGGAGGACACGCATCGCCCAGCGTGTGGAATCGCTGGCCGACGGGATAAAACCGCTATTCGACGAAAGGTGGTGTGGGATATATACCATGGTTTTTGAAAACGAGCGCGGGGGAAGGGGGGGTCCACCAGGTGTGAGGTACTCCACTCCGTCGGATCTGGGGAGCAGATCGACGGCTGGGAAGACTAGGGGCAATAAAATATGTGGTTTCATATTTCACACCCAAACCTTAATAAAGATGGGTTTTTGAAGGTTTCAAAGGAAAAGGGCGAAGTGGGGACCACGCTTCGGTCTAGCACCTCTGGACTTGAGCGGTCGGTCATGGCGCTCGGACATGTGGAGGTAGATAAGGCAGGGGCTTAGCCCAAGGGGCTGAAAACCAGCGCACAGAAAATAGGCGTATTTTACATGATTTTCAATGATTTTTGAAAAAGGAAAAAGGTTCCGATAAGGTTAAAACATGGGTTTTCAACCTTGGGGAGAGAAAATAATGGAGGGATAAGGAATAACCCATGGTTTGGTGGGGTTTTCATGGATGAAAGGAAACTGAAGAAATGAAGGTAAGATAGAAGCAGGGGAGGGAAAAAAGGAGGAGGATGCAGCAATATTTGATTCAGATTTTTATGGAATATCAGAGGCCGGGAGACAGAAATGTATGAAGATCTAACCAGCAGTTCATGATTTTACCAACAGACTTCAAGTACCAACAAGTTCAGGCCTGAACTTGTTTCTTGAAAGCTGCAAAGAATATTTAGCCACCAGCTGATATAATTGAAAAATATAGGTGGCTAACAGTGGCTCCACTTGGGGATGGTGCCTTCTTGAAGGCATCAAGAATTCAGACTTGATTTCTGTGGGATGATGATTGGTGCTTGACCCTTTTCTTGCTCTTGCTTTCCTTTGACAAATAATATTAGTCATGAGAGAAAAATGAATTTCATCAATACAACTTCTACCTACCCCAATCCTACTGATCTAACATTTTTTCTTCATCAGAGTGCACTTGGATTGGAAAACTCTATTCTCAACATTTTATTCTTTTGAAAGTAGGAAATCTAATCTATTTCTAATCCTTATTTCTCCTTGAACTCGGATTAGACAGTCGAGTTCAGATGTTTCTCTACCTAGTCTACTGTCTGTTGGGATTAAACAGTCCAACAAACTTTCATTCTCTAAATTCTACAACAAAAATTTAAAAATAACCAAGTCAAGATTGAGCTATTTGACTTGCTATGATCTATGGCATAAAAACAAGCTGCACATAGATTATTATTTGCAGAAAATTTTAAATCAAAACAGAAGGCTTAAGATCTGAAAATTTCTCATTATGGCCTTCTCTTATCTTCACAGCTCTGTTTTTCCTTTTCGGTGAGCTATCTTTATGTTTCCTCTGGTTCAAGTTTTGAGCGAATTAGAACCAGGTCTTCTCTTTTATGGCTCAGAAAGTAAAACAGTTTTGAGTCATTCTTTTCTTGGAAATTTTGGTTCAGATTTTGAGTTGGTTTGAACCTTAATTTCTACCCTAATCTAGCTACTGATTTAGTCAAGATTAAACAGTTTGACAAATCAAATTCGCTACCCTATGAGCAGAAAATTGAAAGCTAATTAGCCAAGATTAAACAGTTTGACTAATTAGAATTGTGTTTCAAGGAGTGGCATTTAAGCTTGCACACTTTCAGATCTGATAAGGAGTGGCATTTACGTCTGATGAACACTTTTAGGTTTTTCTGTAATCTGTGTTCTGAGCCAGGGATTAGGCTTTTGATAACCATCTTAGCCGTAATCCCCACCAATCTATCCATAAAAATGCTGCTCTGGTTCATTCTGTCTTCAAAATCTGATACTCTTCTCTGCGTTGATGTTGACGGCATTCTTCAGGCTTTACAGGGACACGTAGCAACCAAGGCTCATGAAACCTTGTCGATATCATTGTTCTTCACCCTGCGGCCGATTCTGTGGATTAATCGGAAGGATGGGAGTCGTCACCCTCATCTTTCAGATTTTCATAAAACACGAAGAAAAAACCTTAAAACTTGCAAAATACAAGAAAAATGAGAAAATCCTGCGTTATATGGACAAAACTGCATCGGAGGGCGTGCGGGAAAACGGAGCAATAGGAGCCGTTGATCGTACTGCGATCAACGGTCGGGGGCGCTTTGAAAAGTCAGCGGAGAAAAAGAGATTTTGTACAATGGAATCGAGAGGACGAATGAGAACCGTCGATCCGCGAAGATCAATGGCGGAGATCGACTTTTGGACGCGCTGGGGGAAAATTCAACAGGCAGGGAAATCCGTTAAAAGCTGGGCAGAAAAGGCGATTAGCAACCGTTGGATGGGAGGGCCCAGATCCGACGGTAGAGGTGAATCCCGCTGCGGGGCGATGGGACGATAGATAACGCGCGGGCGAGGTGAAAGGACGGCGGTTTTGGAAATGAGGTGGAGGACACGCGTCGGCCAGCGTGTGGAATCGCTGGCCGACGGGATAAAACCGCTATTCGACGAAAGGTGGTGTGGGATATATACCATGGTTTTTGAAAACGAGCGCGGGGGAAGGGGGGGTCCACCAGGTGTGAGGTACTCCGCTCCGTCGGATTGGGGGAGCAGATCGACGGTTGGGAAGACTAGGGGCAATAAAATACGTGGTTTCATATTTCACACCCAAACCTTAATAAAGATGGGTTTTTGAAGGTTTCGAAGGAAAAGGGTGGAGTGGGGACCACGCTTCGTTCTAGCGCCTCTGGACTTGAGCGGCCGGTTGTGGCGCTCGGGCATGTGGAGGTAAATAAGGCAGGGGCTTAGCCCAAGGGGCTGAAAACCAGCGCACAGAAAATAGGCATATTTTACATGATTTTCAATGATTTTCGAAAAAGGAAAAAGGTTCCGATAAGGTTAAAACATGGGTTTTCAACCTTGGGGAGAGAAAATAATGGAGGGATAAGGAATAACCCATGGTTTGGTGGGGTTTTCATGGATTAAAGGAAACTGAAGAAATGAAGGTAAGATGGAAGCAGGGGAGGGGAAAAAGTAGGAGGATGCAGCAATATTTGATTCGGATTTTTATGGAATATCAGAGGCCGGGAGACAGAAATGTATGAAGATCTAACCAAAAGTTCATGATTTTACCAACAGACTTCAAGTACCAACAAGTTCAGGCCTGAACTTGTTTCTTGAAAGCTGCAAAGAATATTTAGCCACCAGCTGATATAATTGAAAAATATAGGTGGCTAACAACCCGGATGACTTCTTCATTCCAACACTTGATGTAGCTCCTCTCATTTGATGATATTGGCCTCAGTATCTTGCAGCACCTCTTCGATTTTCACGTTTCGGTCCGATTTCGCGAGCCCTTCCCCGTGTGTAGGGGGCATTTGGGTGTATTAATATCTCATGTACTACCATATTATTGTATAAGTCCTGACGATTATTCCAGGCATCACATGTATGTGGGATTCATCATTCTTGATTTCTGGCTCATGATTAGGCGAGCACTGGTTTTACTACTGCGTTCCGTGGTTTTCCGGCCACCTTATTCTTTGTACTATTGTCTCGGCGAGCATAGGTATGCCTCCCCCATCGCCTTTCACATTGGTACCACATCATACATTTGAGACTTGTTGCACCTGTAAGTTTCGTCTACTCAGGGTTTAGTCCTCCACCACTTTAGATTACCTTACATTCCTCTCTTTCATTTCTATCTTTCTGTTTAGTGGTCCATTACTGTATGCTTAGGTCTACAATTTGCTCTGTATATAAACGTTGGGGGGCAATCTGTTACACCATTTTTTGGTCATCTAACCCATTATATTTAGATTAACCCAAGTACACCATGTAAGACTAATTTTACCCCAAGTAAAATCGCTTTCACCACATTTGTTTACATTTCCTGGTCATATTTAACCCAAAACAAGGTAATCAATTAAATAAATCATTATTTATTTAATTATTTCCTAAGAATAAGTTATTTAAATCACTATTTAAATACTATTCCTAGTTAAATTTGACTAAATCATTTTTTAATAATTAAATAAACCATTATTTATTTAATTATATTCTCCACATTTCCCTTAAATAATAAATAAATTTTTTATTTATTCATTATTTATAAATAAAGGAATTGACCCAAGTCAAAAAACCTTTTCCCTCCAACAAATATAATAAAATATTTGTAAAGGGTGATTCTAAAATGTGATTAATAAGATGTTATTCATGCACCGAGTTCTAGAACACTCCAATATTTTGTTATAAATAGAAGGGTTTTCCGCATTCATAAGTCACCTCCATTGCATTGGATCACACTATATCTACTTTTGGTCACCAATTTCATTTGTTTGCATTTTGAACTCCCATTGATTCATGTTTCTATTAAGTTTTCCATTATTGAAAATTTTAGATACGGCTAACAGGGTTTAAGAACATCCATTGAAGCTGAGCTTTTATTCTTTTCCTCCTGAATACTTCATTCGATATGATATGCAATATAATTATTTTGTTGTTCTTGTCTTGTTCATTGGATGCATGGAGCCATTTTACATTTTATCTGCTTAATATCTTTTATGCTTAGATCTAATTTTATGCAGCAAACCTAAATATATTTTGTAGCCATATTTGATGTTAGGGCTACTTGATATGCATAGCTAAAGTGATCCTTTATGACGAAAGAATCACACTAACAAATACAACCTAACCCTAACCTTGACTTTACCTTAACATAACCTTAACCCATTAACCCTAACTTTAACCTTCCCATAACCTGAGGATAAGGTTAGGTTAAGGATAAATTCAAGGTTAAGGTAAAGGTTAAGGTCAAGGGTAAGGTTAAGATAAGGGTAAGGTTAAGGTTATGTTAAGGTAAAGGTTATAGTTAAGGTTAGGGTTAAGGGTAAAGTCAAGGTTAATTTTAGGTTAAGGTTCATGTTACGAGTTTACTCAGGTTAAGGTTACATTAAGGTAAAGGTTAAGGTTAAAGTTACATTAAGGTAAAGGTTATGGTTAAGGTTAGGGTTAAGGGTAATGTCAAGGTTAAGGTTAGGTTAAGGTTAAGGTTCAGGGTTTGGTCAAGGTTAGGGTTAGGTTATAGTTAAGGTTAGGTTATGGTTAAGTTAAGGGTAAATTTAAGGTTAAGGTGAAGGTTAAGGTGAAGGTTAAGGTGAAGGGGTTAAGGTAAATTCAAGGTGAAGGTTAGGGTTAGGTTAAGGTAAATTCAAGGTTAAGGTTAGTGTTAGGCTAAGGTTAAGATAAGGTTAAGGTTAAGGGTAAGGTTAAGGTTAGGGTAAATTTAAAGTTAAGGTTAAGTCAAGGTTAGGGTAAGGGTAAGGTTAAGCTTAAGGTCAAGGTTAGGGTTAGGTTAAGCTATGGTTAAGGTTAAGGTTCAGGTTAATGGTAAGGTTATGGTTAGGTTAAGGTTAAGGTTAGGTTAAGGTTAAGATAAGGTTAAGGTTAAGGTCAAGGTTAGATTAAGGTCTTTGTTAATGTTAGGGTCAAGGTTAAGGTTAGGTTAAGGTTAGTTTTTAGTAAATTTAGTGTTGTAAATTGTTAACATAAATTATCGACCAGGGCTAGTAAACGGATGAAGTGTAATGCACTATATGTGCCTAAGTATCCCGTTTTCCTACTTCATTGTTTTAAGGTTTTTTTGATGTTTTTGGGAGTTTTTATATTTTTATTCTTAGCATTCTATGAAAAAGATGAAATTAATCTATTTAAAAAGGAAGGAAATAAAATGTTTATCAAATGAATTAAAGCAGAGTTTTATTCACAAGTATTTGGAGTTTATTTTCTAATTAAGAAATGGTGAAAACTAAAAATCCTAATCCATGGATATTGGAACTCAATTGAGAATTCAAGAAATGAAAGAAACTAATAGCTCAAACATTACAACTGAATCCATTTCATTTAATTGAGATTTATTGGAAGAGCTTGTGAAAAATATTAAGTGTAGTTTAATGAGGATCTCCTATAACATGAAATGAATACTGAAAAAATTAACAACTCAAAACCTTGCAACTAAATCCAATTCATATAATTGAGATTTATTGGAAGAGCTTGTGAAAATTATTAAGTGTAGTGTAATGAGGATCTCCTATAACATGAAATGAAATAATAAAACAATTGATAACTCAAACCTTACAACTGAATCCAATTCATATAACTGAGATTTATTGGAAGAGCTTTTGAAAAATATTAAGTGTAGTGTATGAGGATCTCCTAGACAATTACTGTATCTATAAGTCACTAATCATTTCAATTTAATATTTAAATGGTCTTTACTTGGTCGAGCATAGTAATTGTTTAACCATGAAAGACAAGAAATGAAACCTAAGCAAGTACTGCACCTATGATTCATTATCCATTCCTTAACAGACTTTATTGATTTGGATACAATAGTTACAAATTATGAAAGAAGTAAAAAAAATACAAAGAAATGCTAAACAGAAACTAGAATGAACTTAGATAGATAATGCATGGAACCTCCTCGAATAGCAGGGGCCCTCTGTTATCAATTCAGTGTAATCCTTTAGCTCCTTAAAATTGTAATCAGAACAGCATCAAGGCTAATCTCCTTTTATTAAAACAGTGCTTGAAAAACAGAGTATCACTGTGATTCTGAATGAGTTATTAACCGTCCTCTCTTGGTTCTACAGAGCTTAATTTATATGCAAATTCATAACTAATGTTTGAACAAAAATAGGTACAGGTGTAATCTTCTAATCAAAATTGAATTGAGAATATTTTGAGACTCGTGATTTGCTGCAAAGAAAATCAGGAGTCCTAATTCCTGTAGTGAACAGTCTCTTTGACTCTCGCTTTAACCATTGGATTAGACACCTCCAGTTGTCAATTCAATCCTCATGGATATGAAGGAATCATGTAGGGAATATTTGAGAATTGCCCATGTGCACCTTTTCTCCAATTGACACCTACATCATACTTAAACACAAAAACAGCTGCGGAATGCTTGACTGGCTACAGAATGCCTGTATTTTGTGGCTAAACTGTTCAAAATTATTAAGACAACAAAAATCATGAACATACAACATTTTAATCATTTTTATGTAACCTTTAAGCAATCTTAATCATTCTTCATTGATTTTTAGGCTTATGAAGTGATAAAGAAATGATGAAATGAAGTGAAGGTTTGCAACAGAGAAGAAAATTTTAGGGCTCAACATAACCCCACTGCAAAACTCTTTCATGTCCTCATGAAATTCCATCAAAACTTTATTCCATGTGCTCTGAAACCTCTGCTACAACATCTAGCCTTATCTTTCTGCTTCTTTTGGTGGTCAGTGTCACTCTAGGTTTTCTCATGAATAATTTGAACTTAAGATTTATGAGGGCCCTGTTCAGTTTCTTATTTCTCTTCCTTAGCTTCCTCTTTTCTTTATTTAGTGGACCCAATTGCAGAGTGAGAGTATCACTCATAGCATTCTTCAATTTAATTTTTTCTCTCAAGATTTCATTCTCATTTTTTATATGTCCGTTTAGTATCTCCAATTCATATTTATCTTTTCTTAAGGTTTCTATTGGAGGTTCTTGTGGATTGAGGAATCTTACTTGATTTTATGAGGCCTTTCTTTCCAGAGATTCCACATAATCATAGATTTGTTGTTGAACTGGGTCTATATCAGGAGTTCTTCTATTAGGGTCTTCTTCAAACTGATGTAAAGGAGATCTATCAACTGGTGTTTGAACCAGAGTTTCTTCATCTTCAATATTTATAATTCCAGTGTTTTTAACCAATGTCTTTTTCATTATTCCTTTGAGTCTAGAACTTCTTAATTTTGGTGTATTTTCATTTTCTTCATCATTATATTTACTTGTTGTCTTGTCTTTTCTCTTGACCCTAACCTGTTTCCTAATTTTTGAAAACTTTTCAGAAATCAATTCTTCACTCTCTTCTTGTAATAATGTATCATGTTTATTTTCAATAGCCTTATCAGCTTTTCTTCTCTTGCTTCTTCTAACAGTCTCTTCTTTAGATGATTTTTCCTCTAGTTCTTGAAAATGATTTCTTAAAATAAACTCTTCCCAGTTATCTCCTATTTTCTTCAAATGGAATTCAATCAGAATTTTAACTAAACCATGGTGGTATAAAGTAGTTTCTAGAAATTATACCCTTTTCTGAACATTGGAAGCCATTCTTTTCAAGCTATTAAGCAAGAAGAAAGGTAGATTTATTTCTCCATCATTTAAGAAATTCATCAACAGCCTGATATCATAAATATACATTGTACCAAATCTACCTTCACATGTTATAAATTTTTGCAAAATTAATAACATGTTTCTCCATTTACTTTTTAAAGATGTGCTTGGAATTCCTTTTCTAAACACTGTAATGTCCATACCTGGATTCTTCAGCATTTGTTTCCAAGACTCATTATGAAACTCCTTATTCTTGAACCAGCGTTCTCCTTGTCTTGGAAATTCCGTTATGGTAAAATTAATGACTCTGTTATGGTAAACATAATGTCTCCAATTTCTACTTATGATCCATCAAATGATTTTGTAATTTCTTTATGGAACCCATTGAATTTTTCAACAAAACTCAACCACCCAACTTGTTGTAACAACCCTTTAACTTGTGGGTATCCTTCTAAGTATTTGACTCCAATTGGTTCTGCTCTCACAATTAACCCCATTTCTTTTTTGTACAGATTAATTCCTTCTCTGAGATATAAGGTCCGATGCTCTACTTCTGATCATGTGTCTAAAGAAAGAGTAGTTGCTAAAGGATGTTTCGCCCTTAAAAGGATTTCTATGTTTCTGCAGATGAACTGACTATAGAATATAATGGTAGTGAGTGAATGAGGTGGTGAACGAACAAAGTGATGGGAAAATGATGAATAATGTTGAGGGTTTGATATAGAATGAAATAGTTGTGAAGAGATTTATGACAATCTTCAAAATCATAACTAAATGATACGATATTTTAAAAACGTGGCCTAATAGGTCACATCTAAGATTCTAACCGTTAGTCATTTAATTAATGATGAACTGTTATGGAGCGTAGGGTAAGGGATATGGTTGAGGTGTTTTATTATGAAATAAGATCAATTCGAATGATAGATTTACTTAGGAGACATATGATTAAGCATATTGTATCTTTTTCATGTTTTTATATTTTTGCTATCAAAATAACTTTGCACAATTTACCTCAGACCTTTTTTATTTTGTTGCTTGTTGTGCTTGTCCTTCATTTTTGGAATGTTGATCTTATAAGCTCCATAATCTCCTTTGATTATCATTCTTTGTTTTATTGAAGTAGGCTACAGAGTCAAATTGGTTGCAGAACAGAATTGGCTATAGAACAGATAGCTGCAGAATGTGCCTGTCAGAAGATTATGAAATATGGATATGGAATGGAATGAGAGGGAACATGAATGTGGAATGGAATGTAATGGAAGCACGAAATGAAATGAAATTTAGGTATGGAATGGAATGAAATGTGAATGATGTGAAGTATGGAGTGAAAAATGAACCTGCAACTTGTGATTTTATGAATATTTAGTTGCAGAAAAAGAAAAATTGAAAGTATAGGGTGTCAGAAAAATTTTGATTTTCACCCTGTACTTTCTGCATAAACATGCCAATCACTGATTGGTTTTCATATTTATACCTTTATTTATTTATTTATTTATTATTATTATTATTTTTAAGTTGTTGAAGAAAATTACAAACTAAGTTAGTGAAGAAGAAGGATTCTTCTTCACTAACTTCATATCAATGTTCTCTTGGAATTTTCTGACAAACTCTTCTCTTGAAAGTGGTTAATGATACAATTTCATCTTGTGTCCATTGACAAGAAATGATACCTTTCCTTCATCTATTGTTCTGATCTTTATTGCTCCATTTTCAAATATTTTCTCAATTTCATATTGCCCAAGCCAATGGGTTTGAAATTTACCTTGAAAATCCTTGAATTTTGAGTCAAACAAGAGTGCCCAGTCACCTTCTTTAAATTTCTTTTCTTTGATATATTTATCATGCCATCTAGCCCCTTTTTGTTGGACTATGCTTTCTCTTTGGACTGCATCTTGTCTGATCTCATCCAATTCATTAATTTGCTCCAGCGTATGCTTCTGTGCTTCAGTCAAATCAAGTCCTAGTTGGACTGCCATCTTGAAAGTTTGGATCTGAAAATCTATGGGAAACAGGACTTGTTTTCCATAAACAAGTTCATAAGGAGTGTACCCTATTGTGTTTCTCCATGTAATTCTGTAGGCCCATAAGGCTTCAGGAAGCCTTTCTGCCCAATCTCTTCTATGTAAATGAATAGTCTTTGTAAGAATCCCTTCAATCACCTTATTAGTAGATTCCACTTGGCCATTTTCTTGTGGATGGTAGGGAGTAGATTTCCTGTGCTTGATTTTGTATTTTTATACCATTTTCTCCACCAAATTTGATGCGAATTGAGCTCCTTGATCTGTGACAATTTCTCTTGGGACACCAAAATGAGTAAAAATATCCTCAAAAAGAAAATTAACTAGAGATACTTCATTAGAAAAAGGTAATGCCTTGGCTTCTACCCATTTAGTGACATAATCAGTGCAAAATAGGATATGTTTCTTTTGTTTTAATGGAAGATTAATAGGTCCTACAAAATCCATAGCCCATTTCTTAAAAGGTTCAATATGTACCTAAGGTTGCAATGGCATTTCACTTGAAGGAGAAAGTTTCCCTACCCTTTGGAAACTGTCACACCTTTTGACATATTCCTTAGCATCCTTAAAGATGGATGGCCAATAATATCCTAGATGAAGGATTTTATAATCTGTCCTCTTGTCAGAAAAATTTCCACCACAAGGTTCATCATGACATGCCTTAAGAATCTCAAGCATATCATCTTCTCGAACACACCTTCTGATAATAAGATCTGGACTTGTCCTGTATAATTCATTAGCAATCCATGAAATTTTTCACTTTCATAAATGATTTTTCTTTTGTCTCTTACATTCATAATTGAAGGAAATTTTCTTGAAACCAAATAATTGGAAATGTCTACAAACCAGGGAGTTTGAGTAGTTATTGTGAAGAGATATTCATCAGGGAATTTATCTTCAACTGGAGTATTTTCTTTAATGTTTTGGAGTATAGATAGGAAATCAGCCATTGTATTTTGTTTTCCAGGCCTATCTAGAATGGTGATATTAAATTCTTGTAAAAGAAATAACCATCTTATGACTCTGCCATTAGTGATTGATTTATTCATTAAATACCTAATTGCAGAGTGATCTGTGTGAAAAAAGGTTTCATAGCCTGTTATATAATTTAAGAATTTATTTATAGCATGAACAACAGCTAAGAATTCTTTTTCCGTTATAGTATAATTCAACTTTGAAGGAGTCAAATTTTTACTTGTATAGTAGATGGCATAAGGGATCAAGTCTTTTTATCCCAACAAAGTTCCTAGGGTTATATCTGAGGCATCTGTTGAGATATGAAAAGGTAATTTCCAGTTAGGTACCCTTAAAATAGGTGCTTCCGATATTTTTGTTTTCAGGGTTTCAAATGCTAACTAGCAGTCATAATTCCATTTGAATTCACAGTCCTTAGTGAGTAGTTTGAAAAGTGGAGATGATATCTTGGTGAAGTTTTCTATAAATATTCTATAGTATCCTATAAATCCTAGAAAACTCCTAACATATTTTTGACAACTTGGAACTAATAGTCTAGAGATGACTTCAACTTTTGACTCATCAACTCTAATCTCATCTCCTGAGATATGATGTCCTAGGACAATCCCTTCAGTAAACATCATGAAACATATTTCATGACTCAATGAAAGGTTTTCTTCTTTACACCTTTTTAGAACCTTTTCCAAGTTTTTTGAGGCTTCTTCAAATGTATTACAATAGACTGTGAAATCATCCATGTATACTTCTACACAATCATGTATTAGATTTGAAAATATTCCCAATAATTCCCTTTGGAATGTTGTAGGTGCATTGCAAAATACAAAAGGTAATATTCGGTAGGCATAAGTTCCCCAAGGATAGGTAAATGTGGTTTTGTCTTGATCTTCAAGTGCAACCTGAATTTGATTATAACCACTGAAACCATCAAAAAATGAAAAGTAATTTTTGCCTGCTAATGTATCTAATACTTGATCCATAAAAGATAAAGGAAAATGATCTTTACGAATAGCTTTGTTTAATTTTCGTTAGTCAATGCATACCCTCCATTTACCATTTTTCTCGGGTACAATCACTAAAGGAGAAACCCACTGACTATCTGAAATGGGATAAATAAAGTTGACATTTAACAATTTTTGCAACTCTTCTTTAACGATCTCCCTAAAGTTTGGATTCATCCTTCTCTGAGGTTGTCTAATTGGTTTAAAATTTTCCTCTATGTAGATATGATGAGTGCAAGTCTTAGGGTTAATCCCTTTCATATTAGTGTATTCCCATGCATATGTAGAGGAATGTCTCTGTAATATTTTGACTAGCTTCTCTTGTTGAGATTTTTCTAGGTTTTTATTTATGTTTAAGGTTTTTCCTAGAAATATTTCAATTGTAGAACTACCAAATTCTTCCATGGAGTAAAGAGACATTTGTCTTGATGACAAAAATTCAATATTTGATTATTCTTGAAATTGTTCATGTTTTTATTCTGAAGAAGATTCATGATTTTCTAGGACATTTAGAATCTGATTATCTTCACTAATTTTTGAAATAGTGAAGAGAGGTTGTATATCTTCTTCATCATCAATCCATTGATTATCATATTTTTCTGTGATTGTTCTTGCTGGAAGATACAAAGTGAATTTTTTGGTTGAACTACCATCAGAGATGTACATATCACTGGATCTACAACTAATGAAGGCATCAGTTGTAGCTAACCAAGGTCTTCTTAGTATAATAGGATGTCCTCCTAGATCATTTTTAGGAGTTAGGATCATAAAATCCACAGGGTACTCCGAAGAATCTAAGCACACTGAAATATCTTCTAATACCCCATCTGGTTTGATTACAGATCTATCTGCTAAGTGTAGTAATGTAGGTGTATAAAAAATATTAGGAAGATTTAGTTTTTCCATGGTTTGCTTACTCATAATACTTATTGCTACTCCTAGATCAATTAATGTGTTTGGTATCTCAATTCCATTGATATGTGTTTTGACAACTAGACTTCCGGGATCTATATATTTTGGAATAGCAATCTTTCCCATCATTATATCTGCTATTTTTCCTACCAATTGTATTCCTTTTATCTCTTTGATTTTTCTTCCTGGTTTTTTCATACTCAACTCCTTTATTATTTTTTCTAGGATTAGGATCTCCTTGATGACTTGTAATAATGGAATCTTAATACAAACATTTCTCAGTTCATCTAGGAAATCATAGTTAGGCATCATAATTTGTTTCTCTACACCTATATCAATTTTTAATCTTGCAGGAAACGGAGGTGTAGTAGTAGATGTTGATGGTTTCTCTAACATAGGAGTTGAAATCACTGGTTCTTTTTGTTTTTCTTTTTCAATATTTTTTTTTTGAAGAGATGTGCTTTCTTCAAAAAATTTATTCACCCGTAGAGAATCTTCCTCAGAATTATTTGGTTCTTGTATAACTACAAAAGGATTTTTTTTTTCAATTATTCTTCCAGACCTAAGTTGGACATCATTAAGGTCTAAGGAGTAATCAAATAAGTTGGAAATTGTTGTCCTTATATCATATATGTATTCTAAGGATTTTTATTATTGGGGTTTGGTATTGGCTGGGCAGGTAATTGGTTTGATTTCTGAGGAAATGGCAATGGAAGTGGTGAATTTTGATTCTGATTTTGAGGTTGTGGATTCTGCTGAGGATTTTGTTGAGGAGGAAGATTTCGATATGATGGATAAGATGGATAATATGGTGGATATTGATAATACTGAGAGAACCTACCATAAGGATTTTGTGCTCCTTGAGCCCAATATTGAGATTTATTTGGAAATTGGGGCTAAAGTTGCTGCCAAGAATTCCAATTTGGTGGGGGTTGATTATACATCTGATTATTAAACCCTTGTGTCTGAGATCCCTGCTAAGGTCTTCTATAGAAAAAATTAAGAGATTCTATGGAATTTGTGGTTGTTTCTTCTTGAAAGACAGCTTTAAGGCCAGGGATCGAAGGACAATTCTTGGTCTCATGTTTTCTGAACAAATTGCACAAGTTTCTATTACTTTTGCATCAAGAGGACACTCTCTTAAGGCATGTTTCTTTCTACATTTGGGACAAAAGATTGCTAAGGCATTATTTTTGGCTTTCTGATTGTTTTTCAGCTTAAGGGTATCTGTTTGTTCACTAAGACTCCCTAGAATATCAGTTTTGAATTCATCAAGCATATTCCCTATTTCTGCCCTACTTACTATTCTAGTTGCAGATTTGTTTGACCTTGCAAGAGCAGGGTCTCTTGGTCCTTTCAAGGTTTTAGATTTTCCTCTTGAGAGATTAATACAAAATTCTGCTATATCAGGTAATGAAAGTTGAGATATATCTCCTTTCCCCATAATGCTAAGGATATCTATCCATCCATCCCTAATTTTTTTCAACAAAAGAGATTTCAAGGTGTCTCGATCTAAATTTTGCATTTTTGCCCTTTTAATGTTATAATTAAATCTTTCAAGTAAATCTTCTAGATTTTCATCCTCTTTTTGCATCATTTTGAACACTTCTTCCTTATGGTTTATTGGTATACAGTAATCCAGATATATTTCTAGAAATGCTTTCCCCATATCATTCCATGTCCCAATAGACCTAATGATTAGACTCATAAACCATTTTAGTGATGCTCCTTTCAGTGTTGAAGGGAATAGTTTAAGTTTTTGAGAATCTTGAAGATATTCATAAGTTTTGCATAGAACTTCAAATTCAAATAAAAATGTCTCAGGGTCTTCACTTTTCAGTCCATGAAAATTAGAAGAACAAAGGGTGAGATATTTTTCATGGTAGTATTTGTTTCTTCATCTATTATACGGAATCCAAAGGAGCTTTCAATTCCCCTTCTACCTCTATCTCCTTTTGCATTTCCTCTATATCTACCTCCTTCTGCATTTTCTCTTCCTCTTCCTCCGTCTCCTCCTCTACCTCTAACTCCTCCAAATAACAATTTTTCTCCAATAAATATTTCTCCTTCCCCTTCTCCTCCTTCTTCTCCTCTTCCTACCATGATATATTCCTATGAACTAATATAAGTTTTAGTATGGAGAACTAATTGTTCCTTAGGTTCTTCTATCAAGGGTATATTGAAGAAAGATTCCTCTTCTTCCTCTTCACTAGGGATTTCTAATTCTTCTGCTGGAATGTATTCTCCTATGGAAGTGAAAAAGGTTATTCCTCCTGCAGGAGTCCTTGGATCCTCTTCTTCTTCTAAAATTTCTTCAGTAGATGAAGTGGGAGATCTTCCTGATTGGATATCTAATCTTGAAACTTCTGGAAGCCTATGACCAGTATAGTATGGAATATGGGTTTGAGTTGCAGGTGTGCTACTTCTTGGTCTCGATGGGGTGAGTGGTGTTGTGGGAATTAAGCTTTTTTCTCTTATAAATCTACCCCTAGAGTCTCTTTCTCGACGCATGTCATTATTTTTGGGATGCAATAAATAAGGCTACCTAGTTACACTTCCCTGGAAACAATGCCAAAAATTTTAGTGAATTTAGTGTCCTAGATTGTTAGCATAAATTATTGACTAGGGCTAGTAAACTGATGGAGTGTAATGCACTATATGTGTCTAGGTATCCCTTTTTCCTACTTCATTGTTTTAAGGTTTTGTTGATTTTTTTGGGATTTTTTATATTTTGATTCTTATCATTCTATTAAAAATATGAAATTAATCTATTTAAAAAGGAAGGAAAGAAAATGTTTATAAAATGAATTAAAGCAGAGTTTTATTCACAAGTTTTTGGAGTTTATTTTCTAATTAAGAAATGGTGAAAACTAAAAATCCTAATCCATGCATATTGCAACGCAATTGAGAATTCAAGAAATGAAAGCAACTAATAACTCAAACATTACAACTAAATCCAATTCATTTAATTGAGATTTATTGGAAGAGCTTGTGAAAAATATTAAGTGTAGTGTAATGAGGATCTCCTATAACATGAAATGAAATACTGAAACAAATAATAACTCAAAACCTTACAATTGAATCCAATTCATATAATTGAGATTTATTGGAAGAGCTTGTGAAAAATATTAAGTGTAGTGTAATGAGGATCTCCTATAACATGAAATGAAATACTAAAACAATTAATAACTCAAACCTTACAACTAAATCCAATTCATATAATTGAGATTTAATGGAAGAACTTTTGAAAATATTAAGTGTAGTGTATGAGGATCTCCTAGACAATTATTATATCTATAAGTCACTAACCATTTCAATTTAAGATTTAAATGGTCTTTACTTGGTCGAGAATAGTAATTGTTTAACCATGAAAGAAAAGAAATGAAACCTAAGCAACTATTGCACCTATGAGTCACTATCCATTCATTAACAGACTTTACTCATTTGGATACAATAATTGAAAATTATGAAATAAATAAATAAAATACAGAGAAATGCTAAACAGAAACTAGAATGAACTTAGCTAGAAAATGCATGAAACCTCCTCGAATAGCAGGGGCCCTCTGCTATCAATTCAGTGTAATCCTTTAGCTCCTTAAAATTGTAATCAGAATAGCATCAATGCTAATATTTTTTATTAAAACAGTGCTTGAAAAACAAAGTATCACTGTGATTCTAAATGAGTTATTAATCGTCCTCTCTCGGTTCTACAAAGTTTAATTTATATGCAAATTCATAACTAATGTTTGAACAAAAATAGGTACAGGTGTAATCTTCTAATCAAAATTGAATTGAGACTCTTTTGAGACTTTTGATTTGCTGCAAAGCAAATCAGGAATCCTAATTCTTGTAGAAAATAGTCTCTTTGACTCTCACTTTGACCATTAGATTAGACGCCTCCAGTTGTCAATTCAATCCTCGTGGATAGGAAGGAATCATGTAGGGAATATTTGAGAACTGCCCATGTGCGCCTTTTCTCCAATTGACACCTGCATCATACTTAAACATAAACACAGCTACAAAACACTTGACTGGATACAGAATGCTTGTATTCTATGGCTAAACTATTCAAAATTATTAAGAAAGAAAAAATCACGAAAATAAAACATGTTAATCATTTGTATGTAACCTTTAAGCAATCTTAATCATTATTCATTGATTTTTACTCTTATGAAGTGATAAATAAATGATGAAATGAAGTGAAGGTTTACAACAGAGAAGACAATGTTAGGGCTCAACAGTTAGGTTAAGGTTAAGGTTAAGGGTTTGGTCAAGGTCAACCTAACCTCAAGGTTAGGGTTAGGTTATGGGTAACGTTAAGTTCAGGTTAGGGTAAAGTCAAGGTTAAGGTTAAGTTTAAGGTCAAGGGGAAGGTTAAGGTTAAGGTTAGGTTAAGTTAAGGTTAAGGTTAAAGGAAAAGTTAAGGTTAAGGTGAAAGTTAAGGGTAAAGTTAAAGTTAAGGTTAAGGTTAGGGTTAGGTTATAGTTAAGGTCAAGGTTAAGGTTAAGGTTAAGGTTAAGGGTAAATTTAATGTCAAGGTTAAGGTTAAGGTTATGGGTTTAGTTAAGGTCAAGGTTAAGGTTAAGGTTAAGGTTACCCTTCACCTTCACCTTAAACTTAACCTTGACTTTAACCTTAACCTAATATTAACCTTAACCTTGACTTTACCCTTAACGTAACCTTAACCTTGAGCTTATCCTTAACCTTAACCTTAACTTTACCTTTAGCGTTACCCTCAACCCTTAACCTAATCATAACCTTACCCTTAACCTAATATTAACCTTAACCTTGACCTTAACCTTAACCTTAATCTTAACATTACCCATAGGTTAACCTAACCTTAACCTAAGGGTAAGGTCAAGGTTAAGGTTAAGGGTAAGGTGAAGGTAAGGGTAAGGTTAAACTTAACTTAACCTTAACTATAACCTTAACCTTAACCTGACTAAACCCGTAAGGTTAAGGTTAAGGTTAGGTTACGGTTAAGGTTAGGTTAAAGTTAAAGTGAAGGTCAAGGTTAAGGTTAAGGTTAAGGGAAGGTTAAGGTTAGGTTAAGGTTAAGGTAAGGTTAAGGTTAAGGTTAGGTTAAAGGTTAGGTTAGGTTAAGGTTAAGGTAAGGTAAGGTTAAGGTTAAGGTTAGGTTAAGCTTAAGGTTAGGTTAAAGTTAAAGTCAAGGTCAAGGTTAAGGTTAAGGTTAGGGGAAGGTTAAGGTTAAGGTTAAGGTTAAGGTTAGGAGAAGGTTAAGGTTAAATTCAAGGTTAAGGGTAAAGTTAGGGTTAAGGTTATGTTAAGGTTAAGGTTAAGGGTTATGTCAAGGTTAGGGTTAAGTTAATGTTAAGGTTAAGATTAAGTTAAGGTTAAAGGTTAAGGTTAAGTTTAAGGTTAGTTTAAGGTTAAGGTAAGGTTAAGTTAAGGGTAAAGTTAAGGTTAAGGCTAAGGTTAAGGGTAAGATATGGTTAATGGTTAAGGTTAAATTTGACCTGACCTTAACATTAACTTTATCCTTAACCTAACCTTAACCTTAACCTAACCTTCCCCTTAACCTTGAATTTCACTTTAACCTTCCCCTAACCTTAACCCTAACCTTAACCTTAACCTTCCCATAACCATAACCTTAATCTTGAATTTACCCTTAACCTAACCTTAAGGGTTTGGTCAAGGTTATGGTTAAGGTTAAGGTTACAGGTTTAGTCAGGTTAAGGTTATATTTAAGGTCAAGGTTAATGTTAAGGTTAGGTTAAGGTTAACCTTACCCTTACCTTAACCTTACCCTTGACCTTCACCTTCACCTTGACCTTAACCTTACCCTTAACCTTACATTAACCTTAACCTAACCTTATCCTTAACTTTACCCTTAACCTTACGTTAACCATAACCTTAACGTAACCTTAACCTTAACCTTATCTTAAACTTACCTTAACCATAACCTTAACCTTGACCTTAGTTGTAACCTATCCCTAACCTTGACCAAACCCTTAACCTTAACATTGACCTTAACTTTACCATTAACCTTCACCTTAAACTTAACTATAACCTAACCTTAACCTTAACCCTAACCTTAACCTTAACGTTAAATTAACCTTAAGCTTAACCTTAACCTTCCCATAACCTTAACCTTTACCTAACCTTAACCTTAACCTTAACCTTAACTTGACTAAACCCTTAACCTTAACCTTAACCTTAACCTTCCCCTAACCTTAACCCTAACCAAAACCTGAACCTGAACCTAAACCTAACCTTAACCATAACCTTAACCTTAACTTTACCCTTTACCTAACCTTAACCTTACCCTAACCATATTAAACCCGTAACCTGAACCTTAATCTTAAGTTTACCCTTAACCTAACCTTACCCTTAACCACAACCTTAACCTTAACCTTAACCTTACCTTGACCTTAACTAAAACCTAACCCTAACCTTGACCAAATCCCTAACCTTAACCTTAACATGAACCTTTACCCTAACCTTACCCTTACCTTAACCTAACCTTAACCTTAACTGTAACCTTAACTTAACCTTAACCTTGACCAAACCCTTAAAATTAACCTTAACCTTGACCTTAACCTTACCCTTAACCTTAAACTTAACCTTTACCTTAAGGTTAGGTTAAGGTTAACATTACGGTTTTAGTCACGTTAAGGTTAAGGTTAAGGTTACGTTAGGTTAAGGGTAAAGTCAAGGTTAAGGTTATGGTTATGGGAAGGTTAAGGTTAAGGTTAGGTTAAGGTAAAGCCAAGGTTAAGGTTAGGGTAAGGTTAAGGTTAAGGTTATGGGAAGGTTAAGGTTTAGGTTATAGTTAAGTTCAAGGTTAAGGTTGGGTAAAGGTTAATGTTAAGGGTGGGTTATAGTGAATGCTAAGGTTAAGACCTGTAACCTTAAACCTTAACCTTAACCTAACATTAAACTTAACCTTATATTAACCTTAACCTTAACCTAACTATAACCTTACCTTAACCTAACTTAACCTTAACCTTAAGTTAAGGTTAAGGTTAAGGTTAAGGTTAGTGTAAGGTTAGGGTAAAGGTTCAGGTTAAGTTTAAGGTTAAGGGTTTGGTCAAGGTTAGGGTTACATTATATATAGTTACGGTCACGTTAAGGTTAAGGTTAAGATTAGGTTATGGTTAAAGTTAGGTTAAGGTTAAGATTAAGGGTAAAGATAAGGTTATGGGTAAGGTTAAGGTTAGGGTTAGGTTATAGTTAAGGTTAAGGTCAAGGTTACGCTAAGGGTAAAGTTAAGGTTAAGGTTAAGGATAAGGTTAAGGTCAGGTTAAGGTTAATTCTAAGGTTAAGGGTTTGGAAAGGTTAAGGTTATCGGTTAGGTTATAGTTAAGGTTAAGGGTAAGGTTAGAGTTAAGGTTAGGGTAACGTTAAGATAAGGTTAAGGGTAAGGTTAAGGTTAACCAAACCTTATCTTAAGCTTAACCTTAAGCTTAAGCTTAACATTAACCTAACCTTAACCTTACTAAACCCACAACGTGAACCTTAACCTAACCTTAACCTTGACCTTACCCTTAACCTTAACCTTAACCTTAAATTTACCCTTAACGTAACCTTAACCTTCACCTTGACTGTACCCTTAACCTTAACCTGAACCTTTACCCCAACCTTACCCTAGCCTTAACGTTAACCGTAACCTTAACCTTAACCTAACCTTGACCTTAACCTTAACCATAACATTAACCTTAACCGTAACCTTAAATATAAGGTTAAGTTTATGGGTTAATGTTAAGGGTTTGGTCAAGGTTAGGGTTAGGTTATAGTTAAGGTTAAGGTTAAGGTTAGGTTAAGGTTAAGGTTAAGGTTATGGTTAAGGTTAATGTCAAGGTGAAGGGTTTGGTTAAGGTTAGGGTTAGGTTAAGGTTAAGGTTATGGTTAGGTTAACGTCAGGTTAGGTTAAGGTTAAGGTTAAGGGTTACAAGTTTAGTCAGGTTAAGCTTAAGCTTAAGCTTAAGCTTAAGGTGAAGGTTAAGGGTAAGGTTAAGTTTAAGGTTAAGGTCAAGGTCAAGGCTAAGGTTAATGTTAGGGTTAATTTAAGGGTAAGGTTATAGTTAAGGTTAAGGTTAGGTTAAGTTAAGGTTAAGGTTAAGGTTAGGTTTAGGTTAAGGTTAGGTTAAGGGTAAAGTTAAGGTTATGGTTAGGGTTAAGGTTAAGATAAGGTTAGGGTCAGCTTAAGGATAAGGTTAGGTAAAGGTTAAAGTTGAGGTTAAGGTTAAGGTTAGGTTAAGGTTAAGATTAGGTAAGGGTAAGGTTAAGGTTAAGGTTAAGGTTATGGTTATGGTTAAGGTTAGATTAAGGGTAAATTTAAGGTTAAGGTTAAGGTTATGGGTTTAGTGAGGTTAAGGTTAAGGTTAAGGTTACGGGTTTAGTCAGGTTAAGGTTAAGGTTAAGGTTAAGGTCAAGATTAAGGTTAAGATTAGGTTAAGGGTAAGGTTAAGGTTAAGTTAAGATTAAGGTTATGGTTAAGGGTTTGGTAGGGTTAAGGTTAAGTTAAGGTTAAGCTTACGTTAAGGTTAGGTTAAGGTTAAAGTTAAGGTTAAGGTTAATGGTTTAGTTAAGGTTAAGGTTAGTTTAAGGTTAAGGTTAATGATAAGGGTTTGGTCAAGGTAAGGGTTAGGTTATAGTTAAGGTCAAGGTTAAGGTTAGGTTATAGTGAAGGTTAAGGTTAAAACCTATAACCTTAACCTTAAACTTAATCTTTACTTAACCTTAACCTTAACTATAACCTAACCCTAACCTTGACTAAACTCTTAACCTTAACCTCACTAAACTTGTAACCTTGACATAACTTAACCTTTACCTTGACCCTAACCTTATCCTTAACCTTCACCTTAACCTAGCCTTAACCTTGACCTTAACTATAACCTAACCCCAACCTTAACCTTTACCTAACCTTAACCTTAACCTTAACCTTTACCTTGACCTTAACCTTAACCTTATCTAACCCTTAAGGTTACGTATTTAGTTAGGTTAAGGTTATGGTTAAGGGGGTAAGGTTAAGGTTAAGGTTAAGGTTAAAGTTATGGTTAATGCTAAGGTAAGGTTAAAGATAAATTTGAGGTTAAGGTTAGGTTAAGGTTAAGGTTAGGTTATAGTTAAGGACAAGGTTAAGGTTAGGGCTAATGTTAGGTTAAGGTTAAGGGTACGATTAAACCCTTAACCTTCCCATAACCTTAACGTTAACGTTAACCTTACTTTAACCTAACCTAACCTAACCTTAACATTATCTTTATCTTAACTTAACTTTAACCTTACCCTTACCCTAAACTTAACCCTAACCTTACCCTCACGTTACCCTTAACCTTCAGCTTAATTTTAACCTAAACTTAACCTTAACTTTACCCTTAACCTAACCTTAACCTTAACCTCAACCTAACCCTAACCTTGACTTTAACCTTAACCTTAACCAAACCCTTAAACTTAACCTTAACCTGACTAAAACCATAACCTTAACCATAACCTTAACCTTAACCTAACCTTAACTTTGACTTTACCCTTAACCTAACCTTAACCTTAACCTTCACCTTACCTTAAGGTTAGGTTAAGGTTAAGGTTAAGTTTAGGTAAGAGTAGGTTAAGGTTATGGGTTAAGGTTAGGGTAAGGTTAAGGTTAAGGTTAGGGTTAAGGTTAGGTTAAGGGTAAAGTTATGGTTAAGGTGAAGGTTAAGGGTAACATTAAGGTCAAGGTAACGAGTTTAGTCAGGTTGAGGGTTTGGTCAAGGTTAGGGTTAGGTTATAGCTAAGGTTAAGGTTAGGGTTAAGGTTATAGTGAATGTTAAGGTTAAGACCCTTAACTTTAACTATAACCTAATCTATAACCTTAACTTTAACTATAACCTTAACTATGACCTAACCTTCACATTAACCTTAACTTTAGCCTTAAATTTAACCTTAACCTTAACCTTACCCCCTTAACCTTAACCTTAACCTAACTAAACCTGTAACATTAACCTAACTAAATCTGTAACCTTAACCTTACTCTTACCTAACTTTAAATTTAACCTAACCTTAACCTTAAATTTACCATTAACCTAACCTTAACCTTAACTATAACGTAACCCTAACCTTAAATTTAATCTTAACCTTATCTTAACCTTAACCTTCAGTATAACCTAACCTTAACCTTGACCTTAACTATAACCTAACCCTAACCTTGACTAAACCATTAACCTTAACCTTAACCTGACTAAACCTGTAACACCTAATCGTAACCTTGACCAAACCCTTAACCTTAACCTTAAATTTACCCTTATCCTAATCTTAACCTTAACCTAACCTTAACCTTGACTTTACCCTTAACCTAACCTTAACCTTGACCTTAACTATAACATAACCCTAACCTTGACCTTAACTATAACCTAACCCTAACCTTGACCAAATCTTAACCTTAACCTTAACTTAACCTTAACCATCCCATTACCATAACCTTAACCTTAACTTTACACTTAACCTTAACCTTAACCTTATCCTTACCCTTAATGTTGGAGAGGTAAATCCCATCTACGGATAGAGGCAATCCCTACTAGCCCAGATCGAGTCTAGCAACAATCAATCACGCAGTTGTTGAGATTGCAACAAGATGATGAGCTTAGTGGAAAGAAGTCGCCTTCACTAAGTGGGCCCGTAGGCTATTTTGGTGCAAAGTCTATTTTTAGACTATGTCTATTTTTAGACATTTCGATCATGATTCTATGAGTTGCAGGATGCTATTTGTGGAGGGTTGGTCAAGTTGGAAAAATATATGGACTTCTATTTTTAGACATATTAGGCAGAATCTATTTTTAGATTGCTAGTCTAAAAATAGATATGTCGAATATTATTAGCTCTTAATAATATTTGGATTATAAACATTATCTTATTCTCTTGGAGCACTTCACTTAAGTGCACAGATCTGGCACAGGAGTTGACAGAAGGAATTACGCTATTCCTAAGGGTTAAGTAGAGCTATTGCATGGATACTTCAGTTAGAACTCATGTGACAGAGTTTGGTGGAGTTGATTGAGGAAGTTAATGGAGTTGTGTTCATTTTAACCAATATAAACATAGTTGAGCTAGTTGTATCTAGTCTAACTGATTGATACACTAGTGAGAGTGGTGTGAATTAATTATTAATTAATTCACTAATTATAAACTCATTAATCAACTAAATAATACATCATTTAACTTTAGTGTGTGGACAGTTTCAGTGGAGACCAGTGAAGAGATAGGTGAAAGAGCAGAGTGACTATCAGTTGTGACTATATAGTTGCATGATTTGCAACAGCCAATGAGGATTTCGCAGTACAAGCCAGGTGGTTCAAATTTATTTATGAGCCATTCTACAACATTGATTACGTAATAGAGGATGGCTATTAGGTGGCAGAGATTGGAGCATGTGTTTTTCTAGATCTAGCTTGATTAGTGTGTAGCAATTGGAGATTGTACTGAGAGCTTGTGAGGAGCTTTGTATAATGATTGTTACATGATATCTATGACATATAATATACATATAGTTGGGTTTTTCAACTTTAAGCTTTCCCATGAAATACTGTGTTCATATGTGTGATTTTTTATGGTTTTAATGTGCACATGCGATTGTTTCTATTTCCACAATTAATGATCAATGGTAGAAGAGATTCTGTATTGTGCATGAAGATAAAATAGTGTGTGATCAGGAGAATATCAGTGGTTAACATATCAGTTATTCAAATTTATACATGTTATTGGAGCAATATTGATCATTGGAGAAATTGCAAAATATTGAAGCGACTGAGTTTTGTGCTGGTGGAATTCGAATTTGCAGCAGTGTTTTCTTGGTGTCAAAGTTAAGATGTCTTTAAACGGATTGCGATTGGAGTATGCCCTTGAGGGAAGCTCGAATTACATTGCATGGAAGGACAGGATGGAGGTGGTACTGGATGATAATGGGTTGAAGGATTTCATAGATGCAGGAATTCCAAAACCTACTTCTAGTGATGTTGCCGCACATGATGCATGGAAAAAGAAGACAACAAAGTGTTGAAGGATTCTGTTGGAAGGTGTGAAGGATCACATAGTATCTAGCCTTCATGGTAAATCTTCTCCATTCTTGATGTGGAAATATTTGACAGATTTATTTCAAAGCAATAGCGACCAGAGGAAGCTGGCGCTCAAGGATAAACTCAGGAACATAAAAATGGAGAAAGGCGATAGTATGCCCAAGTGCCTCACGAAGTTCATCCAATGTAGGGATGAGATGGGCAGTGTGGGGGTTACTGTTGATGACGAGGAATTGGTGATCTTGGCTCTCCTTGGGCTTCCGAAGAGTTGGCATTCTTATCACGACTCTGTCAATGGTCGGGAGAAATTGCCAGGATGGGAGCGACTTTGGTTGGACCTTGTGCAAGAGGAGATAAGGCAAAGTACCATGGATGGATCTTCATCAAAGAACTCTGATGAAGAAAATTGCACTTTGGCTGCCAAAGAAAAGAAGGGGAAGAGCAAGAAGAATGCTTCTCAATCCGGTGCAAAAGGCAAGAAGCAGGACATGTCCAAGGTGAAGTGTTTTCACTGTCACCAACATGGACATTATGCCACTAATTTTCCACAGAAGAAGAAAAATAAGCAGGCTGTTGGATTTGCAGCTGGAGAGGCCTTAGCCTCGCAGTTTGAGCTGGATTTTTCACTGATCACATGCTTGGTCTCAAGTGTGATGGGTGCAGTGTGGTTTCTTGACAGTGGTGCATCTTTTCATATGACCAGAGATAAAGATTTGTTTACTGATATGGATGAGAAAGATCTTGGAGTGCACATCGAGATGGGAAATGATGGTAGATACAGTGCGACCAGTATTGGTACCATTTCCTTTGAGAGATAGTCTGGTAAACCCTTCATATTGAAGGAAGTGATGCATGATCCAAGATTGAAGAATAATTTGATCTCAGTGGCCATGTTAGAAGATAACAGATATGATGTTGTCTTTAGCAAGGGAAAGGCTTTCTTGCGCAGTAAGGAAACTGGTGAGACCCGGAGGATAGGGGTTCAAGTTAAGAACCTTTATCAATTGCAGGTAGATGGCTGTGTAGCAATGGTAGGCAAGGCAGAAGGAGTGGTGAGCCAGGATGATGGTGAGTTGTGGCACCAGAGATTGGGCCACCTTCACCATGGAGCTTTGAAGATACTGCAGCAGATTTCTACTGGGCTTCCTAAGGGTACTCTTATGCAGTCAGATCAGTGCAAGAAATGTATCTTGGGAAAATGTGTGAAATCCACCTTTCACAAGAAGGATAGTCGTGCCACGATGATCCTTGAGAGAATTCACACAGACGTGTGTGGACCTTTCTCAGTAGCTTCGACAGCAAAGCACAGGTACTATGTGATATTTGTTGTTGATTTTTCTTATAAGTGTTGAATATTCTTCATGTAGAAGAAGAGTGAGACATACTCAAAGTTCTGTGAGTTCAAGGCACTGGTTGGGAAAGAATCGGGGAAGCGGGTGAAGGCTCTTAGGAGCGAAAATGGTGGTGAATTCGTCTCTGGCGAATTCAAGGACTTTTGCAACACAGAAGGAATTCGAAGAGAGCTCATAGAACCTCATAACCCACAGTAGAATGGGGTTGCTGAGTGGAAGAACAGAATGATTGTGGGTGTTGCACAGGCGATGTTGCATGATCAGGGCCTCCCCATACACTTGTGGGCCGAGGCATGCAATACTACAGTATATGTGAAAAAATCTTGTCCTCACAAGATACTTGGCATGAGTACACCCGAGGAGGCATTTTCTGGTAAGAGGCCTGATATTTCCCATTTGAGGATTTTTGGTTCACCTGTTTACATTCATGTGATGAAGGATGCGAAGAAGAAGCTAGAGCCAACTACAAAGGCTGGGATATTTGTGGGGTACACTGATACACCCCACAAATATCGTGTGTATTTGCCAGACAGTTGCAAGACTGTTGTGCGACGGGATATCAAATTTTATGAGGAGAAAGCCATGAAGTGTTCGTTTGAGAGGGAGCCACACTTGCATGCAGATGAGGAGCTATTATTTCCTAAGGATGAGCCTCAGGATGTGGATCAACCACAATAGGAGGTTCATGGAGTGGAAGAGACCACTCATGCAGTGTCAACCATCAGAGGGCGGAAGCGCACTACAGAAGCTGAGCGACTGGCTCAAGATGCAGAGAAGGTTGTAGGAGCACCTACATCATAGCGCAAACAGAGACAGTCACCTGACAAATATACTAGATACATGGCTCTTATGAGCAAGTGTATCGTGACGGAGCCATCCTCTTTCTACGAAGTTGTGGAGGATCCCACATGGGTAGATGCCATGGTGGAAGAGTATGATTCGATTGTCAGAAACAGTGCATGGGATATTGTCCCAAGGTCGGAAGGGAAATAAATGGTGGGTTTGAGATAGATCTACAAAGTGAAGCAGGCAACTGAGGGGAGTGTGGAGAAGTACAAGGAAAGATTTGTTGCACGAGGCTTCTCACAGATTGAGGGGATCGATTATGAGGAAACCTTTGCACCTGTCACAAGGTATTCTTCCATATAGATGATTCTTGCTCTCTTAGCTCAGATGGGGTGGAAAATTCATCAGATGGATGTGAAGACTGCGTTCCTCAATGGAGTGATTGAGGAGGAGGTGTACATAGAGTAGCCCGAAGGTTTCAAGATCTTTAGCAGCGAGTTGCATGTGTGCAGGCTCAAGAGAGTGTTGTATGGGTTAAAACAAGCACCTCGTGCTTGGTACACACTGATAGACAGTTATTTCACTAGACTTGGATTATCTAAGTGTGAGGCGGATCTGAACCTATACCAGATAGTGGTGGACGGTAATGATCAGGAGCTCAAGTCCAAGCCATGGAAAAAGGCTAAAAAATGAAAGTGCTCAAATTGATTTGGAACCTGAGCGACGGGATAGGCCTCGGTGATACGATCCCAACGCCGTGAACGGCAATGAAAACCGACGCTGTATGAAGAAGTTATTCAACTTTGAAAAAGAATATTCCAAAGAATATTCTGAGAATATTCTGTGGAATATTCCACAGAATATTCTGCGGAATATTTCGTTTGTGGCCAATAGCAGAGCGCCACGTGGCCATCCCGGAGGCCGCCACGTGGCCCCAAGCCGGAATGAATAGCGTTTTAAAAATTATTGTTATGAACTCGGCAGGAATTGAAACCTGGTCGTCTGAATGTAAATGGACAGGCCCGACCGTTGTGCCAGAGCCGTGGTTCTTGTTAAATAGTCGCACGAATTTATATTTAACTGTGATTTTTGTTTTGGGCGGGCCCAAAAGGGGGCCAGCCCCCTCCGCATGAGACCACCCGCTTGGAACCAAGGGCTTCAAGAAATGGGCGCATCAAGTTTAAATGGACGGGCATATGGTGCGGACGCACGTTAATAAACCGTTTTATAATATGGTGCAACATTTAAAAACTCCGAATATAACTCAAGTCTGCCATTGAAATTGCCAACGGGTGCGGTCACATGACCCCCGTGGCTTATCTCTTTAGCCCTCCATTTCGGCGGAATATTAGGCGGACCCCTAATTTTAGGGCCGTTCCCTACTGTGGCGGAGTTATCTGGCAGTCAGCCAGATTTAACTGGAGTTTTTTTTTGGTTAAACTGCAGTTGGAGTAAAAGAGCCAGAACTTTGGCTAGGAGAGGCCTTTTGATACGAATTTTTTTTTGATTTTGGGTCTCTTCGACCTTCTGAAGCCATTGGCACAGGTTTCACAGCCATCTGAGGTCGTTTTCAGGTGATTCTGCTTCGTGGAAGTTCCAGGAGCCACTAGAGCCAAATCAGTTTGGGAGCTGCATTGGGAATTGTGCAGCCAGTGAATGTGGAAAGAAGGTCATTCCTGAAGTTTTTCAGCATTATGAATCCATTTCTACAGCTTGTTTTTCCTTTTGAGGAATTCTTCTCACTGTTTAGCTTCAGGGAAGCTTTCAGGGCCACCAGGGCCATTTCAGTGTTGGAGCTGTTTGGGGACTATGTTCATCCATTTTTGGTGATTCAAAAGCCTATTTATGCTATTTTCGACCTTCTGAGTCTAATGGCAGAGGTTTCAGAACCAATTGAGGTCATCTTCACCTCGAAATTCTCCATGCAAGTCTAAAGGGCCACCAGGGCCAATTGGGGAAAGTACTGTATAAGGTACAATTTCACTGTTTAGTGTTTGGAAAATAGTATGTTTAGCTAATTCCTATCTTCTGATTCTGTATTTACAGTCAGATTTGTCTTTCGAGACACTCATATTCTTGTATTAGCCTTTGTAGCATTTTTAATACAAGAGGACAAGCCTAGTTTGAGAGGCTTGGTCCAGCAGATGTAGCCCAGAGGAGGGGGTGAACTGCTTTATCATTTTGATGTCTTTATTTGCTGAAGATGATATGCTAAAAAAAACTGATATAAAGTGTTAAACAGCAAATATACATAACTTGCATACACACATAATCACCTACTCAACTGCAGAAAGTTATTTGTCTTATTCCGCAAGACATCAAACTTCAAGTATGTGTATGTCAAAGACTTCTAAGTGTTACTTCATTATTTCTTTAGGCAGAGCCTGTAGAGGGCCAGGTAGCCTCTGGAACTAATCCTCTCTTTAGAGGTGACATGTCCGGTGAATGCCCCTACAGTCTATCTCTGTATAAGAAATAAGAAGTTTTCACATTTTAAGAGGTCACTTGGAGTGTATAGCTCACATTTGAAATTATGGGAAATGGATACCTTGCACCCTTAAACAAGTACATTCCATTTTCAGATCACTAACAAAGAAGGATAACTTCACCATTAACATAGCTCAATAATCCTATGAACGTTCTTGTAATATTGATGTCCAAAACAATTACATGACTTCAACACAATAACTTCTGCAACTCAGAGTCTGATCAAAATCCAGCCTAGCAGCTCAGCCAACTAACCTACAACCAACCAACCAACACTAAAAATGAACAATACATGCAATATTTATTTGCAAAATGAGTTAATGTAATCTTGACCTTTGATATCATGCAAGGCCCAAGGAAAATATCTGTGATTGAATCATAGTAATAATAACTTCTAACTTAATTGTTGAGCTAACTTTAGGATATTTTTTACTTTTAAGGTTTTTCATTAACTTTTAAAATAACTGTTGAGTAGCTGGGAAATAACTTTGATGGTTTCAATAACTGTAGTCTCCTTTATCAGAAATAGGCTATGGGTGGCCAAATGAGATTTCAAATAAGTAATTTTTATTTTGACTTGTCATTCGGATATGTCTTCTGTGCTAACTTTCTCTTGATTTGTATTTAAACCTTTGATTTGGCTTTAACTCAGATTTTGTCTCTTCTTTAATTCTGTTTCTTTTGTTTAATTTCTTTAATCTTCCTTTTATCTCTGATCTCTCTTTTAATCCTTCTTTAACTGTGCTTCTTTTTTTCTTTTTCTTTTTCTCAGTAAATCTAATTCTATTAGTGAAACATAATATACAGCGATTACAAGGCCTTCATAGGCAAACAGTTAGCAAAATAGCAAGAAATGAACCGCCCTCAAGGGGAAACCAGCGCTTAGATCATTTGAGTGCTGCCTCAATAGAGGAAACCAGCCTTGACATGCAAAATTAGACAAGAACCGACCCAACAGAAGTTCTAAAATTGCCTCAACAGAGGCATGCAGCATGAACATATCAAAACTTGTAGTGACTAGAAACAACAAAAATTCATGGAGATTGAGCAGAGTTACATGGACTAGGACGTAGACGCTAGAGACCATAGTCGCCTGAGAGCGATTCTTCTTCAATTCTACACCATCCATCATTCTCTTCGTTGTGGCTCGGACCGCTTTGAAGTGCCTGAACGCCCGCCTCACAACCAGCAACCTGCAAACCAGCTTCCTGATGAACATTCGAGAAGCTTTCTCCAGCATTGTGGGTGACACTTTTGCCCACAACCTGAGGGCTATGCGAGGAAGACGGGTGTGCTTGCGGATGGACAGGGAGCAACGCAGGGGGGGATCCGGGGGGGCTCTAGGAATTTCTTTAAAAGACACAGTGACGGTAGAGATAACCAGGGGTCGATTGCACTCGCAGCGGTAATGAAAAATTGCAGTGGAGGGGCTATGGAGAGTGGCTGATACAACTGGGCGGGGTGCCATAGGTGGCCTGGAGACGGCAGAACCTCGCAGAGGGGAAGAGGTTAGGCGCCTACCATGACGAGAACGCGCAGGGGGAGAGCGGCTTCAGAAGCTGTCCGAGGAGGATGATGGAGAGCTGGAGGAGGGAGAGCGGTGTCTGCTGGAGACTCGGCCCCAGGAACTGCCTCGGCGACACCGTAGTCTATGCCAAAGTATTGGCATGGTGACGCAGTGGCGAGGAGGAGAATTTGGGCAAACAGAAGACAGCAGAGGGAAGGAAGGGTCCAAGTAGCCAGGCGAAGAAACTAAGAAAAGTGGGAAAAATGGATTGTGAGACCAATGTAAGTCAGGAAGTAAATCGAAACAACAACCCAAATGGAATCTTCAACCCATGGAGGTGCGTCGGCTTGACAGTTCGGCGTCCTGAGAGCACCAAGAAGCCACTGGCCTGAAGAGCATCGGCATAAAAACCTACAAATTGCAAATAACCCGCACCAGGAACCCAAACACTAAATTGCGTAATGGGGACGATGAGCCAAGCCAAGGCGAGTTATGAAGCTGGTACTCTTGGCCACCCCCCTGGCATAAATGCCACGTAGTGTGACGGCTTTGGAAGGGGCACTTGACAGTGTAACATAAATGAAGCATGAGTGCTGACTGCAGGTGGCCAGGTGGGCAAGCCATGCGCTGCTTTCTTCGGTCATGCCCATCAAATCGGAGTTAAACACCCGCATCCGGGTAACTGTGCTTTTTCTTTAATATTTGTTTGATATTTTATTTCTTTAACCTCTAACTGTCATGGTGAACTCTTCGACCGTGTTTTTGCAATGTGTTTTTACTTGTCTTTTGTCTCTCCACATCCACTATTCTATCTTTTTTTTTTCTTTATTCTGTCTGTCGATGAAATCTTTTTGTCTTTGGATTAACTATGCATTCCTGGCCTTTTTTGATGAATAAAGTTTCTTGATCGTCACCCAGAGAACCTAACTTAACAATTATTGCACCTTAGAATGAAAATTATGCATTTAAATATTGATCACCTGCACATTAAAATCAATTTGTTAATTAAAACATACATTTGTGGACAGGGTCCTAAAAATGGGGGCTTGTTGGTTTTCTGCGTGTGTTTTATGAACTTTCGGGCTATTTGGAGTGCTTGCAGGGGCTTTGGTGGTGGATTGGGGCTTATTCATAGAGATTCGGGGTTGTCGGCATTTTTTAATGGGTAGATGGTGGTAAGTTTAGGCACGAGGGCAATAGGTGATTTATCGCATAGGAGGGAGTCAGTAAATTGTATCGGGCAGAGGGTGCGTGATACCACAGAAGGAGTGGTGCATGGCAGGAGGGACAAGCAATAACACTACCCATTTCACGAGGTTCAAATATTTTAACCCCCATGCATTTGGGGGTGCGATAACGATCGTGGATAGTTGGATCTGGCGGAGGCGATCCAATGGTAATCAGGGTTAAATGAATCGGCGGGTAGGTTTAGACAATGGGGCCCAGGAGTATACGTGATGGGGGTGCTTAAATGTAATATGGGGTTATGGTTATATGGGCGTGGAGGTAACGGTTTTAGAGCAGGGAGGGTTAATATATGGTGGGGTTTGAGTTATACGAAGATGAATAGTTTAGTTTTTAGAGCGGTGTTAAAGGCTTTAAAGCGAGGGCTTAAAGCATATAAGGGGTGTCGGGTATTTAAAACAAAACAAGGTCTTCTTTTAAATAGTGGGGCCTGAATGAAATATATTTATCATAAAACAATGTAAAAAGTGTTTTTACATTGTTTGTTAACGAAAGGAGGGAAATGAATGAAGGGGGAAAGGTTTGTATGAGGAAAATGGAGTGTCAGGTAGGGGAGAAAAGGTAAAAATGGGGGATCAGGGCCAAACATGAAAATTTCAGAGCTTGAGGGTATTGAATAGAGGTGAAATGAGATACATTGAAAAAGGTTTAATGAATATAATGAAGGCAGTAAGATTACGGAAAATAGAATCATAATCAAGGAATGATATTTTCAGCTGATAGTGGAAAACCCAAAACCATTTAGTCAAACTATAGAAATATAGGAGACTAACAGTGGCTCTAGCTGAGGGCAACTCCTTCAGGAGGTGTCAAGAACCTCGGATTTCAGATCTCTGGTCTTTGTAGATCAGTGCCTTATCCATTTTGGCTAATTTTCCATTTTGGAAATGTTGATTTGCTACAATTATTTGTAACTATGACCTTTTAAAATTTGAAAATCATGCTCCCTACAAATCAATTCTACCTACCCAAAATTCTAGTCTAACAATTTTTCTTCATTTGGGTGCATTTAGATTGGCAAACCCTTGACATCATTTTTATTTTGAAAGCAAAAACTATCTATTTCTACCCTTGTAACTTCCAAAGGCTCAGATTAGACTGATGAGCTATTTTATTCTCTACCTAATCTACTTATTGAATTTCTTGTTTCAAACTGGTTGAGTGAAAAAAAAATGAAAGCGATGTTGATATTGCGCATCAATAAATTTGAAGTCGATTTCTAGCATCAAGAAATTTGAAGTAGATTATGCGCTGTATAATTCTAGCATAAGCCTGATTCTGGCATCGATTTATATGTGGCATTGATTCTACATTTACATCCATCGATTCTACATTTTCATGTGGCATCGATTCACATTTTCTGCATTGTAATCCTCTACCAATCGCCCTTCCACGCCCACGTCCTCTGCCCCTGCAATAATAAACGCCACAAGGAACATAAATTCGTTTTAATCATTTTGAGTATTGTTGAACATAGTGCATTTTTGCTTCTATCCCATGGCTGGACCCTTTCCGAAGCCCTCGCACATCAAATTTCAAGAAGCAACATACAATTGAAAGCCTGCGTTTAATTCAAAGCAGTGTTAACTGTTTGCAGTTTTAACATTTGAACATAGCATTGAAATAGTGTAGAATAGGCATAGAACCAGCGTTAATTCCAGCCTTAATTTGTGGCATAGAACCAGCATTTAGTTAATAGCCAACGTTTAATTGGAAGCTGCCTTTGAACCAGCGTTGAACCCGCTTTTAAAACAGCGTTTTAAATGATTAGAACCTGCGTTTACATATCTCCTTCTTAAGTCTGAAGATGTATAAATCATTTGATTAGAACCAATGTTTACAACATTTTAAATGATTTGGTTCATTTGGTTCTAACCAGCGTTTACAGCGTTTTAAATGATTTCAAGTATAAAGTGTATTTGAAGTCAAGTTGGGACATATTAAATGTTTTTTTCATTGGAATTATGGGCACCAATGCTAAAGATAAATCTGAAAATATTCGCTGGAAAAATAAGGTATTTTTTATGTAATGTTTTTGTAATATTTTTTTTGTAATGGAGTGATAAGGTATGTTTTTATGTAAAAGTAAAGGGTCAGTGAAGTAATGTTTTTGTAATGGAGTGATAAGGCATATTTTTTAAGGTTATTGTAATATTTTGGAGTAATAAGGAGTTTTGTGCTTTGTAATTTGTTTATGGAGTGATAGTGTGACTCAAAGTAATTTTACTTTGAGGGGGGGTAATTTTTTTTTTTTTACCAGATTGTGCAAGAGCACTATTGTAAAAGTCAAATTTTGAAAGTTGCCTTGTAAATATTTGAGAAATTAACTAGAGCCAAGTGCAAAGCTCAGTCAATTTTCTCTTGTTTCAAAGACTATTTGAGGGTCAAGGCCAAGCCCCGATAGTTCGTTTTTTGCGTCATGTGTTGCTGTTGTGTTGCGCATCTTGATATTTTTTGGAGCTTGATTCATGGTGTGAAGTCTTAACACTACAATGTCTAAGTTGATTAATTTCTTTTCTGATTCCGACAAACTTGAAGGCTAAAAATCTTTAAAAACATGGCAACACCTCATTGAAAGCACTCTTGTTTATAATGAACTATGGCATGATATTTGTGATGGAGATGTAAAGCCAAATAAACCTACAGATGCAGCTGCGCCAACAAAATGGAAAGTTAAAAACACCAAAGCATTAGCTCTCATTAAATCCTCTGTCAATGATGAAATGTATGTCCATATAGAAAATTCTAAAGATGCATGGTCTTCTTTGAGAAATTTTAAAGAGTTGTTTGATACTCAGCCTCAATCAAAAAGAGATGATCTAAAATTAAAATTGTTGCATCAAAAATTGACTAAAGAAGGAGATATTCTTGAATACATCTCCAGACTTAAGAATATTAAGCAAGAAATTGTTAATGCTGGTTTTCAAGCAGTTGATGATAGTTTTATGGTCACAATTTTAATTGTTGGGCTTCCTTCTTCCTACACACATTTTTTGGAAACTCTACAACTAACTGAAAATTTAGAAAAGCTAAAGTTTGATGAGCTCTGTGAAATTTTGACTCAACATGATAAAAATTTTGGGAAGAAAAAGAAAGTTGGTGAAGATGTGTTTCTCACAGAAGCCAGTACTAGAAACTCCTCAGCTGACAATTCCAAAAACAAAGGCAAAGGTAATTTTAATCAAAATCAAGCAGCGCAAGGTCGTGGTCGCAGTCAACATAGAGGAAACAACTCCAACATAGGCTCCAATTCAGGCAGAAACAATTCTCAAGGCAGAGGTAAAAATCAAAACAGAGGATCTCAGCAAGGCATAGGATAGAATCCAGGGAGAGGAAAAAGCAGATGTCAAGGACAGTCTCAAGGCAGAGGACAGTCTCAAGGAAGAGGCACTGATTTGAGTCAAATTTTTTGCAGGCGATGTAACAGAGTTGGTCACTATGCTTCAGATTGTCGCACATCTATCAATAAAATTTCTAAGTTTCAACAGCCTTCAGCATAGTTTGCAAATGATCAAGATCAAGATGATAATGACTCAGAATATGTCTTCACTTCTTCACCAACAATCCAAATTTCCTCTTATATTAAGAGTGATTATGAAGATGCTTGGATTTTGGATTCAGGAGCAACTCAGCACATGACCTGTAGATGAGATTTATTTTGGAATTTTCAAGAGTGCCATCTTAATTCCATATTTCTAGCTGATGATACAAAACATACGCCTTATGGAAAAGGTGCAGTCAATTTTTTTCTCCATGACATTGGAGAAAAATTGATTTCCAATGTGTGGTATGTACCAACCTTTAAGAAAAATTTGTTGTCTTTGGTCATGATTCGACAAGCAGGACATCAAATAATTATGGAAGATGGCTTAGTTAAGATTAATTCAGTCAAACAGAACCTCCAAACAGTAATGATAGGATATGAAGACGAAAAAATGTTAAGGATGAAAGGAACAGTTATTCCAAGGCATTTTGATTTTGTAGGGGCAGTTACTACAGGAATTTCACCTATAATATTATGGCATGTAAGATATGGACATTTGAATTTTGATAGTCTTTCTCAATTGCAGAAACAAGGAATTGTTAAAGGAATTCCAACTTTCAACAAAGAAAATGCTAAATGTGAAGCCTGCATTTTTGGCAAACAGAGTCGAGAAAGTTTTCCAACAAGTACATGGCGCGCAAACAGACTGTTGCAAGTAGTTCACATTGATGTGTGTGGTCCACTACAAACTTCATTAGGTGGTTGCAAATATTTCTTGCTATTTATTGATGATTTTAGTAGAATGACCTGGGTTTACTTTTTGAAAAATAAGTCAGAAGCATTTGAGAAATTTAAAATTTTTCGACAACTTGTTGAAAATGAAGCCAAAGAAAAGATAGGTACTCTCAGGACAGATAATGGGGGAGAATTCAAATCAAATGAATTCAAAACTTATTGCAGTGAAAATGGCATCAGAAGGCATCTTACAAATGTTTACACTCCACAGCAAAATGGAGTCGTATAAAGGATGAATCGCACATTTTAGGCATGGCAAGATCCATGTTAACTTTCAAAGGGTTAAGTCCAACATATTGGGCAGAAGCAATCCATACAGCTGTCTATCTAAGAAACAGATCTCCAACGACTTATTTAGAAGGAATCGCCCCTTATGAAGCTTGGTTTGGTTTCAAACCTAAAGTTAAACATCTTCGAGTTTTTGGATCCATCTGTTATGCCTTAGTTCCCAAAGAAAATAGAACTAAGCTGGATTCAAGAAGTTTGAAATGCACCATGATTGACTATTCAGATGAAAAGAAAGGGTATCGTCTTTTTACAAATGGAAAATTTATTGTGAGTAGGGATGTCATTTTTGATGAAACAGAGAGTAAGAGTGCTGAAGAAATCGAAAGTATTCTTCACAAGTTAGAAACTAAAGGCAGTAAAAGGAAAGGAAATATGAAAAGTCAACCAAATTCACCAAATTGGTATGAACTTTATTTTCCTTCCTCTGAAGATGAGTCATCTAGTCCATCTACTTCAACAAAGTCATCTGGGTCTTCTAGCAGTTCATCAGCATCTCCAAGCAGCAATAGTTCTTCTGATAGTGATTCTCTAGATTCACCACCTGAACGACGAACATCAGTTTACATTAATCCCCTTTAAAATGATGGATACTTCTCAGCACCTCAAACAAGTGAGCAACAACTTCCAAAATGGGTAGTTCAACTTTTGAAAGATGTAAGGCCTAATGAACAAAACAAAACAGGAACAAGGGGATAAAAACGAAATGAAGGCAATTTTTCTTTGATAGCAAATGATTTTACTGAACCTTCTTGTTTTCAAGAGGCAGTAAAACATAAAGTATGGCAACAAGCAATGGTTGATGAATATCAGGCAGTTCAAGACAACAACACTTGGCAACTTGTTGATTGTCCTCAGCATGTTAAACCTATTGGATGCAAATGGGTTTATCGAATTAAGTAAAAGAAAAATGGTGATATTGACAAGTATAAATCACACCTTGTTGCTAAAGGTTTTGCGCAGTAGGAAGGGATCGATTATGAGGAGACCTTTGCTCCCAAACCTAAATGGAACACCATCCGCCTCACACTTGCCTTAGCAGCTCAGAAATGGTGGAAAGTTCATCAAATGGATGTCAAAAGAACTTTTCTCAACGGGGACTTACAGGAAGATGTATATATGACACAACCACCAGGGTTTGCAGTTGAAGGGCAAGAACATAAAGTTTGCAAATTAATCAAGGCTTTATATGGATTAAAATAAGCTCCCCGTGCTTGGTATGCCAAAATGGATGAATACCTTGGAAAAGTTGGTTTTCATCACAGTGAATCTGATGATACCTTGTATGTGTGCCAACAGGGAAAATATCTGGTCATTCTCATTATGTATGTCTATGATTTGATCATCACAGGCAACAATGATGATCACATTGAACAGGTGAAAAAGGAGTTACATGTAGGTTTTAAGATGACATATTTGGGACTACTTCACTACTATTTTGGAGTTGAAGTATTCCAACGTCCACATCAGATCTTCATTTCCCAGAGTAAATATGCAGCAGAAATTCTTCAACGATTTGGAATGCAGGATTGTAAGCATGTCCTTACCCCTATGGAACAAAACTTAAAACTTTCAAAATTTGAAGGGGGGCAAAAGGTGGACAGCACGACTTACAGACAGTTGATTGGAAGCTTGATTTATTTGACAACCACTCGTCCTGATCTATCTTATGTAGTCAGTATTATTTCACGTTTTATGCAGGAACCACTAGAAAACCACTGGAATGCAGCCAAAAGAGTTCTTCGATATATCCAAGGAACGAAATGTTTTGGTCTTCTTTACAAAAAGACTAAAAATTTTGTACTTGTTGAATTTTCAAATGCCGACTTTGTTGGCAGTATTGATGATAGGGAATCAACCTCAGGTTACTTAATGAACATGGGGTCAACTACAATTTCCTAGAGTTGCAAGAAGAAAACTACAGTGGCCACTTCTTCAGCAGAAGCAGAGTACATTTCAGCATGGGAAGCAGCATGTGAGATTGTTTGGTTACGTCGAGTTTTACAGGACTTGGGGATTCCTCCAGCAAAAGCTACTTCATTATTCATCAACAATCAATTAGCAATAAAGATTGCCAAGAATCCAATTTTCCATTCAAAGACAAAGCATGTGGACACCAAGTATCATCATATCAGATCTCTCATTGCAAAGGACGTCATCAAGCCAGTGTTTTGTCCTTCAGAAGATCAGACCTCCGACATTTTCACAAAACCTCTCGGCAGAATAAAGTTTACTAAGTTCAGGGATGAACTTGGTATCTGTTGTAATGTATCTTTGGATCATAGGGGGGAATGTTAGATGATCCAAAAATAAATTTTATCATATGTTATAGTGTTTGAATAAAATAATTATTAATTTAAGATATTAAATTAATAATTATTATTCTAGAATATTTAATAAATCTTTGAGATATTTAGAAATAGAAATTTGTTAATAAAAATTAAGACTCTAGAAAAGAGTCGTTTCCTAGGCTCTAAGTTAGGAGTGAAGTTAGTAGAGTGGTTAGAAGCTCATTTATTGTAAATGGACACTTTTTTATTTTCCAAGTGATCCATAACTAGATTAAGTTAGAACATAGATCTTAGAAATAGGTTAGTTTCCTATTTTCATTCTAGTGTGTAATGAGAGAATGTGAGAGTGTGATTTAACGTGTGTAAACTCCTGTAATTTTCTATGTAATCTTTTTTCTTGATCAATAAATTTGTGTGTCTGAGGACACTTTTTCACTTTCAATTAATATGATATGTGTGGCATAAATCCACCATTTTCTTAGATCTAAAGGTAGCAACATTGTCAGTTATGATTTTCCTAGGACAACCAAATCTAGACAAAATGTGGTTTTCAAGGAATTTGATAATTACTGAGTCAGTGGCAGTCCTGGAAAGAATGAATTCTATCCACTTTTTAAGATATTCAGTTGTAGTGAGGATCCATTTGTGCTAGGAAGAGGAGGCAGGGTGGATTTCTCCAATAAAATCAAGACCCCATTGTTGAAAAGGAGATTCAACAGAAATTGGATGTAAAGGCAATGGAAACAATTTTCTCTTGCCCTTAAAGATTTAGAATTTATGGTAGGAAATTACCATTTTATGGATGTTTTGGAAGAAGGTAGGACAATAGTGTTAAGATTGCAACAAGATGATGAGCTTAGTGAAAAGAGTCGCCTTTACTAAGTGGGCCTGCAGGCTATTTTTGGCGCAAGTCTATTTTTAGACTATGTCTATTTTTAGACATGTTGATCATATTCTATGAGTTGCAGGATGCTATTTGTGGATGGTTGGTAAAGTTGGAAAAATAGATGGACTTGTATTTTTAGACATATTGGGATGAATCTATTTTTATATTGCCAGTCTAAAAATAGATATGTCAAATATTATTAGCTCTTAATAATATTTGGACTCTAAACATTATCTTATTCTCTTAGAGCACTTCAGTTAAGTGCATAGTTGTGGCATAGGAGCTGACAGAAGTAATTATGATATTCCTGAGGGTTAAGTGGAGCTATTGCATGGAGACTTCAGTTAGAACTCATGTGATAGAGTTTGGTGGAGTTGTAGAAGTAGTTGGTGGAGTTGTGTTCAGTTTAACTCAGTTAGACACATTTGAGCTAGTTGTATCTAGTCTAACTGATTGATACACTAGTGAGAGTGGTGTGAATTAATTATTAATTAATTCAATAAATATTAACTCATTAATAAACTGAAGAATACATCAGTTAAATACAGTTCATGGACAATTTCAGTGGAGACCAGTGGAGAGATAGGTGAAAGGGAAAGATGACTATTAGTTCTGACTATAGTGATGCATTGATTGCATCCAACACATAGTAGAGATTCCAATGAGGATTGTGTGAGAAAGGCTGGACCAATTCGAGTTCATTCAGAGCCATTCTTCAGCATGGATTGTGCAGTAGAGGCAGGTTAGCAGGTGGCAAATATCGGTGAATGGATTTGCTAGATCGAGCCTGATTAGTGTGTAGCGATTGTATTGTAATGAGAGCTTGATATGATCAGCTTTGTATGAGGATTGTTACATGATATCTATGACATATATTATATACATATATTTGGGGTTTTTAGCTTCAATATTTCCCGTTAAAACACTGTGTTCATATGTGTGAATTTTTATGGTTTCAATGTGTGCATGAAATTGATTTAATTTCCGCATATGATGATCAATAGTAGAAGAGATTTTGTATTGTGCATGAAGTTAAAATAGTGTGTGATTAGGAGAATCTTGGATGTATAAGGCATTAGTTATATAATTTATACATGGTATCAAAGCTATATTGATCATTGGAGCAATTGCAAATAATGAATCCGTTGAGTTTTGTGCTGGTGGCATTCGAATTTGCAGTAGTGTTTTCTTGGTGTCGAAGTTGAGATGTCTTTCAACAGATTGCGATTGGAGTATGCCCTTGAGGGTAGCTCGAATTATATTGCATGGAAGGATAGGATGGAGGCAGTGCTAGAGGATAATGGGTTGAAGGAGTTCATAGATGCAAAAATTCCAAAACCTACTTCTAGCAATGCTACCGCACTTGACGCATGGCAAAAGAAGATAACAAAGTGTCGAAGGATTCTGTTGGAAGGTGTGAAGGATCACATAGTGTCCATCCTTCATGGTAAATCTTCTCCATTATTGATGTGGAAAGCTTTGACAGACTTGTTCCAAAGCAAGAGAAACCAGAGGAAGTTGGCGCTCAAAGACGAACTCAGGAAAATAAAAATGGAGAAGGGCGAAAGTCTACCCAAGTACCTCACGAAGTTTTTCCAGTGTAGGGATGAGTTGGGAAGTGTGGGGGTTACTTTAGATGAAGAGGAATTGGTGAGCTTGGCTCTCCTTTGGCTTCCAAAGAGTTGGAATTTCTATGAGGACTCTGTCAATGGTCGGGAGAAACTGCCAGGATGGGAGCGACTTTGGTCGGATATTGTGTAGGAGGAGATAAGGCGGAGTACTAGTGATGGATCTTCATCAAAGAATGAAGATGAATAAAATTTCTCTTTGGTTACCAAAGAAAGGAAAGGGAAGAGAAAGAAAAATCCTTCTCAATCTGGTGCAAAAGGCAATAAGCAGGACATGTACAAGGTGAAGTGCTTTCACTGTCACCAACACAGACATTACACCACTAATTTTCCACAGAAGAAGAAAAATAAGCAGGCTGTTAGATCTGCAGCTAGAGAGGCCTTAGCTTCACAGTTTGAGCTGGATGTTTCACTGATCGCATGCTTGGTCTCAAGTGTGATGGGATCAGTCTGGTTTCTTGAAAATGGTGCGTCTTTCCATATGACCAGAGATAAAGATTTGTTTATTGATCTGGATGAGAAGGATCTTGGAGTGCACATCGAGATGGGCAATGATGGTAGATACAGTGCGACTGGTATCGAGACCATTTATTTTGAGAGGGAGTCTGGAAAAACTTTCATCTTGAAGAATTTCATGCATGTTCCAGGATTGAAGAAGAATCTTATCTCTGTGGCGATGTTGGAAGACAAGGGATATGATGTTGTCTTTAGCGTGGGAAAGGCTTTCCTGCATAGTAAGGCAACTGGTGAAACCTGGAGGATAGGGGTTCGAGTTAAGAACCTTTATCAATTGTAGGTAGATGGTTGTGAAGCAATGGCAGGAAAAGCAGAAGGAGTGGTGAGCCGAGATGAGGGTGAATTATGGCACAGGAGATTGGGCCATCTACACCACGGCGCTTTGAAAATTTTGCAACATATTTCTACCAGGCTTCCCAAAGGTAAACTTGCACAGTAATATCAGTGCAAGGGATGTACTTTGGGAAAATTTTTGAAAGCCACCTTTCATGAGAAGGATAGTTGCTCCACGACGATCCTTGAGAGAATTCACACAAACGTGTGTGGACCTTTCTCAGTAGCTTAGACAACAAAGCACAGGTATTATGTGATATTTGTTGATGACTTTTCTCGTAAGTGCTGGATCTTCTTCATGTAGAAGAAGAGCGAGACATTCTCAAAGTTCTGTGAGTTCAAGGCACTGGTGGAGAAAGAGTCGGGGAAGCAGGTGAAGGCTCTTAGGAGCGATAATGCTGGTGAATTCATCTCTGGAAAATTCAAAGACTTTTGCAGCACAGAAGGAATTCAAAGAGAGCTCATAGCGCCTCATAACCCACAGCAGAATGGGGTCATGGAGCGAAAGAACAGAACGATCGTGGGTACTGCACGGGCGATGTTGCATGATCAGGGCCTTCCCATACACTTGTGGGTTGAAGCTTGCAACACTATGGTTTATGTGGAAAACTGTTGTCCTCATAGAGTACATGGCATGAGTACACCTAAAGAGGTGTTTTAGGGTAAGAAGCCTGATATTTCTCATTTGAATATTTTTGGCTCACCTGTTTACATTCATGTGACAAAGGATTCTAGGAAGAATTTGGAGCCGACTGTAGAGGTTGGGATATTTTTGTGGTACACAAAAAAACCCCACAACTATCATGTATATTTGCAAGATAGTCGAAAGATTGTTGTGCAACGAGATATCAAATTTCATGAGGAGAAAGCCATGAAGTGTTCGCTTGAGAGGGAGCTACACTTGCATGCAGATTAGGAGCTATTAGTTCCTAAGCATGAGCCTCAGGATGTGGATCAACCACAAGAGGAGTTTCATGGAGTGGAAGAAACCACTCATGCAGTGCCAAACATCAGAGGGTGGAAGCGCACTACAGAAGCTGAGCGACTGAATCTTGATGCCAAGAATATTGTAGGAGCACCTACATCACAACACAGACAGAGACAGTCACCTGAACGATATACTGGATACATGGCTCTGATGAGCAAGTGTATCGTGACAGAACCATCTTCTTTTGAGGAAGCTGTGAAGGACCCTGCATGGGTAGATGCCATGGTGGAAGAATATGATTTGATTGTCAGAAACAGTGCATGGGAGATTGTCCCAAGGCCGAAAGGGAAATCAGTGGTAGGTTCGAGATGGATCTACAAAGTGAAGAAAGCTGCCGATGGGAGCGTCGAGAAGTACAAGGCAAGATTTGTTGCCTGGGGCTTCTCACAGATCGAGGGGATCAACTATGAAGAAACCTTTGCACCTGTCACAAGGTATTCTTCCATACGGAGCATCGTAGATCTCTCAGCGCAGATGGGTTGGCACATTCATCAGATGGATGTGAAGATTGTGTTCCTCAACAAAGTCATTGAGGAGGAGGTGTACATAGAGCAGCCTGAAGGTTTTGAAATCTTTAGCAGCGAGTCACATGTGTGCAGGCTCAAAAGAGTGTTGTATGGGCTGAAACAAGCACCTTGTGCTTGGTACACATGGATAGACAGTTATTTCACCGGTCTTGGATTCACCAAGAGTGAGGCGGATCTGAACCTATACCAGATTGTGGTGGAGGGTAAGTTGTTGATCATTGTACTTTATGTAGATGATTTGATTTTGACGGGTGATGAACAGTTGATACTCTCATGCAAGGCTGATCTTGCAAAAGAGTTTAAGATGAAGGACTTGAGCCTCCTTCATTATTTCCTGGGATTGGAAATTTGGCAGCGCAGTGATGGAATGTTTGTGTCTCAAGGAAAGCATGCTCGGGAGATACTGGAGAAGTTCAACATGCAAGGTTGCAAGCCTATCGACACTCCTCTTCTTGGTGGTTGGAGGAAAGAGGATGCTACATCGACAGAGGTAGTGGATGCCACTGTTTACCGACAGTTGGTTGGTTCGCTCATGTATCTAGTCAATACACGACCAGACATATGCTATGCTATTAACCAGCTTTCACAAGTTATGTTTAAGCCTACCAAGCTCTTTTCGAAGGCAGGGAAGCATGTATTGAGATATATCAGAGGCACATCAGGATATGGATTGTGGTACAGACAGTCGGATGAGGTGAAGCTGCATGGCTTCACGGATGCAGATTGGGTAGGGACCCCAACAGACAGAAAGAGCATATCTGGAGGGATATTCATTATTGGGTCTACAAAAGTTTCTTGGTACAGCAAGAAGTAGAGATCCGTGGCACTCAGTTCAGCGGGGGCCGAGTACATGGTAGCAAGTTTGGTTGCATGCGAGGCTATATGGATGAGGAAGATACTGGTCGGGTTGTTTAGTTCACACTTAGATCCTACTGTGATATATTGTGATAATTAGAGTTACATTAAACTCTTAGTTAATCCAGTATTTCATGATAGATCTAAACATATTGACATCTGGTATCATCATATCAGATATTGTGTGCAGCGGAAGATCATGTTACTTTCTTACATTCCTATGGAGGATCAGGATGCTGATATCTTGACGAAGGTGCTCACCAGGAGCAAATTCGAATACCATAGAGGCAGGATCAAGGTGGAAGATAATCCCTATCTTGTTGAGAGGGAGTGTTGATATTGCAACAAGATGATGAGCTTTTTGAAAAGAGTCGCCCTCACTAAGTGGGCCCGCAGGCTATTTTGGCGCAAGTCTATTTTTAGACTATGTCTATTTTTAGACATGTCGATCATATTCTATGAGTTGCAGGATGCTATTTGTGGATGGTTGGTCAAGTTGGAAAAATATATGGACTTCTATTTTTAGACATATTGGGCTGAATCTATTTTTATATTGCCAGTCTAAAAATAGATATGTCGAATATTATTAGCTCTTAATAATATTTGGACTCTAAACATTATATTATTCTCTTGGAGCACTTTAGTTAAGTACACAGATGTGGCACAGGAGCTGACAGAAGGAATTACGCTATTCCTGAGGGTTAAGTGGAGCTATTTCATGGAGACTTCATTTAGAACTCATGTGACAGAGTTTGGTGGAGTTGTAGAAGTAGTTGGTGGAGTTGTGTTCAGTTTAACTCAGTTAGACACAGTTGAGCTAGTTGTATCTAGTCTAACTGATTGATACACTAGTGAGAGTGGTGTGAATTAATTATTAATTAATTAACTAAATATTAACTCATTAATAAACTAAATAATTCATCAGTTAACTACAGTGCATGGACAGTTTCAGTGGAGAGCAGTGGAGAGATAGGTGAAAGGGCAAGATGACTATCAGTTGTGACTATAGTGATGCATTTATTGCATCCAACACAAAGTAGAGATGCCAATGAGGATTGCGTGAGAAAGGCTAGAAAAATTCGAGTTCATTCAGAACCATTCTTCACCAGGGATTGTGCAGTAGAGGTAGGCTAGTAGGTGGTAAAGATCGGTGCATGGATTTGCTAGATCGGGCCTGATTAGTGTGTAGCGATTGTATTGTATTGAGAGCTTGATATGATCATATTTGTATGAGGATTGTTACATGATATCTATGACATATATTATATACAGATATTTGGGGTTTTTAGCTTCAGGCTTTCCCGTTAAAACACTGTGTTCATATGTATGAATTTTTATGGTTTCAATGTGTGCATGCAAATGATTTAATTTCCGCATATGATGATCAATAGTAGAAGAGATTTTGTATTGTGCATGAAGTTAAAATAGTGTGTGATCAGGAGAATCTTGGATGTATAACACATTAGTTATATAATTTCTACAAATAGAAACCAGCCCTAAGGATTTTATTGACAGTGGTTTTCTAATAGAGGTGGCCTCCACATTCTCCTTCATGAAATTCATACTTGATCCTATTTTCATCTTCTTCTGGAAAAAAATTAAGCAATATAGCACCAACATTTTTCCAACATAAAAAATTTTCTAAAATGCATAAATTCATAGCTTTAAGTTTCAAGAATCTCGCCTTTGTTTTGGATAAACTAGGAGGAAAATTAAGATTAAAAAGCACATATAATATATCAGTATACTAGGGTGAGTTCATAAATGCTTCCTCAGTAGGTGGAGTCGCTAGCTCCTCTTGTTCATCCAATGAGTGAATCATATTTATGTGTAGTGCTTAGAAATTTGTTTCAACCATGAGTTTAGCCAGTCCTTGCCCTTTGATTAGCTTGTTGGGCTTGATTTTCAGATCATATTCCAAGATGAAAAAAATCCACATACCTCTTTTTCCATCAGGGTCCTGTGTCAAAATGTCTTTGACCACAGTGTGAGGCACAAATGCAATGATGTGTGAGTGTAAAATTTAGACTCTGAAATCCTTCAATGCTTTCATTAAGACAAAAGCCTATTTTTACATTATATTATATTTCATAGGTGCCTATCTAAATGCCTTGCTGAAAAATGTAATGGGTTACTCCTGTCTTTTAAATTATTTTTTTCTGTAATAAGACATCACCAACTGTGTTTTCTGATGCAAAGGAGAAAATGAAGAAATCGTTGGTGAAATCAGGGTTGATCAGAACTAGTGCTTGTGTAATTTCTTGCTTTACCAAATCAAAATATGGCTTTCCTTCTATGGTCCATTTGACTCTTGTTTCTCTTTTTAGAATATTACTAAAGTTTCTTAGGAGTTCTGCAAGGTTTAGTATGAACCTTCTTAAGAAAGTTATCTTTCCAATGAAAGATTGCACCTCTTTGATGTTTCTTGGATGACTGATTTGAAATATTCCCTCAATCCTCTTTGGGTCAATCTTGATCCCTTCTTTAGATATGATGTGGCCTAAAATTTTCCCTTCTTGAAGGCCAAACAAATTTTTCTTGGAATTTAAAGACACGCCATATTTTCTGCACTTTTCAAAGATGTTTCTTAAGTGAGGCTAGGTGTTCTTCATTAATTTTTGAGTAGAATGTTATATCATCAAGATATATCACAATTATGTAACCTATTTCTTATGAGAAATAAATATCCATTGCTCTTTGGAAAGTAGCTCCAATATTCATTAACCCAAAAAATATTTCAACATACATGAAGGTGCCCCAAGGTGTAGTGAAAGTTGTCTTGTGTTGATCATCTGTATGTACCAACATCTAATTGTACCCTGAAAAGCCATCCAGCAAATATATTATTTTAGATCCTCCTACCCTTTGTAATATGTGATTCATTTTTGGTAAATGGTAATTGTTCTTCAAGGAGGCTTTGTTTAAATTTCTGAAGTCTATGCATAGCCTAATTTCTCTTCTTTTCTTCCTCGCTGACACAAGATTTGAAACCCATTCTAAGTATCTGAGAGGGACTATTATTCCAACATGATACATTTTCTTTATTTCTTTCTCAACCAGTGGCAATTGTACATGATTTATTCTGCGCAATTTCTATTCGAAGGGATTATGGTTTTCTTTGAGAGGAACCTTGTGCTGAATTATATCAGTATCATATGACTTTAAATCTTCATAGCTCCAAGCAAACACATCAGTAAATTCCTTTAACAACTCAATATATTTCTATTTTATATGTGTTGGTAGTGTTTTTGATAGTTTTATCATTTAGGGTTATTGTTCACTTCCTATATTGCATTCTTCTACCTCTGCTTCAGTAGATTCCATCATTGGCTTCTTAGCAACATCATTCAAATAAAAAAGTTATTCTAGAGGAACCAGCCCTTTTGGAAAGGTATTATATCTAGAGTGTAACACTTCAAAGCATTCTTTTTCTGAATCTATGCACAACTCTGCCTCTTGTGGGTGTTCTTTTTCTAACATATTTATATCAACATCATCAGGAGGCTCCACTTTGTATGTTTGTTCCTCAGTAGAGAAGTCTTCTTCATGATCTGCGTCTGAATTTGGAATTTCAAACACATTTCTAGAGTACAGGGAATCTACAATCTGTTTGTCACCTTGAAAAACTTGCCAATATTTTATATTATCAGGGATTGTTGGTCTGTATTTTACTTTCACTATGTATTGCTTATTATGATAAGGTTTTTGACAAATACTCGCTGCAAAGGCCAAACCGTTGGAAAGGATGTTCTAATTTCTTGGTACAAAGGCAAGATCATATTCTTTTAATGTTTTTAAGAGGTCAAGGGCATCATTCCTATATGATCTTAATATAGGATGTTTAGTTGCATATTCTCCCTTAATCTGCCTAATAACTAGCTTTGAATCCCCATGAAAATAAATCCTTTTGGCTCCTGATTTCTTGAGTAATTGTAGCCCTAAGAGGAATGCCTCATATTCTACTATGTTATTTGTACATTGAAAGTTCAATTTATATGAGTGGCCTTTTGCATGGTTATTCTCAGTGTTGTGCACCCAAACACCTGCTCCTGAACAAATTTTACCACAAGAACCATCAAAGCTCATGCTCCAAAAAGGTTAAATTTCAGATTTATCATGATGTTGCTCATTGTGGCTGCCACTATGTTTTCCATTATGCTATTCATTTCTATTTGTGCTAACTATTCAGACTGTTCCTCCTCTTTTTCCTCTTCTTTTTCAGCTATTTTCTCATTTTCTGCCACTTGTTCATTAACATTTTCTTCATTGTAAAGGATGAATGAATCAAGGTTTGTGTGGATAGAATAGAGAGGGGATTTATCTGGCTTTTCCTAACTGCTGACGATGTATTTAGTATGAGTCTCCCTATATAGTCTTCTTGGTTGACTAAAGATAGGTATAGTATCATAGGTCATGTCCATTTGGAGGGTGCCTTGGAGTTTAGCTCCCCATGAGTGTGAAAGGGGCATGCCATATTTAAGAGGAATATCAGCCACTACAATATCCATTACTTGGCTCTTGGCTGGTATTTGTGCTAAATTAACGCAAATATATTTGATTAGGCATAGACAGTTAACTCAAATGGAATCAAAAGAGTATAAATCTTTGTATGGTCTAGTTATCTCAAGGCCTAGTCTTTCCATTACTACCTTTGGCATGAGGTTATGTGAAGCTCTTGAATCTATCATCGCATTGTTGAGGATTTTATCATGGATGTTCAAACTAATATAAAATGGAGGAACACCTCCCTCTTGAAACTTACCTTCTACTTTTGGTCCAAACAAAAGTTCATGTTTGTCATTATTTAAATTTATAGAATCAACATTTTCTCCTATGTTGAAAGCTTTAAAAGTTACTTGGGATATATATACATCTTGAGTAACTAATTCAATAAGATTTATGAAGATTTTTATCTTGGAAATTTCATTCTCAATATTGAAATGTGTTTGTGCTTTTAGCAGTTGTAATATCCCAAAATATGGAAAATCTACAAGAATGGGAATATCTTAAGATATTCCAAAATTGGAGCTACAACAATCTATGAACATAATAATTAAATAGCAATGATACATCAACACATAGGATGTAAGAAGATATAAATAGCCATCATATTAGATCATAGCAGCAAATGCATACAATATCTGGAGGAAACAATCACTCAAGCTAGGCAATGCAAGCCTCTAGGAGCCTGTACATGGAAAAATGAAGAACACTGCTACACAAAGAATGCCCAAGGCTATTATAGTGCAGTTTTATTAGAGGAACTGCTGCTGGGAAGTGTAAATACAAAAATATACAAATATAGGGCCCAAAATATGATGGGAGTGAATATATAGACTCCCAAACTAAATTTCAAGAAAATATAGAAAGGATTTCCTGAAATGTACAAAATGGAAAAAATGTTGGAGTTGCAGTCTCAAGACTAAGTAGCGGCTGCAACTCAAGAACTGGATGGAGATGGTTGTAGATGATGCACAAGCTAAAAAAACCTCTTCCAATGGATCTTCCAAGTGAAAGGATGATCCTAACACTGAAGATCTCTCCCTCCAAACAATCTCTACAACCCTCACTATAGATGCTCACTGAAAATAACGTAGTCAAGGAGAAGGACTATGTTGTAGATGATGGAAAATGGTTGGCCTAATGGAAAGGTGAAATCAACCCAGATGCTTCCTCACTAATCCTCCAAAGGAAATAAGGCTTCCTCCTCTGAAAAATGAGCTCTGGAAGTGGTGTTGAGTAACCTCCACTGCAACACCCTGCAACACAACCTAGCTCTAAATAGAAACTACGTTGTAGCTGAAGGAGGATGCTTGGCCTCAAGCCTAAATGTGGAGAAATGAATATCAATCTCCTTCAAGAGGCCTCTCTTGAAAGGAGAAGGAATTCCTAAACAGGAATGCCTTGTGCTAAGTAGCACAACAACTCTTCTAAACAACAAGAGAATGCACAAAGTCTAAACAGACAACGAAATCAATAATCCATAACATAAATAACAATGTCTTCCTTGCCCTCCTTTTAAACAAATGGAAGCCCTTTCACCAATGGGTCCCACTCATTATGGTTTCCTCTACCAAGGAATCTTACTCTCATTCATACTGCGATGTCTCTCCAAGTGTTCTCCACCTCCTATCCCAGCGCTATTGACTTGGTCAAACTTGACCTTGTCCTTATGAAAATGTCATCTTTCACACTTGAGGGTGTCAAATCCAGCTCTTATGAATATCCATTTTCACACTATGAGGGATTTTATTCATTTTTCTGCAATTTATGGGCCTCCTTACCCATTTATTTATCTCCTAAGTGACATGAGAAAAAAATAATATTCCAATTAGCTGCTCGCTAATTTTGGAATATTACAGTCCTCCCCTTCCAAATTTTGCTTGTCCTCAAGTAACTGCAATGATAGAACTCAGAAGCCTCCTCTTATTCCCCTGTAGCATCCTCATATGATAAAATCCTCCAAGGATCAATATGTTGTCTCATCAAGATATCTCCAAGTTGTCCCTCCCAAGTAGGTAAGATAGCTTTTGGTGTGTATCCAAAATAGCTATCATCATGTAAAAAAGATCGAGGCAAAAATGGGCTGTCTAAAGGCCTTCTTGAAGAATGAGGTCTGATATACATTGGGATATACCATCCCCATATGAATCTCCCATACCCAAGCTATAAACCATACAAAATGAGCCACCCTCCAAAATGGTAACTCTTGCAAATCATCCTCCACCTTGAGCTCCGACAATGTAGGTGGGCTGAAAATTTGCACATGGTAGACAAAATAGCCTACCCCACACTGTCCTCCTCTCCACTTATGATAAGTGTAGAGTGTTTTCTGATCCTGGGCTGCAATAATGTTGCCCTTAAGAGGCAACATGAAGACTAGATCTTGGAAGATTTCTCCTCTGACGTTGTGAATCAAGCTGGCCCAAACCATCTCATATATGATGAATAGGACTTGATCATCATATGGAATCCAAATGAGAAGATTACTGAAGGTTCCATATATTTCTGGAAGGCACCAACAGTCTCCCAGGTGGTTACAACACATTTTTTCTAACTGCTGCTTTAGAAAATGACAAGGAAATATGTTTCTTGAAAAATAGCTAGTTGTATATGTCAACACCTCTACTAGTAAATAGTAAATGGATTGGTGAACCAACTGAGCATACATAAAATAATAATGAAACATTTTCCCAAGGCTACATAAGAGATGGCTGTCTCCATCACAATAGTTGGCCAAAGGATGACAATGGAGTCCAAAGAGAAGCTTGCCCTCTTGTGGAGCAATGCATTGAATAGGAATGATAAGAACAAACAAATGTTGTGTTAGATAATCCATGTATACAAAAGTAAAATTCTTACCATGTGCTAGAAGTAAGATGATATATGGATCCATGAATAAGTTCTCCATAGTAGTAGGACATACTCCTATGAAGAGGAATGTACCATGTGCTGCATGAAGGTATTCCTTCTTATGCTTGGAAACCCAAGTTAAGAATATCACACCTTGGTAATAGATGTCTCCATCCACTACTCCATCACTCTTATCTCCTTCTTATCCCCTAGGTGCATTGTATGTGAAATGATCCTGGGAACACTCCATCAATAAATCCCAGATCCAAAGTGACAACATTGTTGGCCTATGAACATAAGCTCCTTCCATCCCATAACTCCATTCTTTGACATTCCCATTATCAAAGACATCTCCCACAATGCTACCATATATAGGAATCTCCTTCCAAAGTGGAAGCACCTCCTGATCATCTAAGGCTAAGGATTAGCCCCCTTGCACCATGTTAGTGCCATCTCCTATTCCTGTAACATTATGCAAAGTGTGAGATAAAATCTGCCCTTGCTCTCCCAAAGTCCTCCAAAGCAAAAACCGTTTTTTCTGCCTCCTCATACCTCCATCATACAAATCATGAGGTGAAGACATAATGATAATATCATCATAATGCATCCACACTCCTTGCTGGCTAATGATGCAAGTAACCTGCCAAACTCCTTCCTCCCTCATACCCTTTGAAAGAGGATATGTCTCAAGATAGCCAAAATCTTTTAAGAGTAGCCAACACAGCCATGCCTCCTGTTGCCCAGTGTCATAAATTTGCAAGTAGCTTACTAGCTTCTTTCTCTCCATCCAAACCCATTGATCCAAATGTGGGTGCCTCCCATCATGCTCAATATTCTTACCTTTCCCATGAAGACTACCATCCTCCCAAATCATATTTATGTCTTTGCATTTCATGGGATATTGAAATGAAATCTCCTCAATGACCAAGTTGATCCCATAAGGATCCAAATAGGTGGTAGGAAAAAACCTCCCATCATGATGTGTAGGGCTCATCACAAAGTATCCAACACAAACATGAGAGATGTTATCCATCCTAAGATGTCATCCATCATCTATCTGTTCCCCTTTGGCTATGTATATGGGAAGGTCATTGGAATATTTCAACAATGGTTGGGTCCCCAACTCATCATTGTTGCTAAATGACAGTGTTGTTAATATTTCCAATGATGTACTTGCTGTCTCATGCTCTAACTCAAGGATGAACATATGGTTTTGTGCAAGTTTGTTTGGAACAATATTAATCCTTTCGTCCAAGTTTTCAAACCCCAACCTTAAGTGTGGTATACAACTCATCAATGGTATATGATGATGATGGTTCCTCCCTTCCTTGAACAAGTCAAGGTGGCACAACGCAGTGGAAGTCCTTTCCTTAAATAAGCAACATGCAATGGTATATAGCCCACCATATAATTTGCTGAAACAATAGGAGATAAAAAATTAGGCATACCTTAGTGAATTTCGGAAGAATCTTGTATGGCTGTAAGAGTTTCTTCCTCTAATGTGTTGGCTCCCCCAACTGCTGATGTGGAAGACTGCTCTCCCAAGGTTGTGACAGCGCTGGTACAAGTATCCTCCAATGGTGGTGAGGGTTTCTCCTCGTCTGATTTCTCTTTGCCAAAATTTCTAATCAACCTTTGAGTAAAATCAGCAAAAGTATGCACTCGTGCATGACCCAAATGGTTGAACCACCAAATATTGGCCTCACCCTCAAGGTGCAGTGCTGCAATTTCTAAAGCTTCTCTCTATAACACTGGATGTAGTAGGAAGAATGCATAAATTTTTCTTGCTCAAGCCCTTTCTGAAGATGATGCATCAAAAGTAGACAATATAAACCTATTGCCCTTCATTCTTCTTGTGCTGCAAGGTCTCCTTTATTCATCCAGTTGAATGAACTGTGGGAAGGCTAGAGTCTCCTTGAAGGCTCTAGGTTGAGTCTTGTACTCAATAAGGTATTCACTTAGGATCTTGTGATCCAAGTGTCCTTCATATTTCTGCAATTTTTCCTCTCTTTCAAAAGGAAAGGGTATAGTCCCAGTGCTTCTTCTTTGCTTGACCTCCTTGTTGAGGTCCTTCTTGCTTCTGAAAAGAGATGAGAGAAGGATCATTCTGTCCAATATTCTAATATTATTATTTTCTTCTAATAACATAATGGTTTAAGATCACAAGCTGAGCCAAGATTATGCTCTCATACCACTGTAATATCCCAAAATAGGAAAAATCTACAATAATGGGAATATCTTAAGATATTCCAAAATTTGACCTACAACAATCCATGAACATAATAATGAAATAGAAATGATACATCAACACATAGGATGTAAGAAGATATAAATAGCCTTCGTATTATATCATAGCAGAAAATGTATACAATATCTTGAGGAAACACTCACTCAAGCTAGGCAATGCAAGCCTCAAGAAACCTGTACATGGAAAAATGAAGAACACTGCTACATAGAGAATGCCCAAGGCTATGACAACACAGTTTTATTAGAGGAACTACTATTGGGAAGTTTCAATACACAAATATAAAAATATAGGGCCCAAAAGTTTTTGGGAGTGAAGATATAGACTCCCAAACTGAATTTCAAGGCAATCCGGAAAGGATTTCCTGAAATGTACAAAATGGAAAAAATGCCGGAGTTGTAGTCTCAAGACTGAGTAGTAGCTGCAACTCAAGAACTGGATGGAGATGTTGTAGATGATGAAAAATATGAACAAACCTCTTCCAATGGATCTTCCAAGTGAAAGGTTGATCCTAACACTGAAGATATCTCCCTCCAAACAATCTCTACAACCCTCACTGTAGATGCTCACTTAAAATAACAAAGTCAAGGAGAGGGACTGTGTTGTAGATGATGGAAAATGATTTGCCTGATGCCAAATATGGTGAAATTAGCCCAGATACTTCCTCACTGATCCTCCAAAGAAAAGAAGGCTTCCTTCTCTGAAAAATGAGCTCCAGAAGTGGTGTTGAGTAACCTCCACTACAACACCCTACAACACAATGCAACTCTAAATAGAAACTGGACTGTAGCTGAAGGAAAATGCTTGGCCTCAAGCCTGAATGTGAAGAAATGAAGAGAAAGCTCCTTCAAGAGGCCTCTCTTGAAAGGAGAAGGAATTCATAAATAGGAACGCCTTGTGCTAAGCAACACAACAACTCTGCTAAACAACAGGAGAATGCACAAAGTCTAAACAGACCAAGAAATCAATAATACATAACATAAATAACAATGGCTGCCTTGCCCTCCTTTTAAACAAATGGAAGCCCTTTCTCCATGGGTCCCACTCATTAGGGATTACTCCACCAAGGAATCTTCCTCCCACTCATACTGTGTTGTCTCTCCAAGTGTTCTCCACCTCCTATCCCAACATTGTTCACTTGGTTAGACTTGACCTTGTCCTCATGCAAATGTCCTCTTTCACACTTGAGGGTGTCAAATCTAGCTCTTATGAATATCCCTTTTCACACTATGAGGGATTTTATTCATTTTTCCGCAATGTATGGGATTTCTTAACCATTTATTTATCTCCTAAGTGACATGAGAAAAAATTAATATTCCAATTAGCTGCTTGCTAATTTTGGAATATTACAACAGTTTTGAATAAGTTTTATCATACACCATTTTTGCAACAATTTTAGCTTGCTGATTTTTATTTGGAGTCTCAGTTCAAAATTTTTTGTTAGGGCTACTAGCTAGATTTCTAGTGTTGCTCTAGTCACCACTATGTTGGTTTTTTTTGTCTCTATTTTTCTCAGAACTTTTAACCAAACCTTTTGAAGTTTCTGATGTGCTTTTAGGATTAGTTTCAGGAGTCTTCCTAGCAAAAATTTTTGGGTTGTTTCTCTTGGGAGTGTCTTGGGTTTTCTTGCTTTCGAGGTCATATTGCCTATGTAATTCCATGATGGCATTTTTGAAGCCTTGTTTATAGTCTTCAGATTCTAGGATTTCTTCTTCAAATTGAGTTGGGGAAAACGTGCCTTGCTCTTCCTTAGTGAGGAAAACAGTATCCTCATTATTGACTTCGATTAGATTGATGTGACTTTCCTATGTTTCTTCAATTCCTGTTAGTATGAATCCTTTGTCGAAGTGTACGAAAAAGGACCACTTTAGCTATGCATAACTAATAGCCCTAACAAAAAAAGTGGCTGCCAATATCTTCAGATCTGTGGTTAGTTGAACATAAAAGAGCTTCAAAAACCATATCTATGCATGGAAAGACATTAAGCAGAAAAAATAAGGGTTTGCTCCATATACCAATAGACAAGACAAGAACAATTTTTAAAAGAATTTTTGTATTAATCGGGCACCTGGGAGGAAAACAAGAAGGCGTATCCAATTCTCCTCAGTGGGATGGGTTCTTGGAAGTCCTCAGCACTTCAGATCTAAGATTTCTCTCTCTTGTTGGTGTAGAAAACCCAATGCAGAGAATAGAGCTCAATGGGAGCTCACACAGCAAATGATGGAAAAATGACCAAGTGTATAGATCCAGAGTGATCTAATAGGCAACAAAGGTGAAGAATGGTAGGAAAAACCCTCCTATTTATAACAAAATATTGGGTCATTCTAGATCTTGGTGCATGGGTTAACCAGATCTAGATCCACTTTTTATGGAATATTTTATTATATTTGTTGGAGGGAAAAGGTATTTGACTTGGGTCAAATCCCTTAATTTATCAAAAATAAACAAATAAATGATATATTTATCTTTTTGAGGAAGCGGTTAGAAGATAATCAAATAAATAATGATTTATTTAATTATTTAAGGAAGTGGTTGAAAGATAATTAAATAAATAATGATTTATTTAATTATTTGTTGGTGATTTGGTCATATTTAACAAGGAATATTATCTAAATAAGGTTTAAATAATTATTCCTAGAAAATAATAAGATAAATAAAGGTTTATCTAATTAATTTCTTTGATTTTGGGTTAAACATGACTGAGAATAATAATTAAATTATGGTTTAATTAATTAATCCATGAGGAAAATCAAACAAATATAGGTTTGTTTAATATTTCCTTTTGGGGTTTCCTGTTTTAACATAGTGAAGGCAATTTTACTTAGGGTAAAATTGGTCTTACATGGTGTACTTTGGTCCATCTAATGATAATAGGTTAGATGACCAAAAAATGGTGTAACAGATTGCCCCCCAGCGTGCGAGTGTCAGGAGCAAATCGTATGACCGAAGTACGTTGTAAGAATACAATCACTAGACAACAAAAGGGGATGGCAGAGAGAGAAATGTGAGGTAGATAGTGTGCTGAAGGACTAGACCCTGAGGAGACGAGACTCGCGGGTGCAACAAGTCTCTTTTTATGAGAGGGTACCTGTGCTGAAGGCGGCGGGGGAGGCATACCTATGCCCGCCGAGACAAAGTACAAAAGAATAGTGTGTCCAGTAAACAAGGGACCGAACCATAAAGTACAGCTGGCATAATCATGAGCCAGATAAAAATACAATGAAGAATCCCATATACATGTTGTGCCTGGGATAACAGCCAGGACTTGTACAATAATATTTGAGTACATGAGATACAAAGACAACCCAAATGCCCCCTATAAAATGGGGAAGGGCTCACAAAATCTGACTGATACATGCAAATCGAAGAGGCGCTGCAAGTGGCTACGGCCAACATCATCAAATATCTGGAGCTACATCGAAGGCTGCAATGAAGAGGTCATCCGGGCATGTGGGGGGCTACCTGCAGGGCCACCCCCTCGTGAGGGTTGAGACATCTCACACACACCCGGGAATCATCAAGAGCTGCTGCTGGATCACTGGACCATCAAGTATACGGATCTCGATCATGCTGAAAGGAGCTAGAGAAGCAATCAAGTCAAAGGGAAACGAGAGGTCCCTTTGGCTGATCCGAGGCACCGAACAAGAGTGGAAGCTGGAACCAAGGTACATCGCCCTCTAGACCTGGCTTCTGGAGGGAATGAGCTGATGTTGACAGAAGGAGGTCCACCATAGGTGAGGCAATGAGACATCCTCAACTAAGGCACGAGAGAAAGTAGTGGAGCGACGAACAGACTGACACTAATGACGATAGTGAAAATGGGAAGGACTGAGTAGCGAATGGACGACTTCCCTTGTTAGAGCATAAAGGGCATGAATGCCATGGCAGCAACTGACACGATATCATAAGGGATAGGGGACAGTGGAACTGAAGGTCATAATGTGCGACACAAGAGAGAGACCAAGCAATGAAGGATGGAGGGCTATAGTGGGGTACAAAGCGACTCGGTATAGACTCCATGGAGGGAATGATGACTCGACTTGGATGCTCTAAACAAGGGTGACTCGATGGTGCTGCCACACAGTAAAGGCCCCAATGGGGGACCGTGGAAACATGTGTACAAGATGGGAACTCATGACGAAAATCGACACGAACAAAGACAAGTAAGGAGGCAAGATGGTGCCCCAAGTACAAGTGTCATAAGTGAGGAAATTCGATTTTAAGGAGAGGTGAAGTGACCCTTCTTGGACAAAATGTGTCATGGTGAAGTATCAGATCACAAAACACTAACAGATACCCATTTGAGGGCTCGGTGAGAGCTTTCCAACGGTGCAGACGGTTCATCCAACGGGGCTACGGTGTGGTCGCAGCAGTCGAAAGAAGAAATGGGGGTTCTCTTTTAATAAGGAAGTTTTCCCTCCAAAATCACTCATTTGCTATTGTTGCTGTGGTGAATGTAGAGAGGAGAGAAGGCCCTAAATCTTGCGGCGAACGTAGTGGAAAAACCGACCGTTGGAATCGAGATTCGTTAGTTGCAGGTAAGAGGCCTAACCTTTCTCTTGCATTTTGATGGATTAAACTTTCAGTTTAGGGCCCAGAATCCCAGAAACAACCCCTCCTTCATCTCTACGGCCGGGTCGCACTTTTTGGGCAAAAAAGTGCGACCTGGGAAGCAGGTTTTAGGCAAAAAAGTGCGACCTGTCCCAGAAATGGGCAGAAAACTGCGACCTGGGAGATAAGGAGGTTTTGGTGCTGTGTTATGGCTGGAAGTTGGGTTTTGGTGTTTGGTTACGGTTTTCCGGATCTGTAAGCTGACAAAGATGATGTGTTTGTGCAGGTATGGCAAATTTACGGGTTAACTGGAGAGAGAGAGACCTAGGGACACTACGGGCAGAGATCCAGGCGCATCAGGGCGTCCGTCATGTATTGGCCAGGTTTGGGGTTCTAAAGTTTTTGGAGAACCCTTTGATGAGAGCAGGAGAAACGTTATTGGCCCGGATTATCAGTTACTGGGATCCAGCTCAGGAGGTCTTTGTAGTGCAGGGGCACAGGATTGAACTGACGGTCCAGAACGTGTATTTCCTGACTGGTCTCCCGCCACTGGGGATGGTGGGAAACACACAGCCAGTATTGCCGCGGGGGCGGCATATCATGGAGCGTCATTGTCGACCGGGTCTCCAAGTCAAGGGGACTCGAATACCGATCGGGGATCTAGAGAGGCTAGAAACCCGTGCAGTGGCTACAGCTGTGCTACGTATCCTGGGCAACCAGGCACTCCATCACATCACTGGGGGGCAGATGATGATAGTGGAGAGTGTGCTGGGTGGGACCTACTATGGGTGGCCCCAAATGATGTTGGTGTCGCTAAAGCGATAGTTGTCGCTATGCAGGCGGCAGGTGAACCATGATTGCTCATATGGGACTTTATTGTGCGCCTTCTTCTTTGAGAAGATCCTGACCTTGAGGCCTCGTGTACAGCTTCCAGATGGGAGCCCGAGAGAGCCCAGGATGCACCGTTGGGGACGGCTACTGTGCAGAGGAGGAGGAGGGGTGGTCGGGTGAGTGTTTTGACCTGATTTTTTTGCCCATTGGGATCAGATGCCATTGTACATAGACGACTATCCCTATAGTGGGACGAGCTACTGTGGAGACCTGAACCTGCCACTTCCGCCTGGTCGAGTCTGGGGGCCCGATGGTAAGTGACAGATTTCTATTCTTGTGTGGGCATGTTAAAGTTTTTTTAATAGTAGTTTAGCGTACTGATTCATGTACTTTTGGTATGCAGATATAGCACCGGTAAAACCAGCCAGATATATGGGACGACCGACAGCATCTGGAGCTACAGGTCCAAGTGGGTCGAGAGCGGCGCATAATGAGGATGCAGCCGCCCTGCTGGAGGACATCCGCTGTAGATGCGAAAGGTTGTTGACCGGAGTATCAGAGCGCGGGTGGCAGGACTTAGACGACCAGTTCATAGAGCCATGTGTTGGTCTACCCTCGGAATGGCGAGGTGTCATGCGGCGCATGGCGATGGCCGGTCAGGCGATGCGTGATCTACATGCTGCAGGGGCAGAGCCATTGGCCTGAGATCCTCCAGATAGTGATTAGGGGTGGGGCATTTGGTGCCCCCTATTATGTATGTAGGGGCAGGTGGTGCCACCAGTTTTGGGTTTTTTGTAACATGCTATGGGCATGTCATATGTATCAGAGTAGATGGACTCTAAACACATTTTTTGCGACACATATTATGGATATGCATCATTTTTTGATGGTTATGAATGTTATTGTCTTGTATGAAATGTGTGTGATAAATGCCAATCTAGAACATGGTTTGCAATACTATCTACATAGTGATTCTGTTCTCGAGGTACATGGTTGAAAGTTATGGTTTCAAATGCACGTATCAAGAGTTTCACTCATAAATAACGTCTAAACAGCACAGGGTTATGCACATGATAAACACCATTTAGTTGCATTACAAGAAGTAGGGAATCCAAACGAACGTGCAGATGGAGGATGCGATGAAAAAGGGCATCGGCTAAGAGACCACGCACTGCATCATATTCGGCCTGATTGTTGGTGGCAGAACCAATGCAGACCCTGTTAGAAAGAACAAGGGTATGCAAGGGGGTGAAGATGGCCCAACCTGCCGAGGCTATATTCCGGGAGTAACGACTTGCACCATCGGCGTAACCGATAAAGGGTGTGGACGGGGGGTCCTGCGGAATGGTGTTACAAGATAACAAATGAGGGGAGGAGAGGCAATGACGGCAGCGTGAGTGCACAGAAGACATCGGGCGGCAACTGCGGGAAGGAGTGCAAGGAGCAGGATGACTGTGACTCATATACAAACTGGAGGGTGGTATATGAGGGCTATCGGAAGTATGGAGAGGACTCGGGCTGCGGAGAGACACGGGTGGAGTAGTCTCGCGTATGGGTATAAAAGGGGTGGTCAGGTGACACAACAGGGGAGGATGCATGGGGGCTAGGCTCCAAGTGTCTCGCAGAGGAGGATAGGTAAAGAATGGTTACAGTAGACTCCGTCATCTGAACATCAGGGGGGGGAATGTCGATGGGAGCAGGGGGATCCTCAGGCTGACCTGAAGCATACTGCGCGAGGATGGGAGAGGCGGATTGATTTTGTTCAACCTCATACTCTCGGACCACCTCTAAAGAGGCGCGGTAATGCGTCAAGTGAGGACAATGGTGGGAGTAATGGCCATGAACGCCGCACAAAGCACAGGGTTTGTTGGTGCGGAGAGTCTTGGGGTTCTTGGTTATGGACGAAGAAGGAATGGAGGCTTCAGGAACCGTAGACTCGGGGAACGCGACTTTAACCATGGGTTGAATACGGGGCAACTCGGGACAAGCATGGGTGGCATGACTGGTGACATCACACAAGGCACAAGGCTTTGCGGGGGGAGGGGGGGGCTGGGTCAGTCGTTGTGGTCTTGTCTTTGGGTGCCCCCTTGCGGGCTTTGCCTTTCTTCCCGGGAGCCATCACGACAGGAGAAGGGTCCTGTGGAGGTGCTGGGGGCACAGTGGCAACAGAGGAAGCGAGGGGGACTGGTTGAACCAGTGTCAAAGCCATGTAGGGTTTGGGATGACCGGGAGGGGTGACGGCTGGGGGATCAAGGTACCAGACTGGTATGCCCAAGGTCAATTTAGGGAGAGAGAGGGTGGCCATGACAGGGACAAAAAATACTCCGGGAGGGGGAGCCAGGAAAGGGATCTGCCCAGCAGGGTAATGACCAGGAGGGACGGCTTCGAGATGGTTAAGGCCAGGAGGAACCGATCCAGGCAGATAAAGGGGTTCAGGGATACCAGCTGTAGGGGGAGGGCCAGAAGGAGGAGGTCCGGCTGGCTGAGATGAATGGTTAGGAGCGGGTTGCGGAGGGCGAGGGGGAGGTTGCTGACTAGCCGAGGCAGGCCGCTTATGGGCAGCCTGAGACGATTGCATCATGCAAACATTCGATAAGCTGGGATCAGTGATAGGAGGAGGGGGAAGGTTAGGGAAAGTTCCAAGCAGGGAGGAATCTTTGTAAATGCCGGGGGAGACACTGGTCAAGGAATCGACGGTTTTCTTGTTGGCTACAGAAGAGATGGTCGTCTCAGGTGAGGTTTGAGATTTTGGCTCATGATATGTCAACTGGTCAATGGTGACTATCTTTCCATTATGGGGGAAAGACATCTTGCAGAAAACAGCGGATGGGACAACAGACATAGCATAGGTGTAGCTTTGCCCCAATAGAATGTTGTAGTCCAGCGGGGCGTCGATGACTTCGACGTCAACGCAAACAGTCTTACCGGCGAGGGTGATAGAACAATTACGAAATAGGCCAATGGGCTGGGAGGCATGGCCGTCCCACGCTCGAAGAGTGATCGTGGAAGGGGCTAGCTCAGGGGATCCGAGTTGCTTCCAAACCGAAGCGGACATCACGCAGGTGGATGCCCCCTCATCAATTATGCACTAGGAAACGTTGGAATTCCGGATTTTGACTGGGATTTGGAAGGTGACGGAAGGAGGGAGAGGAGGATGGTCCGATTGAGTGGCGCCGAAAATAATCATTTGGTCATCAGCAGGATCTACAGCACCCATGGCAGATAGTAGAGCCTTCTTTTGGGAAGGGCACGACTGGAGGAGTTCCAGTGTGGAAATGGCGGCAGGAGATTGCGCAAAATCATCTACTATGCTATACGAATGAGCAGCTCGACCGGAAGCAGCGTTTCGACGTAATGGTCCCTTAGGAATCTTGGTATGAACCTCAGCTTTGTGTTGAGGGATATGTAAGGGGCCATTCGGTGTCGAAAGAGGCTCTGTAGAACCTGAAGAAGGAGGCTCGGAGGCAGACTGAGCAGGAGGCTGGGGGTACTGGCGAGACCGAGTTTGAAGGTGAAGGTCGACAGTCGGGGAAGGATCGGAGTGCATCATAAGGATCTGGTAATCACAGGAACCAGAAAGGGAACGGGGAGTGGCGACCTGGCTATCAGGCGGTTGGGTAGCCACGAATCCTTGCTGAGGGAAAGGATCAGTAAACACAGCTAGTTGGGTAGTGGCCACATTAGGAGGAGCATGAGGGGAGGCGTGCTATCCGCGCAATGTGGCTTGAGACTCCCACATCTGCCGCATCTGGGGTAAGAGGGGACAATCGTGGGTGTAATGACCATAAACACCGCAACACGAACAAGGTTTATTAGTGCGAAGTGGCCTGTCCGGCTTGGACTGAGTGCCCTGTTGCTGGTTGGCAATGTTAGGGTCAACACCAGGATTGGGTCCACGGATACCAAGGGCAGATTGGTTTGGGTTGCCTCTCTGCCTTCTTTGAGAAGAAGGGGGATTAGTCGCGCCCTGCAGTGCAAATACTTGCCCTGGAGGGGGCTGTAAGTGCTATTGCGGGTTTGGAGGAGGCAAGGGAGATGGAAGCGCATATTCTGGAGGAGCTGGCGCACTAGGCTGCGGATAAATGTAATGGTAAGCAGGAGGTTGGGCAAAAGGAGGAGGCATGCCATATCCTGGATACATGCTACCAGGAGGGGGAAGAGTGCTGGAGGTGTTGGCCCCTCCCTGAGGGGGACCATAGCCCATAGGAGGTTGAGCATACGAATGGGAAAGGGCTCCAATGATACCGTCGGCGGAATGAGATGCCCCTGGGGCGTTAGCGCCACCGGGCCTGGGGAGGTCAGGAAGAACGGTATAAACATAACCAGATTGAGCGTAGATCAGGTCATATTTCAAGGCTATTTGGAGGGCGGCTTCTTCGGTTTGAGGAAAATGGGAGGCGACATCTTTGTCGATGGGAGTTGGAAGGGGGCGAAGGAACCAGTCCATATAAACCCGATCTTCGAAGGGAGGGGCTCGACATAAGCTCCGTCTTTTTCGCCATTCCTGAACATGGGCAGAAAGGCGGGTTGAAGAGGATTGCTTGAAGGAAGTCAAGAGCTCCGTGCCAGTGTCGTATCGGAGAGGGAGCTGGAAATAAGACAAAAAGGCTTGGGCAAGGGTCGCAAAGGTGGTATGGGAAGAGGTGGCTTGTTCAACATACCATTTATAAGCTTCACCGGTAAGCGTGCGTTGGAACAAACGAAGACGGATGGAGTCATCGGTAATGGAATTGGAGGAACACCACATGTGGAAAGACCAGACATGATTGGTTGGATCTTCTCCAGCTTGGCCTTCGAACTTAGGGATGTTGGAAGGGAGCTTGGTTAGCATGGCAGGCCAACCAACATCGTGGCGGATAGGGTCATTGATCAACTGATTGAAATTGGGGAGGCTGAGGCCTGCAATGTACGACAGTAAGGGGGTGGCCAGGGTAGTTCCTGTGGCGGTTCCGCTAGTATTCGGGCCGGCATTAGGGTCGGGAGAACCGCTAGCGTTAGGCCCTGGACCAGACATAGTGCAGGTGGTAGGGGGAGAACCAGGAGGAGAAGGAGAACCCGATGAATCAGGAGAGGAGTCGGAGTGCGGACTCGAAGGAGGACTGGCTCGACGACGGTGGGGCGGAGCAGGTCGATCAACCGGAAACTAAGCGTGAAGGCCAAGAAGTCTCCGGGAAAGGCGCCTAGGGGGCACAATGATGACAGGAAGAAGGAAACCGACAGAGGCAGAAAGGGACAGAATCAAGAGAGGTCAAGGGCAGACAAGGTGCAGTGACAATTGATTTTAGAGTCTTTGCCAGGTGGTGTTAACCAGGCGCTTCTTCACTTAGGGTCAGTGTGTGGTGTGTGTTAATTTTAATTTTTTAAAACCCTTTTCGTTTTGAGAGCAAGAAAAAGTGTGCTGCGTAACTGAAAATAAATCTGCAAAGAACAGTATATAATGCTGAAATAACAGAAAATTTAACAGCTAACCATGCATCAATCTATCTCAAAAAGGCGGGTCTCTCAAAACTACTCTAAAAGAGGGAAAAAATCTAGTCAAAACACACATAAAAAGAGGCCAATAGATCTAGGGTCAAAAGGGACAGGGATCTAAAGGATAAAGCTGTTGAAAAGAGGTGCAGATCACAGCCAAGAGACAGAGGCAAGGTGGCTGGAAAAAGGAAGGTAATCAGCAAAAAGCGGAGGGGGCAAGGAGGAGGCCCTAAAAGTAGATCCAAACAAATCTTCAGGAGGTGATTTGAGAGGTAGAAGAGATGATTACAATGGATCTGAAAGGGAGGTAACATATCTGGAAAAAAGGAGGCTGAAGCTCTGAAAAACAGATGGCTGAAACAACGAAAACTCTTCCACCAAAAGTGGAGGGCACTAAAGCCCTAGGGGGCTAGGTTCCCACTTAGATGAGTAAAAACAGATCAGAACTTGGTCAAAGCGGGTTGAGACAGAGGCTGGAAGACCCTGACAGAAGATGCAGCAAAACCCTGAAAAATTGCAGAAAAATCACTGAAAAATTGGTAGGTCGCAGGTTCTGACCTGTTTTCAGTGCAGGTCGCAAAAAAGGGGCAGAAAAGTGCGACTTGGAGGTCCAGGTCGCAGGTTATGGGCCAAAAAGTGCGACCCCCCGTTCCGGTTGTCTCGGCGGCAGATTTTCAGAAAAGTTTCCGTCTCAGTTGCGGCTGGTGTCGCTTACCTGCGCAATAGGGCCAGAAACACACAGAAGTTAGAAATTTTGATGTTTTAGGGTTTTATGTGAGAAAAACAACATAAAAATAGGAAAAATGAACAGCTGAAAAGAAACCCTAGGGTCTGAAGTAGCTGGATATGCAGGAATATGAAAAACGACAGCGGTCGTAATTTAAAACCGGTGTGGAGTCGCCATTTGTTAGTATGAATCCTTTGTCGAAGTGTACGAAAAAGGACCACTTTAGCTACGCATAACTAATAGCCCTAACAACAAAAGTGGCTGCCAATATCTTCATATCTGTGGTTAGTTGAACATAAAAGAACTGCAAAAACTAGATCTATGCATGGAAAGACATTAAGCAGAAAAAATAAGGGTTTGCTCCATATACCAATAGACAAGACAAGAACAATTTTTAAAATAATTTTTGTATTAATCGGGCACCTGGGAGGAAAACAAGAAGGCGTATCCAATTCTCCTCAGTGGGATGGGTTCTTGGAAGTCCTCAGCACTTCAGATCTAAAATCTCTCTCTCTCGTTGGTGTAGAAAACCCACACAAAGAATGGAACTCAAAGGGAGCTCACACAGCAAATGGCAGAAAATGGTGACCAAGTGTATAGATCGAGAGTGATCTAATAGGCAACAAAAGGTGAAGAATGGTAGGAAAAACCCTCCTATTTATAACAAAATATTGGGTCATTCTAGATCTTGGTGCATGGGTTAACCAGATCTAGATCCACTTTTATGGAATATTTTATTATATTTGTTGGAGGGAAAAGGTATTTGACTTGGGTCAAATCTCTTAATTTGTCAAAAATAAATAAATAAATGATTTATTTATCTTTTAAGGAAGCGGTTAGAAGATAATCAAATAAATAATGATTTATTTAATTATTTAAGGAAGTGGTTGAAAGATAATTAAATAAATAGTGATTTATTTAATTATTTGTAGGTGATTTGGTCATATTTAACAAGGAATATCATCTAAATAAGATTTAAATAATTATTCCTAGAAAATAATAAGATAAATAAAGGTTTATCTAATTAATTTCTTTGATTTTAGGTTAAACATGACTGGGAATAATAATTAAATTATGGTTTAATTAATTATTCCATGAGGAAAATCAAACAAATATAGGTTTTTTTAATATTTCCTTTTGGGGTTTCCTGTTTTAACATAGTGAAGGCAACTTTACTTAGGGTAAAATTGGTCTTACATGGTGTACTTTGGTCCATCTAATGATAATAGGTTAGATGACCAAAAAATGGTGTAACAATTACCCCCTCATCCTCGTCAGCATAGTTTTCTTGGAAAGGAAGCTTGATTTTTTGGTCAGGACGTCTCTGTCTTATTTGAGGGGGATTTCTCCTAAATTTTTGGTTTTGGTTATGGTTTTGATATCTATTTTGAGGAGCTGTTTGGTTTTCTCTAGGGGAATATCTCTCATTTATGTTTATTTTTTCCATCATCCTTTCCATGGTTCTAACTTTGTTATCGATATTGGTATTAGATGTAGAAGCCACAGGTTCTTCCTTGTATGTGACCCTCTTTTTAGACCTCATTCTAGCCCTTTTGGCAATCAGATTGGCTTCTACACTTACTGCTCCCCTCTACATGTCTTCTAATGTAAGGAGTTCCCTTTCTCTTAATTGATAAGCCATCTCTGGATCAAATCCATCTGGAAATCTCACTAGGGCTAAACCCTGTGGGGGTTTCATGTGAGGAGGAAGTGCATTATATATACTATTAAACATAGTCCATTAATCGTGAACAATTTCTCCTTCATTCCTTTTGAGGTTCTCATACTCCGACAGGATTTGAAGATGATTTTTCTTTATTTCCCACTTATTTATGAATTCTTGATGAAGAGCAGGGAGGTCATGGATGCTATTAGGGGCTAATTTTTTGAGCCATTTCTTGGCTTCTCCTCATAAAATTTGGGAAAATATTCTCATTTTGATGGTCTCATCTTCAATTTCTTGGAAATCGGTAGAATCATTCATCTTATCTACATGTTGTTGAGAAGTTGTAGGATGAGTTCCATCAAAGTACGTGATATTAGATTGGTAGTCCTGGGGTATAGGCAATAGAGGTTGTGGTAACACCAGTGGGGCATACCAGGCTGCCATGATTTGTTGTTTGGGAAACAAAGTAGGGTTAACAAGTGGAGGATTGAAAAAATGAGGTAAAGGGTTAAACGAAGGAAGGTGAATAGTGGGTATATGAATGGGGGTTGAAGTTTGTACAACAGGACTCTGTTGTAAGGTGGATGGTTCTAAAATTATCTGGGTTATCCAAATTTGAGATCTAGTCCTAGACAATCTTTGTTGTAGGGGTGAGTCAGAGAGGATATTATGCAAGTATTTAAGGTTTTCATGTATGGAACTTGTTTTGTGAATTGGTATACTAACAGTTGGAATTTTAGATCTAGGAGATTTATTTAGGATGATTTTAGGATTATCAACTATTGCAAGAGGGTTTGGGCCAAGATGGGATCTGGTACAAATTCTTCTAGGAGCCAGAAATTAGACCCAAGGTTTAGAGAGGTTAAAAGTTTGTATAATAGTTTGAAAAAAAAACCAATCCATGAAAGGAATACTTAATCCACAAAGTATTCTTGACTGGGTTCTGTTGAGGTTTAATGATATCAAGATTTCTCAATAATTTACCAGTGGATTCTGTAGAAAACCAATGGAGTCACCAGGCCTACTGAAATCCAATGGAGTCACCAGGCCTACTAAAATCCAGTGGAGTCACCAGGTGGATGATTTTAACTTTCTTAAGGCTAGTTGTTGTCCACCATCATCAACCAGGTACCATTCCTAGCTAACACTTAATTCATATAATTTTGGAAAATGGGTTTTTTGAGTTCTTGAGCTAATATTAAACTGTTTAATAGCTTAGCTCCCCAGTATGGTCGCCACTATGTTGGCTCCCCATGATTTGCAATATTGGCAAGAAAAAATCTGTAGGGAACCACATCAGACTACTTTGGAGTCTAAGAACGTAGCCTTCCTGGACTCAGAGAGGGATCTTTCTATGTTTTTGAAGAAAATGATGTGTGTTTATGCTTATGTTTTCTGATTTTAGGATAGTTATGAAGTTCTAGGACTGTTTTTTTTGTTTTGATTGGTTAATTTATTGTATGATTAATTTATTGAGTGTTTCAGTTGAATATATAGACTATGGGTAGAATTAATCCATTGGGCTATGGAGTCATAAAAGGATTTAACTTTTCATCAACTCTGTAAGGGTTCTCATAGGGTAAGCTAACTATATCAAGTGGATCTTTTAGATTAGATGAAATATGAAATGACAGCAAGTTGTGAAATTAGTAAAAATAAAGGGCATTTAAGAATCCTTTAACCATACTTCAACAAGAAAATCCTTTTAGGTAACTGTTTAAGAAGAACAAAAGGACAGGGAAAACCATAAGCTTCTTTGGACATACTCTACTAAGTAATCCTTGAGACAACAATAATTCAACAATATCAAGAGCAGGACACTCATAATTTCTCTAGCTATTACTTTCAAACAAAGAAAAGATTCAAGATAACAATTAGTGTAATTAATGAGCAGGACACCCCTGAATTCTTTAATCAAACTTCTAAAAAGACCCTTGAAGCAACAATTTAAGAAAAACCAAAGGATAGGCAAACCATAAAATTTGGTGGTTGGACTCTACTAAGTAAACTTGAAAAAGGCCTTAAAAATAACATTTCAGGCAAAACCAAAGGACAGGGAAAACCATAAACTTCTTTAGCAGTACTCTACTGAGTAAATTTCAAGGCAACAAGCTATGTGGAACTAAAGAGTAGGATGACCCTGAATTCTCTAATCAGACCTTGCAGAAGAAAAATTTAATATGAAAGAAGAAAAGATAATTAAGGTGCCAAGACATCATATCTTAATCTAAAATTTCTACTCTTTTATCAAAGAAATGATGGACAATATGGAAAACAGAAGGGAGACATTGACAAAGAAGGCTAACTTCACCATTAACATAGCTCAAGAATCCTGTGAACGTGCTTGTATTAATTATGTCCAAAATAGTTACGTTACTTCAATGCAATAATCTTTGCAACTTAGATTCTGTTCAAAATCCATCCTAGCAGCTCAACCAACTAACCAACAACCAACAAACCAACACTAAAAATGAGCAATACATGCAGTATTCATCTACAAAATAAGGAGGTTTCCCTAACCTAGGGTGAAATATTTGTATTTATTATAGATTTAATGTAATCTTGACCTTTGATACCATGCAAGGCCCAAGGAAAAATATCTGTGACCGACTCACAGTAATAATAACTTCTAGCTTAACTGCTGAGCTAACTTTACGATATTTTTTACTTTTAAGGATTTTCATTAAATTTTACAATAATTGTTGAGTATCTGGGAAATATATCTAACTGTTTCAATAACTATAGTTTCCTTTAGTAGAAATAGGCTGTAGGTGGCAAAATGAGATTTGAACTAAGTAATTGTTGTTTTTCCTTGTCATTCAGATATGTCTTCTATGCTAATTTGCTCTTGATTTGTCTTTAAACCTTTGATTTGGCTTTAACTCGGATTTTGTCTCTTCTTTAATTCTGCTTCCTCTGTTTAATTGCTTCAGTATTGATTTTATCTATGATCTCTCTTTTAATCCTTCTTTAATTGTGCTTTGTCTTTAATCCTTGTTTGATCTTTTATTCCTTTGACCTCTAACTGTCACAGTGAACTCTTCGACCGTGTTTTTTAACCGTGCTTTTTACTTTTATTTTTTATATGCACATCCACTCTACCATCCTTTTGTTTTATTTATTCTGTCCCAGAATGAAATCTTGTTGTCTTTGGATTAACTATGCGTTCCTGGCCTTTTTTGACGAATAATATTTCTGGATCATCATCCAGAGAACCTAATTTAACAGTTGTTGGACCTTGGAATGCAAATTATGCATTTAAATATTGATCACCTGCACATTCAAATCAATTTTTTAATTAAAACCTGAATTTGTGGACAGAGTCCAGAAAATGGGGGCTTGTTGGTTTTCTGCGTGTGGTTTATGAACTTTCGGTCTTTTTGGAGTGCTTGCAGGGGTTTTGGTGGTGGATCGGGGCTTATTCGCAAAGATTCGGGACTGTTGGCATGTTTGAATGAGTAGACGATGTTAGTCTTAGGAGTGAGGGTGATAGGTAGTTTATCACATGTGAGGGAGGCAGTAAATGGTATGGGGCTGAGGGTGCGCGATACCACAAGAGGATTGTCATGTGGCGGGAGGGACAGGTGGGAATACTTCCCATTTCGCAAGGTTCAAAGATTTTAACCCCCGCGCATTTTGGGGTGTGATAACGATTTTGGACCATTGGATCTAGCAGAGGCAATCCAATGGTGATCGGTGGTTAATGGATCGGCGGGTAGGTTTGGACAGTGGGGCCCAGGAGTATACATGGCGAGGGCGCTTGAATGTAAAGTAGGGTTATGGTTATATTGGCATGGAGTTGAAGGTTTTAGAGTAGGGAGGGTTAATATATGGTGGGGATTGAGTTATATGAAGACGAAGGATTTAGTTTTTAGAGCAGGGTTAAAGGCTTTAAAGCGAGGGTTAAAGCATATAAGGGGTGTTAGGTATTTAAAACAAAAAAGGGTCTTATTTTAAATAGTGGGGCCCGAATGAAATATATTTATCATAAAACAATGTAAAAAGTGTTTTTATATTATTTTTTAATGAAAGGAGGGAAATGAATGAAGGGGGAAAGGGTTGTATGAGGAAAATGGAGTGTCAGGTAGGGGAAAAAAGGTAAAAATGGGGGATCAAGGCCAAACATGAATTTTTTAGAGCTTGAGGGTATTGAACAAAGGCGAAATGAGATATAGTGAAAAAGGTTTAATGAATATAATGAAGGCAATGAGATTTCTGAAAATAGAATGATGCTTAAGGAATGATATTTTCAGCTGATAGTGGAAAACCCATAACCATTTATTTAGACTATAGAAATACAGGATACTAACACACTCTCATGCTGTTTAGCGAAGTATTTAGTGTTGTTTAGCACAGGGTGTTCCCAAGCGATAATCCCACCTCTTTCCTTGAGTGACCTCTAAGGAAGAGTGTTTGCACTAGATTCAACATCAAGCATTGGTTCCATATTGTTCCTACTTTCTGCAGAACATCCATATTCAGAAATTGCACATTTTTTGTTAGTATGAATTCTTCGTTGAAGTGTACGAAAAAGAACCACTTTAGCTACGCATAACTAATAGCCCTAACAACAATAATGGCTGCAAAACATCTTCAGATCTGCAATTAGTAGTTAAAGTGCTGCAACAAACAGATCTATAAATGGAAAGACATTAAGCAGTAAAGTAAAGAGTTTGCTCCATGCATCCAACAGAAAAGACAAGAACACGATTTTTGAATGAATTTTTATATTACAGGGCACCTGGGAGGAAACAAGAAGGTGTATCCAGATCTCCTCAATGGGATGGGTTCTTTGTAGTCCTCAGCACTTCGGATCTAAGCTTTCTCTCTCTTGTAGATGTAGAAAACCCAATGTAGAAGGTAGAGCTCAATGGGAGCAACAATGGCAGAAAATGAGACCGAGTGTATAGATCCAGAGTGATCTAGTATGCAACAAAAGGTGAAGAATGATGGGGGAAAACCCTCCTATTTATAACAAAATATTGGGTCATTCTAGATCTTGGTGCATGATTAAAATAATGTTAACCAAATCTAGATCCACCTCTATGGAATATTTTATTATTAGTTGTTGGAGGGAAAGGGTGTTTGACTTGGGTCAAATCCCTTGATTAGTGAAAAATAAATAAATAAATGATTTATTTATCTTTTTAAGGAAGTGGTAGGGATATAATCAAATAAATAATGATTTATTTGATTAATGGTGGTTGATTTGGTCATATTTAACAAGGAATATTATTAAATAATTATTCCTAGAAAATAATAAGATAACTATGGGTTTATCTCATGAATTTCTTTGTTTTTGGGTTAAACATGACTGGGAATAATAATTAAATTATGGTTTAATTAATTATTCCTTTTGGGGTTTCCTAATTAACATAGTGAAAGCAGTTTTACTTGGGGTAAAACTGGTCTTACATGGTGTACTTCGGTCCATCTAATGATGAAGAGTTAGATGACCAAAAAATGGTGTAACAGATTGCCCCCCAGCGTGCGAGTGTCAGGAGCAAATCGTATGACCGAAGTACGTTGTAAGAAGACAATCACGAGACAACAAAAGGGTATGTCAGAGAGAGAAATATGAGGTAGATAGTGTGCTGAAGGACTAGACCCTGAGAAGACGAGACTCGCAGGTGCAACAAGTCTCTGTTATGAGAGGGTACCTGTGCTGAAGGCGGCGGGGGAGGCATACCTATGCCCGCCGTGACAAAGTACAAAAGAATAGTGTGTCCAGTGAACAAGGGACCGAACCATAGAGTACAGCTGGCATAATCAAGAGCCAGATAAAAATACAATGAAGAGTCTCACATACATGTTGTGCCTGGGATAACAGCCAGGACTAGTACAATATCATCGGAGTACATGAGATAAATACAACCCAAATGCCCCCTGTAAATGGGGAAGGGCTCACAAAATCTGACTGATACATGCAAATCATAGAGGTGCTGCAAGTGGCTAAGGCCAATATCATCAAAAGCTGGAGCGGCATCAAAGGCTGCAATGAAGAGGTCATCTGGGCATGTGGGGGGCTACCTGCAGGGCCACCCCCTCATGAGGGCTGAGACATCTCACACACGCCCGGGAATCATCAAGAGCTGCTGCTGGGTCACTGGACTGTCCAGTATACGAATCTCGATCATGCTGAAAGGAGCTAGAGAAGCAACCAAGTCAAAGGGAAGTGAGAAATCCCCCTGCCTGATCCGAGGCACCGAACAAAAGTGGAAGCTGGAACCAAGGTACACCACCCTCTAGACCTTGCTTCTGGAATAAATGTGCTGAGGTCGACAGAAGGAGGTCCGCCGTAGGTGAGGCAACGAGAGAACCTCAACTAAGGCACGAGAGAAGAGCAATAGAGCGACGGACAGACTGACACTAATGATGATGGTGGAAATGGGAAGGATGGAGTGGCGAATGGACAACTTCCCTTGTTAGAGCATAAAGGGCATGAATGACATGGCAGCAAATGACACAATATCGAAGGGGACAGGGGATAGTGGGGCTGAAGGTCATGAGATGCGACACAAGAGAGGAACCAAGCAAAAAGAATGGAGGGCTATAGTAGGGTGTAAAAGGATGCGGGATAGACTCCATGAATGCAATGATGACTCAACTCGGATGCTCTAAGCAAGGGCGACTAGATAATGCTGCCACACAGTAAAGGCCCCAATGGGGGGTCATAGAAACATGAGTACAAGGTGGGCACTCATGACGAAAATCAACACGAACATGGACAAGTAAGGGGGCGATATGGTGCCCCCAGTACAAGTGTTGTAAGCGAGGAAATTCGATTTTGAATGGAAGTGAGGTAACTGCATGTTGGACGAAGATGGGTCCTGGTGCAGTAGAAAAATGAAACAACAGATGCTGGCTATCTAAAAGAAAAATAAAACATGCATTTCCGAGGGGAAATGCTAAGGGTAATATTTCTTAAGATAGAGTGCATTGCGAGGGTTAGGAAGGGGATGGCCTTCGAAATCCTCTAAGAGGTATGCCCCCTTTCCAAGGTCCTTACTAATGATGTAAGGTCCTAGCCATAATGAGTCAAACTTCCCATGACCCAGGACATCATGGGCCTGGTCATAGACTAGAACAAGGTCGCCTTCGTGAAAAGTGCGAGGCTAGACTTTTCGGTCATACTGAGCTTTGGTGCATTTTTTGGCCGCTTCCATGGTTTGTAAGGCAATACGGTGGTCTTCGGAGGCACGCTCAAGCATGATAAGTCGTTGTTCTAGCGGTTGGGTATCAGGGAGAAGTTCAACGGCTAGTTGCAGAGAAGGAATTTCACACTCGATCGGTAAAACTGCCTCCTCTCCAAAGACAAGGTGGAAAGGGGTGAACCCGGTGGCGGTTTTGACAGAGGTTCGATAGGCCCATAAGGCAGGAAAGAGCATGAGATGCCAGTTGGTTTTGTGCTTATTCACTGTTCGTTGAAGCATAGTCTTTAGGGTTTTTTTGACTGCTTCGACTTGGCCATTACCTTGGGGGTAATAGGAGGAGGAATATTGGTGCTAAAAACCCAACAGTGAGGATAGCTCACGCCATATCTCATCTTCAAAATGTCTGCCGTGATCAGAGACCAGTTGCTTGGGAACCCCGAAACGAGCTATAACATGGTTAAAGAAAAAGAGGGCCGCGGTAGCTGCCGTGTTGTTGAACGTTGGCATGGCCTCGGCCCATTTGGTGAAATAGTCGACCGCCACGATGATATACTTGTGGCTACCAGAGGATGGTGGGCGACACTCCATAAAGTCGATGGCCCATTTACAAAAGGGACCAGTGGAAACGACCGGATGGAGGGGAGCTGGTGGAGCTCTCGCCTTTGGGGCGAAACGTTGGCAGTTGGGACAGTGTTTGACTGCCTCAATGCAATCACTGAAGAGGGAAGGCCAAAAATACCCGGCGCGCATTATTTTTTGGGCAGTAGCAAGACCGGAGAGGTGGCCACCGCAAGCGCCGCTATGGCAGGCATTAAGGACCTGCTCAGCTTCAGCGTGTGTGAGGCAACGGCGAAGGACCGTATCGACCCCGCGACGATAGAGGTCGTCACCAATAAGAAGGTATCGGGGGGCTTGGTGCCGGATACGTCGACGAGCCTCACGGTCAAGGTGGAGAGCGAACTTTTGGGTTCGCAAATAAGTAAGAATATCGCCATACCACGGGTCATCGGAAGTAATGGTAAACAGGTGTTCATCAGGAAAATCGTCATTAACGGGAGGGTCTTGCGATCCGGTAGGTAATTCAGAAATAAGCTCAGCGAGGGCTAAGCCTTTCTTACTTTTTGGGGTGACAAATTCAAGATCGAATTCCTGAAGGATAACGACCCAACGGGCGTACTTTCCAGTAAGTATACGACGACTCAGTAGGAAGGCCATGGGGTTGGAATTTGTCACAACCTTGGTGGAGCGCAGGAGGATATAATGACGAAGTTTTTGGACTGAGAACACGATAGCCAGCGCTAATTTCTCGTCATAGGAATATGAGACGGGGGGTCCCACAAGGTTCTTACTGACATAGTAGATCACATGCTCGATGCCATGGTCATCCTCTTGGATAAGGACTCCAGCGACCGAATAGGTGGAAGCAGAGATATATAGGATGAAGTCCCGATTAAAGTCAGGAGGGCGAATTAAGGGAGCAGATGTGAGAGCTTGTTTGAGGGCATCGAAAGACTCGTGAGCATGGGTATCCCAAACAAAGGGGATATGGGAGCGTAGGAGTCTAAGGAACCCGTGCGCAGTGGTGGCGTAGTCAAGGACGAACCGACGAAGGAAATTAGCTTTGCCTTGGAGGCTTTGGAGCTGGCGGAGGGTACGCGGGATGGGGAGTTCAAGAATGGCTTGAACTTTCAAAGGGTCAAGAGTGATACCGTCCTTAGACACGATGAAGCCTAGGAGGCGGCCGGCAGGAATGCAAAAGACGCATTTCAACGGGTTAAGTCGGATATTATACTTGCGACATCGGAGAAAAATGGTGCGCAAATCGTGTATGTGTTGCGCCTGATGCTTAGAACGTGCCGTGAGGTCGTCTAAGTAGGCAAGGATAAGATGAGCTAAGTCATGGAAGCAATAAGACATGGCCCGTTGAAAGGTGGCGCCGGCGTTTTTTAGGCCGAAAGGCATGACCCGGTAAGCGAAAGTTCCCCACGGACTAATGAACGCGGTTTTTAGTTGATCAGCAGGACGGATAGCAATTTGGTTGTATCCGGAAAAACCATCCATGAAGGATAGGATCTCATGCCCCGCACACTCGTCGATGATTTGGTCGATGAACGGTGTGGGGAAGTTGTCTTTGGGACAGGCTTTGTTCAGGTCGCGAAAGTCCGTGCAGACACGAATGGTGCCTTGTTTCTTGAGAACAGGAACGGGGTTAGAAACCCAAGTGGTGTATTCGATGGGGTAAATGAAACCGGCCTGCTTGAGCTTATCGATTTCGGCTTTAATAGCGTCACGTCGGGAAGGATGAATGGGTCTCATCTTTTGGCGGACTGGTTTGGCGTCAGGCCAGGTGTCGATATGATGCTCGACAATGGCAGGATCGAGTCCGGGCATTTCAGAATAGGACCAGGCGAAGATATCGCGGAATTCTTTGAAAAGCTTGGTGTAAGTTTCAATTTCTTCCGGAGTGCATTGGGCACCCAATGTGATGTATTCTTCGATTCCTGGTGTGGCCGAAATGTTAACTTTGATGGTAGACGAGATATTGGCCATGTTTCCTTCTTCGAAAGCGTCAGGTGCAGGAATGGGGTTTTTGAACCAATCGACTGCATGGGGGATGAAGTCTTTGGTTTCCACAGCGTATTGGTCGTGGGATTGTTGTGGGAGGAAATATGCGCGATGGTGCATATCATCCCAGGGAAAGTCGGGGTCGGTCATGGCTTCCATGATGTCTTCATCAGATTGGAAGATGGGAAGATTGGAGGCAGAAGGGACACCCGAGGGAGTAGTGGTGGGGAACGGTTCATCATGAGGAGAAGGGCTCGTATGGGCGATATCAACAGATCCAAGGTCGGCTGAGAAGCTGAGGGGATCGGTAGGTTGAGTGGCTGGTGAATTAGGTCTCAAGGATGATGACAGATACAAAATGGTGACTGAGGGCTCCGTTGGCTTAAAAGCGGGAGGTGGAATGTGAATGTCCGTTGGTCCGATCGAAGCGGCCTTGAATTGGCGGTACAAGTCCAAGAAGGAACGATACTCGTCAAGGCGGGGACAGAGGTGGGTGTAATGGTCGTGAAAATCGCACAAGGCACAAGGGTGGTTTGTGCGCAAGTGTTTGAGTTTTGGGAGGGAGTCGGGGATAGTGACATGGACTTCTGGGAGATCAGAGTCGGGGAATGTCTCGTTGACCAGAAGCTTGAGGTGGGGCAATTCGGGACACATGTGAGTGGCATGACCGACGACATCACACAAAGCGCATCGAATGGCGGGCTTTGGTGGTCGTGGGGGGGTAATGGATGTCGGGGGGGCCGGATCGTGATGGGTTGCCCCCCTTCGGGCTTTGCCTGTCTTCCCGGGAGCCGTCACAACAGGAGAAGGGTCCTGTGGAGGTGTTGGGGGCACAGTGGCTATGGAGGAAGCGAGGGGGATCGGTTGAACCGGTGTCAAAGCCATATAAGGTTTGGGGAGACCAGGGGGGGTGGCGGCTGGGGGGTCAAGGTACCAGACCGGAATGCCCAAGGTCAAGTTAGGGAGAGAGAGGGTGGCCATGATGGGGACAGAAGATACTCCAGGGGGGGGAGCCAAGAAGGGGATCTGTCCAGCAGGGTAATGACCAGGAGGTACGGCTCCGAGATGGGCAAGGCCAGGGGGAACCGAGCCGGGAGGATAAAGAGGGTCGGGGATACCAGCTGTGGGGGGAGGGCCAGAAGGAGGAGGTCCGGCTGGCTGAGATGAATGGCTAGAAGCGGGTCGCGGAGGGCGGGGAGGAGGTTGCGGACTAGCCGAGGCAGGCCGCTTACGGGTGGCCTGAGACGATTGCATCATGCAAACATTCGACAAGCTGGGATCAGTAACAGGAGGGGGGGGGAGGCGAGGAAAAGTACCAAGCAGGGTAGAATCTTTATAGACGCCGGGGGAGACATTGGTCAAGGAATCGACGGTTTGCTTGTTGGCTACGGAAGAGATGGTCGTCTCGGAGGAGGTCTAAGACGGCGGCTCATGATAAGATAGCTGATCAATGGTGACTATCTTCCCATTATGTGGAAAAGACATCTTGCGGAAGACCGCGGATGGGACAGCAGACATGGCATAGGTGTAGCTTCGTCCCAATAGAATGTTATAGTCTAGAGGGGCGTCAATGACTTCGACATCAACGCAAACGGTCTTACCGGCGAGGGTGATGGGACAGTTATGAAACAGGCCCATAGGTTGGGAGGCATGACCGTCCCACGCTCGAAGGGTGATCGTGGAAGGGGCCAGCTCAGGGGATCCGAGTTGCTTCCAAACCGAAGCGGACATCACACAGGTGGATGCCCCCTCATCGATTATACACCGGGATACAGTGGCATTCCGGATTTTGACAGGGATTTGGAAAGCAACGGAAGGAGGAAGAGGGGGATGGTCCGATTGGGTGGCGTCAAAAACAATCATTTGGTTGTCAGCAGGATCGACGGAAGGGGAAGGATCGGAGCGCATCATAAGGATCTGGTAATCAGAGGAACCAGAAATGGACGGGGGAGTGGCTACATGGCTGTCGGGGGGTTTAGTAGCCACGAATCCCTGGTGAGGGACAGGATCAGTGAACACAGCTGGCTGGGTAGTGGCCACATTAGGAGGAGCATGAGGGGAGGCGTGTTGTCCGCGCAATGTGGCTTGAGACTCCCACATCTGTCGCATCTGGGGTAAGAGAGGACAATCGTGAGTGGAGTGACCGTAAACACCGCAACACAAACAGGGTTTGTTTGTGCGAAGCGGCCTGTCCGTCCTGGGCGGAATGCCCTGATGCTGGTTGCTAGTGTTAGGGTCCACCCCAGAATTGGGTCCTCGGTTACTGGGGGCAGATGGGTTCTGGTTGCCTCTCTGCCTTCTTTGAGAAGAAGGGGGATTAATCGCACCCTGCTGTGCAAATACTTGCCCTGGAGGGGGTTGTAATTGCTGTTGCGGGTTGTGAGGAGGCAAGGGAGGCGGAAACACATATGCTGGAGGAGCTGGCGCACCAGGCTGCGGATAAAAGTAAGGGTGGGGTTGGGCGACATTGAGGTAAGCAGGAGGTTGGGCAAAAAGAGGAGGCATGCCGTATCCTGGATACATGTGGCCGGGAGGGGGAAGGGTGCTAGAGGTGCTGGCCCCTCCCTGAGGGAGGCCATGGCTCGTAGGAGGGTGAGCAGATGGGTGGGAAAGAGATCCAAGAATACCATCGGCGGAATGAGATGCCCCCGGGGCGTTAGCGCCACCGGGCCTGGGGATGTCAGGAAGAACGGTATAAACATAACCAGATTGAGCATAGATCAGGTCATATTTTAAAGCTATTTGGAGGGCGGCTTCTTCAGATTGAGGAAAGTGAGAGGCGACATCTTTGCCGATGGGAGACGGGAGAGTGCGAAGGAACCAGTCCATGTAAACCCGATCTTCAAAGGGAGGGGCTCGACATAAGCTCCGTCTTCGGCGCCATTCCTGAACATGGGCAGAAAGGCGTGTGGAAGAGGATTGCTTAAATGAAGTCAAGAGCTCCGTACCAGTGTCGTATCGGAGAGGGAGCTGGAAGTACGACAAGAAGGCTTGGGCAAGAGTCTCGAACGTGGTATGGGAGGAAGTGGGCTGTTCGACATACCATTTAGAAGCTTCACCGGTAAGCGTGCGTTGGAACAAACGAAGACGGATAGAGTCATCGGTAATGGAGTTGGAGGAACACCACATGTGGAAAGACCGGACGTGATTGGTTGGGTCTTCGTCATTAAGGCCCTCGAACTTAGGGATATCAGAGGGTAGCTTGGTGGGCATAGCGGGCCAGGTAGTATTATGGTGAATGGGGTCGTTAATCAACTGATGGAAATCGGGGAGGCTGAGGCCTGCAATGTACGGCAGCACAGGGGTGGCCGGAATAGTGGTTATGACGGTTCCGCTAGAGGTAGGGCCGGCATTGGGGCCGGGAGAACTGCTAGCATTAGGCCCTGATCCAGACATGGTGAAGGTGACAGGGGGAGAACCGGAAGGAGAAGAGGGACCCGATGAATCAGGAAAGGAGTCGGAGTGCGGACTCGAAGGTGGACTGGCTCGACGACGGCGGTGCGGAGCAGGTCGATCAACCGGAAACTGAGGGTGAAGGCCAAGAAGTCTCCGGGAACGGCGCCTGGGGGGCGCAATGATGACAGGAAGAAGGAAACCGACAAGGGCAGAAAGGGACAGAATCAAGAAGGTCAAGAGCAGATAAGGTGCGGTGACAATTGATTTTAGAGTCTTTGCCAGGCAGTGTAAACCAAGCGCTTCTTCACTTAGGGTCAGTGTGTGGTGTGCGTTAATTTTAATTTTTAAACCCTTTCCGTTGTTGAGAGCAAGAAAAAGTGTGCTGCGTAGCTGAAAATAAACCTACAGAGAACAGAATAAAATGCTGAAATAACAGAGAAATAACAGCTACATATGCATCTATCTAACCCCAGAAGGTGGGTCTCTCACAAATATGCTGAAAAGAAAGGGAAAAACTATGGAAACACACACAAAGGAAGCTCGACAGATCTAGGGTCAAAGGGGACAGAGATCTGGAGGATAAAGCTGCAGACAAGGGGTGCAGATCACAACCAAGAGACAGAGGCAAGGTGGCTGGAAAAAGGGAAATCAGCAAAAAACCGGGGGGGGGGCAAGGCAGAGGCCTTTAGAAGAGGTCCAAACAAAACGACAAGAGGTGATTTGAAAGGAAAAGAGGCTGATTTCAATGGATCTGGAAGTGAGGTAACAGATCTGGAAAAAGAGAGGGCTGAAGCTCTGAAACCAACGGCTGAAACAGCTGAAACTCTTCCACAAAAAGTGGAGGTTACTAAAGCCCTAAGGGGCTGGGTTCCCACTTAGAGGAGTAAAAACAGATCAGATCTTGGTCAAGGCGGGCTGAGACAGAGGCTGGAAAACCCTGGCAGAAGCTGCAGCAAAACCCAGAAAAATTGCAGAAAAAATGCGGGAAAAAGGGCAGGTCGCAGGTTCTGACCTGATCTGAGTTGAGGTCGCAGGAAATAGGCCAAAAAGTGCATCCAGGTCGCAGGTTTTGGGCCAAAAGGTGCGACCCCCCCGTTCCGGCTGTTTCGGCGGCAGATTTTTTGAAAAGTCGCCGTCTCAGTTGCGGCTGGTGTCGCTTACCTGCGCAACAGGGCCAGAAACACACGGAAGTTAGAAATTTTAGGTTTTTAGGGTTTTATGTGAAAAAAATGACATGAAAAGAGAAAAACTAAGCAGCTGAAAAGAAGCCCTAGGGTCTGAAGTAGCTGGATATGCAGGAATATGAGAAACGACGGCGGTCGTAATTTAAAACCCGTGTGGAGTCGCCATTTGTTAGTATGAATTCTTCGTCGAAGTGTACGAAAAAGAACCACTTTAGCTACGCATAACTAATAGCCCTAACAACAATAATGGCTGCAAAACATCTTCAGATCTGTAATTAGTAGTTAAAGTGCTGCAACAAACAGATCTATAAATGGAAAGACATTACGCAGTAAAGTAAACATTCCTTCACATTGTATTCATTATTTCCATAATTCTTGAGTTTATTGACATATTTTAGCAGCAGGCTAGAGAGCCTCCATCCTTTACAGCATATTGTTTGTTAGCAGTTTTGTAGCAGAAGCTGCAATCATTAGAGGAGGATTGAGGAGCTAGATCTTGAGCTTCTAGCTTGAGGATCTAGTGAAGGGATCAACCCTTCAATTTTAGATCTGATCTTGTGACATATTGCAACCATATATTTTTCAGATCCAGCTTCAGATCTACATAACCTAGCAGTCAAGGGATCAAACCCCAAGAGGGTAAATTTCCAATCTCATGGATCTAGAATTTCCTTTCTCGGTTATCTTGGGTTTCCATCATAGTGCCCAGATCTAGAATCTTGGCATCATCAGAGCTCTAGATTTCCATAGATCTACATTTCCCTATTCATCTAGTAGTCATGTGTACATCATCTGCTAAAGGGATAGCACAATATTGCTTCCTACAGCTCTCCAGTTATGCAGTGCCTGCTTTGGCATGTTTTCAGGGTTATTCTAGCCAATGTATTTTTCTTGAGTGCATCTATTTGACCACTATTGTATTGTTTATCCATCTCCAATGATAAGGCTCACATATTTTGTACATTATATGATTTTTAAAGCTTTATGTGTACATATTCTATGCTTCAAATATTGTGTTTGTGCATCAATGCATTATTCCATTTTCGGATATTACAGTGGTATCATAGTGTGATCTTTGGCTCAGGAACATATGAAAAGAAGATAGTAGAGATCTAATATAACGGAGGGATTAATTTTTTCCTCATATTTCTATAGAGCTATGAAGGATATCTCCAAAGCGATCAATGAAACAAGAAGAGATAAGCAAAGAGAAACCTCATGAAGGTTTCAGAATGAAGAAGGTCCCAGTACTTCTTATCATTAGCAAAGAAGACCGAAGAAGCAAGGTGCTTCACCTTATTCCACTAGATCCACTTTCTTTGATGAGAAAGAGGACTAGTATGAATATCATGAAGGCTTGGGGCATGATACCCTAAGAAAATATCCGTTTGACTACAAGTCACAGCCAAGAGCATTGAATGGCAATCTCTCTCACCAACAGTTTCTAAAACTCAAGGAAGAGAGGAGATCTAGAAGCAGCAATAGAAGAAAGAGGCATAGATTCTTCTTGCCTAAATTTGATGGAGCTCCCACAAGAACATTGAGGGCTTGGAGGGAAGAATTAGCTATCTTCTTACTGAAATATCCTATATCAAAAAGAGAGGTTGTGGATTTTGTAGCGCTACACCTAGAAGGTGAAGCAAGAGATTGGTGGTTCAGTCACTTGTGACACATGAAAGTGTCTTCTTATGCAGATTTTATTCTAATACTGAAGAAGAGGTATGGTAGAAATAGTTCAGAGACATCTCACATAGTGATATCTCCCATAACCAAGGAGGTAGTACATGAAAATCCAAAATAATATGTCCTCATTATCACTCAGGAGGTGGAGCCTCTACCACCACCAGCTGGAGATGTGCTTACTTCAAGAGGAGGATCACTTTCATCTTTGCAAGATGGTCTTGAGTTCTTGACATTTGGAGCCCCATGCATGATTGATGAGATTCAGAATGGAGAGGAGTTAGATACCAGTGCTAGTACAGTTGTAGAGATGAAGCCATCATCAATACTAGCAGTTGGGGACACCATTGTCCCGGTTGGAGGAACTGTTGTGGTCTTGCAAGAGGTTCCCACACATCAGATGATCCAAGGTATGCAACCACTTTAATCTCATATTGTTTCAGTACCTCTTATTGAAACTTATGGGGACATTCCATCAGGGAACGTGCATAGCCAAGGATTAGAACATCTTGGTGATTTAGAGCAGCAAATTATCACTGCACAGAGGACCTTTGATTTGATCAAGGAGAATATGTATTGTTATCCCGGTTTTTCATGGTTAAGCTACAACCAACACTTTGTGTTGAAATTTGGAGTTGCAAAAGATTGGAGGAGAACAACCATTATTCAGTACAGTTCCAGTACCTTAGTTTAGCATTGTATGTAACCATGAGACAACACATGTATCACCTTGCAGATCTACAACGTTGTTAATGAGCAGCGGTGAGAAGAAGAGGACCCATTCCTTATGGAAGAAATCCAATGGCCGCTTCACTTATGAAGCCATGGATAAGAGGATGATAGATGATAGATATCTTGAGATGGGAAATCTTTTCCCCTTTCAATATGACTCTTTCTCATTGACCATCTCACTGCTCAAATAGAAACTTCTACCTCTAGCACAACCAGAATCTTATCGGTTTTGGAGGGCCATTGATGAGAAGAGGATACCATGGAGAGACCTCAATGGAGGTGCACTTCAATATCTCATGGAGTGAAAATCTATTTAGTTGGAGGATGTTGGTATTCTACATTGGGAGGATACCAAGTTTGATCTTGGCATGATTCATCATCCACATTGGGATGAATGGATCTAGATGAGGAGCAGGAGGTCTCCTACCTTACTGCAGTTCTATGATGCTAGGAAAAAAGAAGCATGGTTGTGCTAGTTTATTTTGGGTGAGTATGGATACTACCAAACATTTCACATTTCCAGGATCCATGCCATGTATATCACTAATGACATGTAGCAGCAGGAGGCATGGCTGTGTTGGTTATTGAGGAGACAGTTTGGACATCACAACATATATCTTATGTCCTTGTATTTACTTTTGTTTGGGATATGTCTCATGTATTTACGTGTATTTCTAGTTGGGATATATCTCATGTTCATGTATGTACTTGGTTTTAGTACATTTCACAACTCTCATATGATGTGGTAGCAGGGATATTGTTTTTATTTGACTGATGAGACATTTCACATGTCCATTAGTATTTTTTTGCTCCATGACTTGCATCATGATGATGTAAGATGGCAGCAAGAATCCTTGTTGCTTTGGTTGCTTTTTGGAGAGTATGGGTTGATTTTACCCCATACATTGCATGATGATGATAGAGGATGGCAACATGAGGCCTTACAACATTGGCTTATGTTGGGGGATTATGGTCATTGTACATGGTATGATGATGATGTTATGGGGTAGCAAGATGCCTTATTAAGGTGGCTTCTCTTGAGAGAATATGGCCACTACATTTGGTACAATGAGGGTATGGTATGGCAGAAAGAAGCATTGTTGCAGTGGCGTCTTTTGAGAGAGTATGGCTCTCTTACTAGTTTTCCTGATGATCTAGCATGGAAGCAGAATTCTTTGTTGCGGTGGTTTTTATTTGGAGAATATGGTTTGATATTGTTCATGTTCATCCATATGTCTCTACTTCTTTTTTTTCACTTTTTTGATGTTATGTTTGATTCCTACAGGGCCAAGAGGGAGAATGATGAGGGCATTGATAGATGCAATCTACTCTATGTATCATGGGTTGGAGAGATAGGTCATAAATTGGGACATTACACTTTGGGAATGAACCACTTCATTTTATGTATCTCATGTGTAGAGGAGATATTTGGTCATTTGGTTTCCACTTGGAGATTCATTGAGGGGGATGGGTATCTAACTTTTCAATTGGAGGCCATTCTAGACATTCTAGAGAGGAAGATTTGGAGCTGGACATGCACGACACATTGTGACAGATGGGGAGGCCTTCCAGATGAGGATTCCATTTGTAGGGAGGATGTTTGTTGTAGCATCCACTTTTGTAGTTTCTTGAGGAAAAGAAACATTTTTCTGGGGAGGACTGTAATATTATCAATTTTCCACAAGATAATTGGATTATTAGAGTTCTTAATTTTCATAACTAATTAAGTAAATAAGAGGGTGGAGGGACCCACAAACCCCATAGATGAATAGAATAAAATTTTTATGTGTGTATGTGGATAGTTTAGATCTAGATCTACGTTATGGAGTAGTGGAGAAGCTTCTGAATGTCAAGGTAGTGGAGATCAATTCTCATTAATGAGAAACATCGTGGAGGTTGAAGGAGTCAACTAAGATCATGGAGGGAATTAAATGTAAGATCATAGAGCAGTCATGATGAGATGATGGAGGAAGTGGTGCATTAATGCACACGTGATGGAGAGGGTGATCATTACATGCATACATGATGGAGATCATGGAAAGAGAGCGCAATAAACATGGAGACCTATTTCCACATGTACATCGCAGTTATGAGGTGGGCCAAGGCATGAGAAGGCTCATAATCTATATAAAGAAGATGAATGCACAATAGAAGGAAAACTTTGGTATTATTTATTTTGATATATTTAGATCTATATTTTTCATTTGACATTCCATGCACTCTTATGTTGTTTAGCTAAGTCTGTAGTGTTGTTTAGTTAAGTCTGTAGTGTTGTTTATCACAAGGTGTTTCCGAGCAGAAATACCACCCTTACCAACGGGGGACTTTGAGTTCCTACTTTGGGAAGGTTTTATATTGAGCTAAATTCATCATCAGGAATTGGTTCCATATTTTTCCTACTTTATGCAACCCACTTATCTTCATAAATAACACATTTTTGCTTCAGGGTTTGAGAGGAGGAGGTTGTCTTTCAGTATTTAATTTGAGGAATTGGTGAAGGTTTTATCCTATCACCTTGAGATTCAATATCAGCCTTCCAGTGCTTGAAATATATATCAGGCATTAGGCCATCCATCATTCATCTCCCAACAGCAATAGTTCCATCAGGAATTGCGCAGTCTAGTCTTGCAGATCCAAGGGAGAAGGGAATTGTCTAGCATTTCAGCTAGTAATCCAGCGGACGACCATTCCTTCACATTGTATTCATTATTAACATAATTATTGAGCTGATTGGAATATTTCAGCAGTAGGCTAGAAAGCCTCCATCCTTTATAGAATATTTTTGGGTAGCAGTTGTGTAGCAACAGTTGCAATCATTGGAGCAAGATTGAAGAGTTGGATCTTGAGTTTCTAGCTTGAGGATCTAGTGAAGGGATCAACCCTTCAAGCGTAGATCTGATCTTGTGACATATTTAATCCATATATTTGTTACAACCAGCTTGAGATATGCATAACCCCACAGTCAAGGGATTAAACCCCAAGAGGGTAATTTCCAATCTCATGGATCTGGAATTTCCTTTCTAGGTTATCTTGGGTTTCCATCATAATGCCCAGATATAGAATATTGGCATCATCATAGCTCTAGATTTCCATAGATATGCATTTCCTTATTCATCTAGCAGTCATATGTACATTATCTGTTGAAGGGACGACACATTATTTCTTCATGAAGCTCTCCAGTTACGTAGTGACTGATTTGGCATGTTTTCAAGGTCATTCTAGCCTATGTATTTGGCTTGAGTGCATCTATTTGAGCATTGTTGTACTATTTATCTATCTCCAATGATAATAAAAGGCTCACCTATTTTGTACATCCTATGATTGTTAAATCTTTATGTGTACATATTCTGTGCTTCAAATATTTTGTTTTTGTATCAATGCATTATTCCATTTTGGGATATTACATGGGTCGTCGAATGGAGAGGGGGTATGTGATGATGAAGGGAAGATGAGGGGCAGTTAAACTTGATATGACCTTTGATGTGATTTTGGGGTCAGAAAAAATTTATGGCAAGGGTATAGTATGAGAGTTATGATTGTGGGAAAAACAGGGTTTTTGAAGTTAGGACAGGGAAAGGTGTTATGTTTCTTTGGGATTTGAGGTAAAAAAAATAGGGGGCTCAGGAATTAGGATAAAATTAAATATAAATTAATATATTTCCTAATAGGTCTTGGAATGGATGTGAATTCCTGACCATTAAGACCAAAAAATATTTTATCCTTTGATGCTTCCCCTCAACTGTAGATAGTGCAAAAAGTTTTCATGTTACACCTTGTGGGATAAGCTTTCATATTATTATTTCATTTTTTATTCTTTTGTAGGGTTCATTTGGACTTGCAGACCCTAATTTTTTTTTCGTTTGACATTCTAACCTAACCCCTATCCCTTATTTCTCCCACTGGTTCAGATTAAACTATTGAACCAACTTCATTTCTACCTAGTCTACTGATATGCCAAAATTAAACAATTTGGAAAATCCTCATTTTCTACCCTATCAACAAAAATTCAAAATTGTGAAATCATGCTTAATTTGTATAATTGAACAAACCTTTCTGATGAGTAGTGGCATTTTGATTTGCAGCACTTTCAAAGCTATTCATTTTTGTGGGGTTTTATTTTCCTTTCTTACACCCTCTTTTTCTTCTTTTGTTTATTTCTTTTTATATTCTTTGGAAATGCTTTGAATATTGAAATTTATGTACAATATGAAAATTTTAAAGTAATAAATATTTAGTCACCTTATGATATTTTAAATTATATAACTCTAACAGAATCAATGCTAATGCCCCCAAACTAGTTCAGAGTTACGAAAATGCAATTCTTTTCCAATTGGATTCACGTTCCCAAAAAATGCAACTTATTGAAAATGAACATGCCTTTCCTTTCACAAAGACGAAAGACTTTTTTTCACTTTGAAATGCAATCAAAAGAAAAACAAATGAACGAAAGAAGAAATGCAAACTTCCTTCACTTTTCTTTCAGTCGAACCAAACAAAAATATCTTTAAATAATTCGTGAATGAAATGCTTTTCAATCTTCTTAAAATGACAAATATAACCTAAATAAAAAACGAAAATAAAATCACTTCCAATTTCTTTTGAATTTAGAAAAAAACACATTCTTCTAGAATTGTGCACCAAACAAACCGTAATATTGTGCTTGAAACTGAACCGAAGGGAAAATAGTCAGAAATGTAGAGATGACCAAAGGATACACCAACGCTTCTTCAAAACAAGATAATAAAAATGTGCCAAAAATTTTTTGAAATGGAAAAATGTTTCCAAACTTACAATAACTCAAAGAGACGAAAAAGACTCGCTCAGAGAAGATAGATAAGTCAAACACACAACAAGGAGATCACTGATATCTCATAGACTCCTTCAAGGGATAGGACACACTGGATAATCAGAAGGGAAACTCAAAATTTTCCAAGGCTGAGATAAACACTTCTGTGTTGAGCAGAAGGGTGTTGAAAGGCCAATCGATGTGGTTGTACAATATAGAATTGTGCTGCCAGCGCTAGTGTGAGGACAGAAAGGGCAGTAGTCACTAACATATGGAAAAATAAAAAGAGTCTCACACACACACCATACCTGACACAATGAAGTGAGAAACAATACTTATATAAGCTGATAGAAGCCTAAGAAAATTTGAATTTCACAAATCGGTGAAGTTGATCCAAGATCAGTTCAGGGAAGGAGGACTTAAAAGGCTAACTTGTTCCCCAGTGGAGTCTCCAATTCTGTTTTCAAGATAAATTTCCTTTGCGGACAGAGGAGATATCCATAGTCCTAGAGTGGGTCTAGCAACACGAGATTCTTTCTAACATAATATTTCTTAACTAATTCTTACAATGCAAAGAGGAAAGAGACATAAATACATTTTTCCAATCGGTATCTTTGGATCCATTGATGGTGACATCGATCCACCATCCTTGTAGGCCCGCCTCCTGCTACTGATGGCGTGCGAATAACTGTGGATGATCGAGAGGTAACAACAAACGTGATACAATATATAATAAGTGTAAGAACTAGATATCTATTAGATCAAGGAGTACCATAATATTTGCGTAATCATGTAGACAAATATAGAAATAAAACATGAGATGTTATTATTGATAAGTTACAAAAGGAAAGCTTACAACCAGGCCTTGATGTTGGAGGCTTCTTTAGGTGAAAATCCAAGTCCTTCACCAAGCTCAAAATCATTCCTTCTCCCATGCACTTAGGCGTAATCACGATGCTAGCATGCAAAGGGATGAGAGTTTAGATGAGTCTCACAATGATCAACCAAGCTCTAAACTTGGGTGAATGAGAGATGTGAATTTATACCAAGGAGGAGATTGGGAGCCCATGAAAGGATGAGGAAGGCCCACATTCTAAGGGATGATCACCCATGGATGAGATCAAGGCTCTAAAATGGGAGAGCTTTACCTTATCATCTATGTTCAAAAACCAACTCTTCGCCCTTCAGCTTCTAGAGGTTGAAGCTTCTCCTCCATCTGAGGAAGCACTTCCAAAAAGGGGATATACATATTTTTTCAAGAAATTAATCCGCTGACAGCATTGGGCTAGATCTGGGAAAAGGAAATTAGCACAACCATGGCACCAAGAAGGGTGTTGACCTAGGAAACTAGGAATTTGACCAAGTTTCTTCAGTGATATTTCAAGGAAGTATTATTTGGATCTTCAAGGGGATATGTTAGCATATTTCTTGATAATGGAAAAATTGCACAAGATTCTTCATGGGGCATTTCAGGATCAGGAATGATAAAATTAGCACTGTGACAAATTACTGGGTAACAGTAGTTACTTTTAATGAAAGCTTTGTAATTTTGAACATACAAATATGAGCTCTTGAACCACTTTTCCACATTGTTTGGTATTATTGTATCTATAGCTATGGCCTCAATTGAAAATGTAAAGCTCACTCCTAGAATGATGACCTTATCTCTCCTAAGGTATCTCCTAAGGTTTGTGGTGAATAGACTTGTTAACTTGGCATGGTATCTCACTTGCTGGATTTGCTCATAAAACCCTAAACATCCTACATTCCTACAACATTGTTTAGCCAATGAAGATGACATTAAATCCCAAGTGTTGAGTGGCTCAAACCTTGAAATTTGACCCACTTTTTTATATGGTTTCTTTTCTCCCTCCATGTTTACAGTATGCAAAGAAAAACCTCAGGTTAAAAACAGGGCAATTAGGTGAGGGGAGGTGATGAAGGGATTAGCAAGGAGATATGAGGGTAGGAAAATTTAGGGAGGTAGATAGGGGTATTAGGGAGCTTAGGGAAGTGGAAAATTATGAAATGAGTGAAGGGATTCGTGAATGGAATT